>JAWPHD010001423.1:0-324023 GCA_037043455.1 Cyrtodaria siliqua | reverse complement strand
AGTTACTGATGCTTGTTTCTGCTACTGAGTGTACGAGTGTGAAATTCTACTATAAACATCCACGTCTTCTTTGACAAAGACGTAATAGTTACTGATGCTTGTTTCTGCTACTGAGTGTACGAGTGTGAAATTTTACTATAAACATCCACGTCTTCTTTGACAAAGACGTAATAGTTACTGATGCTTGTTTCTGCTACTGAGTGTACGAGTGTTAAATTCTACTATAAACATCCACGTCTTCTTTGACAAAGACGTAATAGTTACTGATGCTTGTTTCTGCTACTGATTGTACGAGTGTGAAATTCTACTATAAACATCCACGTCTTCTTTGACAAAGACGTAATAGTTACTGATGCTTGTTTCTGCTACTGAGTAGAGGTAGGACAATAAATATGAATGTATATTGTATATATAACCTACTTGTCATGTAAAGAATTGCGCCACATCACTGTACATCTTAAGTGTTTATGCTTTAACAACACGTTTTTAATGTTAATGATGAAATTAGCATGCACACATGGTTATACTATGGTCAATAATAATTACCACACAGTCATACTAAACGTATTCCATTGAAATACCTCCATGTGTTTTGATCCTTTGTGTTAACGATGGCATTTCTGATTGAATTAACTAATGATTTACTGATACTAATAATAGCGAACTAAAAGGATGGTTGACACTTTTCAACTTTGTATTGGAATTTGTTTTAATAAGTGCAAATACATTCCATTTATTATTCGCTAAATAATTTCCATTGAATTTGTAAACGTGTTATATAATGATGTCTGTATCAGATTTCTCCTAGTATATTAGGTATGTATAGGTATATACTTTGATAATTGTTTCAGGTGTTCGACACGTTCGTGATTTTGACATCATTTATTGTGGACATGATATTCGTGAAGGGATTGGCGATGTACTCACTACAGGATTTTGTTTTCATACTAGCGTTCATGTTGCCATGGAGAGTGATCAGGGTTACAAACAGTAAGTTGTCCTTAGTGTAATATATGTTATATATTACATTCAAGAGAGGGAGAAGTAACTTAAAGATATCTCTAGTGAATTGATTACATAAAGGCTAAGCTTTCTTGCCGTCACTCTTTAAGTTTATGAATGGGATGTTGTTTCTACCAAACCAAAGATAAATGAGAAACGGGCCGTAAGTGCACCATTGCTGCGCACGTGATACATGTTACTTTCACCCTTAGATTTAAATATCACTATACCATACCAGGCTTAGGCTCATGAACAAACTCAATAAAACCGAGTCTGCTACTTTTATCTCTTTTTGTGTTTGTTGTTTCCAAGGTATCTCTTTTTCAATATTTATTGACAATCACACTCGCGTTTGTTTAGTGCTGTGTGACGGCCGTAAAAAACTGCCCCGACTACAAATCAGTAGTGTTATTACCTACTGAAATAAAACTGAGTATGTTACTCGGGGATTTCTTTATTTACACTGTCCTGTTTTAATGGAATGAAAGGAGGGTAAGTGTGAGGTTTGGTGCACCCTAGAACCGGTTTAAACCCCCAGTGGCCTACTTTGCCACTGACCGTTCCAAGGCGGTAGCCCTATTGTCAACCCTTTTGTGTTTGTGATGTCGTTTACTGTTATTATTACTTTTGCCTTCTTGTTTGTATGTTTGCGTGTTTGTTTCTGTGTTTTGTAGTTGACTGTCCTCGTTAAATGCTACTTTCCCTGTCTGATCTTTTATATTTCTTTCTATCTTGTGTTTGTGTATTGTTTCTCCTTTACAGTATTTGAAGTATTGCACTTCAAGTGAACAATATGTGTATAATTCCCATCCTCCAGTTTGTACCTTTCCGAGTGACACCATGTTAAATGATTTTCTGCATCTTCATATAAAGTACGGTCAATGCAGCATCATACTTCTTCATATAGTAACTCTACGGCTTTCAAGCATATTTTATATATAAATGCCACTCATTACGTGTCCCGCCTTTATTCCATTACGTGATGGTAAAGCTTATATTAGCAGGATTGTATAACATGTATAACGGATATTTCGACAATAAAACAAATTTAAAAACGTTTTTTACTGACAAAAAGCGATAACTTGTTTAAAATTACCTATTAACTGTTTTAATTTTACAATATGCAAACTTTTTAAGCCGAAATTAAGGTTTTATTTCATACCCCAGCCAACCCCATTTTTGCTTCTTGGAGAAGGGGTTGGTGGGGTATGAAAGTTAATACTCGGACCACGTAATGACTGTAACAATGATCGTTACATTAGTATGATGCCTTATTTGGCTTAGGTACTTTCTCTAAAACATGAGGGTGATAACAGTTTTGCAGATTAAAACATAGTTATGTCCTTATTTTGACGTTTTATTGTATAATATAATCAGAGTTAGTTCAAATTGTATGGTTTTACATGTTATTCTAATATAATATGTATCCAACGTTATATCAATATATTGTGTGAAACTAGTTTTTGAGTTTAATAGATCAAAGTACGCTTAGATGGCTATGATAACCGCTACACAAGCAAATCAATTTGTATTTAGGTTGTGTTAAATGAGAATGATCGTTCTTTTTATGTCACAAAACGTCTCTATAATGTTTAATACGGTAATTTATACAATTATGTAGCAGCCATTTATAAAATAGTATACCCATAGTATATACAATAAAATAAGTTCTCTGTAACCAGTCCACATTATTTCGTTAATTTACGACCAAACAATGTTATAAATATATATATATATATATATGTTACACGGTATAGATATTTGCGTAAAAGACAATTCTCAGTTAACACTAATTTAATATTACAAAGATATACTGAACAAATATCAAATGTACCCACTTTTCTTTCCCATATTTTCTGGAAAGAAACAACAACAACAACAGGAAACAATTAATGCTTTCTATGGAATAATTAAACGGCTACTAATATTCCAAAGAATGAGTAAACAAAAGAGGGTATCCCTCTTTTTCTTAAAGATACATGTTTAGCCTCAAAACCATTAACTCTATGAAAAATATACTTTACGCCATTAAAAGTGCAATTTTTTTTTTATTTTGTGTTTATTTTGAATTAAAATATCTCCAAAATTGATTGCATAATTCCGATTTTACTTCTTTCAATACATGAATTTGATCGGTCACCAGATTTATAGGTAATGTGGATAATTTCTAACATGTACATAACACTACAATATTGATCTTGGAAATAAAAACAAAATAAAAAAACGTGCACTTTTAATGGCGTTAAATATATATTATGTATCAAAAGATAATTTTTACAAAAAAAACATGCTTGGATTTAACTTAATCTTAGAATAAAAATGACAGTTCTTATTTAGAACCTGTTTAATTTGAAACGGATTTGCATTAGAAAACAAATTATGACCAAGTTTCGTTGCAATTCAGCAAACAGTTAACGCAAATAATAATTAACTCTATACACGGCTCATGCATAATATGAGACATACGACAACTGTAATGTCATTATGGCATTCGCAGGACAAATATTTAATTCCATGCGCCTGTGGCCTCGTAAGTAATATTTATAGCACTATTTTTCGAGTATATGCGAATTATTAGATACGCAGGCATCATAACCGCTGCTCCCAACAAAATTCCTTTTTGTTTATTTCGCTCTTCGAGGCATACAATTTTATTAGATCGTGGGACCATACGCCGCTGGATATAGGGGATGAAATAAAGATACAAATATTGCTATATCCACCGCCATATCCTTGCCATCTTCGGGATGGTTAAAATTCTGTACTGTTGATTTTTATTAATATTGAGTTCTGCTCAACCCGCGGCTAGAGGGCGTGAGCGGTAGCTAGCATATTTCACTACCGCTCATGAACAGTCTCAATCAAACCGAGATTGCAATATTTCGTATGTGTCGTGCTCGGCCGTTTCCAAATGTCCACTTTTATACTGCTTCTCGAGAGCCGTAACTTTAATAGTATTTTACAAAAGGTCGTTGGGTACACCGTGATATAACTGCCAGATATATTAAAGTGCGCGTGCTTTCATGTTTATGAAAAGTATAGGTAGGAACAACGTTAAACCATTAGTGCTATGGTACAGTATACATATATGAAACATGCAGAGTTAATATGAATTATTGGAGGACCGCATCACCGTAATATGTCATAATGGCCCAATCAAGGGCAGCAATTTATAAATAAAAATAAATAATTAGCATTCACCACATTTAGTCTTCACCACATTGGTTTGCTATATTGTTCCCTGGCCTTCGACCTCGAGTCATGACATCCGATTTAGGATTTGTAACAATGTATTTGTATAAACACTTGCTTATTAACATTACAGTATTAATAACTGTATATTGTGCCATTCAGGTCTGGTTGTAGCGGTGAAGGACCACGAACATTTTCGACTGAAAATGCTCTTTACTCAGAAAAAGAAAATTGAGCATGAAAATAAACAGATACGAGCAGATAGAGACAACTACAAGGTAGCTTGCATCATTCAATATTTCATTTTATTATAAACCCGTTAAATGTTCCCTCTTAGAAACAACATGTACAACTGCACTGCATTTCCTGATATGGGCATGTGTAAACGAGGTCAAGTTGTACAAACACGCTATCTTGGCTTGTGTAAACGACGTCACTTGGTTTACTGTATTATTATGAGATTATGGTCTATTGAACACTTTTGTGTGTGAGTTTATTTGCTGGTATTCATTTGTATCAATACATCTATTATCGCAAACGAATCCCTCTTGTGGATATGTCATATCTGCATGATCACACTCGACGCTATTGAAGGGCCTTGTCTCCAGAATTGTCTCCAGAACTGAACCAGAAAATCAATAAAAAATATCTTCAGTATATTAAGAATGTAGTAAACATTACCCTATGTCTTAAACCAAAGTGCGTTTCCGTTGATTGATTTAGAAGCCCGAACTAATTAAACAGACATTGTTTTTATCAGTAGATGCATGCTTTGTCTTGTGCACCTGTATTGCGAGACCACCTGTGCTAGGTCACCAACTTTTCTCTTTCCTTTAGTGGACTCTTAATATAGGGTTTTACTTAAATATAAGTTTGAAGGAATCATGTCGAAGATAACTCCTTGAATTATAGCAGTTACGCCAATAGCATATAGAGGAAGGGAGACAATTTCAATGAGTATACTTCTATTTGAGTTGTCTCTCTTTCAGATGAAGTCCTATTTCCACGAAAAATATTGTTTATATCATATGCATCACTCTGTATCTGAGCTGCGTAGAATTACATCTGAGAGTTACTGCTCTTAACATGTAGAATACAAGTTTGCAGAAAATAAAAGTTAAACTATTATATTAAGCTTGGAAATGGTCTAACTAAGAAAATGAGTTGTAGATTTAGAAAATCGGTCAACATTTAATCGTCTTAGTTGTTACGAAATGTCAGTTTGCTAAGAGAAATGTTTTTAGAACCTTTTTTTTGCGAAAGTTAGCGTAAAAATAGTATCATTGGATCGAACATAATTTAACTAAGACAATGATATAGGGTTCATTGATATCGGTCAAATATGTTAAAAGTTATGATCAGTTAAAATGGTATCATTGAACCGATGAAGTCGTAGAAAATGGCATTGAAAATATAAGGTAATATGGCTATAAAATGAACATTTAAGGTTTTATATGAATCATGCACAATCCCCTATTTACAAGTGTATATCAGTTTGTATAATATGTAAATACCACATCCTCTTGAGTGTGCCAGTGGATATTATCAACCCGAGAATGTAATGTCGAGGGTTGATAATA
Organism: Cyrtodaria siliqua; assembly: GCA_037043455.1. Lineage (NCBI taxonomy): Eukaryota > Metazoa > Mollusca > Bivalvia > Adapedonta > Hiatellidae > Cyrtodaria > Cyrtodaria siliqua. The sequence continues at coordinate 318,249 of JAWPHD010001423.1, read as the reverse complement.
TCCACTGGCACCCTCAAGATGATGTGATATTTATTTTATTATACCGAACAAATACTCCTAATATACTAATATACTCGATAATGAAAAAACAAGTGTTGTTGCTGTTGTTGAAAAAATCTATTTTTAGAACTGAGCTTTTCAAAAAACTAGCGGGATGATATTTTGCGTTATCATCCGCTATGACGCGTTGAGGGTGACAGCGCGAAATATCAACCTAGTCGGTGGCCATTGCAAACACCATCGCAAAAACCAGTAGAACGTAAAATACTCTGTCAGATATCGATATTTATCTTTTAACATGTGGAACTCCAGGGCTTTCTGAAGTATTACAAACCAGCTTAACCTAAATAACTGTCAAATACCAATACTGTTATAAGAATCATGGCACAATTTGATGATTTACCCATAATATTGCCCCTCTGACCCTTGAAGATCCTTTGAACCTTTGGGAACCCTGGGGCCACAGGAGTCCCAGATGGACTAACTACCAGCTAACTTAAAGTAAAAATCCGTAAGTCAAAAGTTGAAAATCATTACCATGCATTATACAACGTGTGTCTCTTTCTAAGTTTTAAGTTCGAACCACATTCTAAATGAAAATGTATTAGTATATAAGGGTAAGAATATTTTATACGTGTTTAAACTTCGATCCAATCCCCAGAGCCAAAGAGTCGAAAAAAAAATTCTAACATAAATGTGCATATCTGCAAACCATAGGAAATTCATATGCTTTGTTCAACACTATAACCCTCATAGTAAAATGTAGATGCATTTTTCAAGCGGTGTGACATACGTCCAAAAGTTATTTACACGTTATTAAAGTTCCCCGGCCATGTTTTGTTTCATGAACATGTTTATGTTTATTTAAATCGAAATCAATACACAACAATATATATTTACAATTCACACATTGCAATATCTGTGAAAAGCGAGAATACAATTTTATTTGATGACGTAGAAAACTTTGAACAGGTAAATTAATCCACAGGTAAATGTATTTATCAATTATCTGGCAATAGTTGCACAGCTCTATAATTCAGATTTACCTCATTTTCCCGTTCAGTCACGCAGTGGTAAAAGTAGTATCAATAATACTTGTTTTTACATAGACCTTAGTAGCGGTTTTAAATATGTGGGACTATCAAGAAATGTTCTTATGACGCTTAATAGTTAAATATGTTAATTTAAAATACTACAAAAAGGGTGGCCATTCATCTTTAACATACGCTAGGTCGCCATAACCTTATATTGAAACAAGCATTCCTGACTATAACTTCCAAACCATAAAACCAAATCTCGTGAAACTTCATAGGTACATAGGTGAGAGAAACCATATTGTTATATATAAGGTCATCATTACCCTGTATGGAAATACGCATTTCGCTAAATAACGTTGAAACCATAATAATACCCACACTCATGAATCGTCCTATATTGGTGAGAGGAGAAATCCTATTGTTTTAGGTCAAAGACAAGGTCTCTATGACCTTATATACAAATAGGACTTCCGCGTGATAACTTCAAAATTACAACACCCGCACTCATAAAATTTCGTAGGTACCTTGACTTTTGTGAGAGAAAAAACTTATTGTCTTTGGGGTCAGTGAGCCAAAGGTCAAGGTCACCATGACATTATATGGAAATATACATTCCGTAAATAGCTTTGAAACCATAATACACACACTCTTGAAACTTCATAAGTACATTGCCCTTGGTCAGAGAAGAAACTCTATTGCTTTTGGGGTCACTAGGACGAAGGTCAAGTCACCTTTACATATTCCAAGTGATAACTGCAGGAATATAATACCTAGACTCATGAAACTTTGTAGGCACGTTGTCCTTGGTAAAAGAAGGAACCTATTACTTTTGGGGTTAGTAGGTCAAAGGTCAAGGTCACCATGTCCTGATATGGACATAGGCATTCTAAATAACAACCATGGACATATAATACCGCAATTATTAAATATCATAGGTGAATGGCCTTTGGTGAGGGGAGGAAGCCTATTGGTTTTGTGATCACTATGTCATCAAGGTCACACTGACCTGACAATGACAAAATCCTACCTTAATTTCCCCACTGTAACTTGTAACTAATAGACCTACCATTTTGAAACTAGTATCCCGTGTTAAAACAACAATCTCTATTAAGTTTATTCTTAGTAGGTCAAATATCAAACTCACTTTGACATGACAATGACAAATTCTTTCCTGGCTAATATTCGCGAACTATTTGACCTACAATCATGAAACTTTAAACAAATAGTGCTCTTGGTTAAACAACATCCCCTGTCAGTTTGTTTTGTTCAAAGTTCAAAGTCATATTGACATGACACTTAGGAAATGTGTTAACATAAAAACTTTAGCAAACGGGAGGCGTATATTAATTAGGCAGCACTCTTGTTGAAATTATTAGCCTGTATATGACTGCTGATAAGACAAACAAATCGCCGTAATGCATAGGCTGGGTGTAAATGTCAAATTACATACATAACGTTAAGCATATGTGAACACAAAGTAAATATACTTTTACTCACATGTGTATATATACTCCATATGCAAAAATATTTACAAGAGTAAATGTTTGCATATGACTGAGGCTTAATTAATGTTAATGTACGTGATACAATTTACATGCTTCACTAACAATTTAGTAATAACAAGCAATGATGCTGTTTAGATAATTGTATTCTGTTTATTTATCAGGAGCAGGTGGAGGCTTTGAAGAAACTCTGTCTCAGTGAGGGGATAGACGATTGGAAGATTTTCCAGAGCTTAGGTAATGCCGGGTTTCAGGTGGAAGGTGTATTTGTGTTTCGCACCAAACCTGCTAAAAAGGCCCGTAGTTGATTCGTTTTGAGAGCATGCTATGCATTAACCTATATATCTTAAACGGAATGTCGAATGTTTGTTTTATTTTGAAATGTATATCTTAAATGTATTATAGTTGATTCATTTTAGAACTGGTTAAGGTTTCAGGGTAAAATGTACTTAAATGGAATGGTAATACAATCCTTTTGTTTACCGCATTTTTTATTGAACAAGAATGATAGCCAATACTCAAAAGATAAACTGAATTTATGTTTATTTTTAAAGGGATACAATGCAATCTTGAGGCCAGTTTAGAAACATATTCACTCATTAAAACAAACGAAACTTCTTAAAAAATATATTTTGTTCTTCCTTACTTTATTTTCATTAAGCACTAAATTAGCTGTTTATTTATATTTTATGATATGCGATGAAATACTGTATTTTATCAGTGACATAAAAGTGTTATTCCACACTGTGGGATATAGAGTTTTATTTCACAGTAGCTGCCGGGACTACTTTTGTTGTTCTACCATAGTTTCCCTAAAAATATGTTTGTAAAATCATAAAATAAAAAGAAAATTTGTTGTTTTGGCGTGAATAACATATTTTATTTCATCTCAAAGTGAGAAAACTTTTAAATTTTCACTCTTGCTTCGCATTCGTGAAAATATAAAGTTTTCTCACTTCTCGATGAAATAAAATATGTTATTCACTCCAAAACAACAAATATCCTCTATATATTCATTTTAGTTTTAGTCTATGACTGGCGACGTTAACCCATGTTTTGAGAACACGCGTACAAATGCAAAGTTCTAAAATGAATTCAGTCTTTAATCATGTTATTATTCATTACTGTACTTATTATTCGTAAATTGTGCACTTACTGAGAAAACTATGTATGCAAATTTGTTTTGTTCTCCCTTTCCATATATCCTTTCATAAACAAATTGCTTATATAACATATATCGGATGTGTCTTTCACGTTAACAGTAATGTCATGTCTGATGCTTGTTATTGTGAATGAATATAAATCAAGATTGTCACGTGTCACTTTAATATCGGATTCTTGTTTTCTTGCATACCGGATAAGGTGATCCGTGTTTTGCATGTGTGCTGGAAAGCCTGATCTTACACATGGGGGAAGATAATGTCCGCGTTTACGCGTTGATATAAACGACGAAAGTTGCATAACGTCATTGTGTAAATAACATGCAAAACGTTAGTAGTTGGCAACATCAACACGCAGAAAATAAATGGTATGCAAGAAAAAGAATCAATCATGGATATCCGGTTCAGATAGGGAAATTCCAACACTCGGTATAATTGTTTTAATCGGAACCTCGGCAAAGCCTCGGTACCGATAAAAACAATTATACCTCGTCTTGGAATTCCCGATCTTCACCGGATACCCATAAAATATTCTTAAAATCTATCCCCCGAATATGCGGGGTAATCCCAATGACACATATAAACACTATCCTACTATATTGTTTATATTTCATTATGCACTTATCATTGGGATAACCCCAACGGGTGGATGCATTTGAATCGGGTTTTAATTACCACAGAGAAGGTACGAACACACCTAGGTACGAACACAAACCTATGTTTACTATATTAATAATAATGTGATTGTTTTAATTCGAAAATGATTTTGTTACACAATATCATATTTCAATTTTTCAACTTAAAACAATGTTGTAAATATGTTTCTGAAAATACTGTATTTATGTTTGTATATACATGCAGTTGTAATGTTTGTATATACATGCAGTTGTAATGTTTGTTCTATGTTCATTGTTCTTACCTGTTCTGTTTGTCTCGTTCGTGTAATGTCTAAATGCTTCTGAGGTTTTTGTTTTTATGTTAGCAGTAATCTATTCATGTAGGTATGAAATCACCTATTTGCATCTCTGGTAAAATGTCACATATTAATGATTTGCTGCTGCTTCAAATCAAGTATGGATAATGCAGCAGTGTTATTTTCCTAAATAAAAATAGATTTCCAATCAATAAAATCATCAGAAAAGGTGGAGTCATAAGACATGTAAGAAAGTGTTTGCTTGTTAACTTACTAGGTCAAGGGTACGAGGGAAATGGGCCATTCTTATAATGCTCATTTCCGATATAAAACAAAAAGGACTGATTAAGTTTTATAATAGGAACTACACACGACTACACCTCAAATGTTCATATGCAATAGGTGGTGGTAAAGCTTTTTGTAAGAATTCCATGTACAAGTACATGCAAACGTTAAACAGGAAGTATAGCATCCCCAGAATGCGGCCATCGAAAGTCACGTGATTAGACAGATTTGAAAGTTAAGAGTGGGGCATAACACACAGAGTAAAACTTAATATTAATGAATGATGCAAGTGATATTTCGGAAACATGTATTCTTTTAAATATACATAAATGTGAACTCTGTAATACCTCTTTTATGAGTTTGAAGGTTGTACTGCCATGATGTTCCCGTGTTCCATAAACTGCTTCTGAATACTCCAAATGTATTATACTGCGTTTTCCTTCGTTTAGTATTACCGCATGCATTGAGTTACAACTAGAAAAAATAACGAATGTTTTCATCAACAATATTAACCTGTGTCTTTTCTAAATAATGTATATAGCTCGTTTTATGTGCATGGTGTCATTCATTAAAATAAAATGTGTTAGTCTTTTGAAACTCTCTGTGATTTTTCTTTATTAACCATATACACCTTTACCAATCCTCCATGTAGCTTCTGTCTCCTCTCTTTCCTGCTTCTTGATGTATATATAATCACATTCTTCTTAGCTGCATGTTTATCTGTTAACATATAACCAATTGTTGTATAATGGTAATGGTAAACAATAACTTTAAATACGATATTATAGTTGAAATAAGCCTGTTGGTATGCTGATCTTAGCGTATAATATAAATATTAACGCTATTGTAAACAACTTTAAACATCTTTTCAGCAACCCTCAATTAAAGCATTAACATTATTAGTCGATAAACACTAAAAAATATGTCTTTAACATCTTGAAAATCCCAGACATATTTATTAAATGTGTTCTAACCTTTACGTTGCTATCCGTAATTTTTTTTTTTTAAACCATGGTTTAGTTAATGGTCTGATCCCAAATTACGCTTGGTTGCGAAATGAACTACCTTAAAAACAATACATTCTTGGAACAAAAGACAAGGTGAGTTGTCCAATAGGCGGATGAGAGCTCGATGATAATATGTGGGTGTACAGCTTGGAGAAAATGGGCAGATTTTATCTAGAAGCGTCTAATAATGATACACAAACCACTGCCATATTTTTAGCAAATACTCTTATACATATATAAATTTGTCAAAACATCGAGTATTTTGTGTTCTTTTACCCGGACAGGGTTTTGATATCGACATTGCTGACTTATAACAATGACAACCGAGTGTCTGTATATGATTCGTTAACGGTACTATAAACAAAGTTATAATTCACTTTTTTTTTTTACTTTGATAATAAACTTCTTGGACGATAACTCGTGGTCCGAGTATTAACTTTCATACACCATCCAACTCTTCTCCAAGAAGGGAAAACGGGGTTGGCTGGAGTATGAAATAAAACCTTAATTTCGGCTTAAAAAGTTTGCATATTATAAAATTAAAACATTTAATAGGTAATTTTAAACAGGTTATTTTTTCAGTCAAAAATGTTTTAAACGTGTTTAATGTTATAAAATCTGCTAATATAAGCTTTCCCATCGCTTAATCGAATTAAGGCGGGACCACGTAATGTAAAGCTTGTCATTCATATAGCACGTTTTGATTAGCACGTGTAATGACTTTAAGCTCTACTGGCCGAAGGCCAGCAGAGCTTATGGGATGCCGAGTTGTCCGGCGTCCGACCGTCGTCCGTCCGTCTGTCCGTCCGTCGTTAACTTTCGACTCGTTAAGACGATAGAGCCTTTAATTTTCATCTGATCTTTACAAAACTTTACCAGATTGTTAATGTCAATGAAAACTCGGACAAGTTTGAAAACCAGTCAAATCGGACCAGTAACAGCGGAGTTATGGCCTTTGATTAGTTGAAAAAGCTCTATTTTGCCTCGTTAAGACGATAGGGCATTCATTTTTTATACGATCTTTACCAAACTTTAACAAATTGTTAATGTCAATAATAGCTCGGATAAGTTCGAAAACCAGCCAGATCGGACAAGTAACAGCGGAGTTATGTCCCTTGATTAGTTAAAAATGCCATATTTTGCCTCGTTAAGCCAATAGGGCTTTTATTTTTCATCTGATCTTTACCAACCTTTATCAGATTGTTAATGTCAATAAAAGCTCGGAAAGGTTCGAAAACCAACCAGATCGAACCTGTAACAGCGGAGTTATAGCCCTTGATTTAGTTAAAAATGCTATATTGTGCCTCGTTAAAGACGATAGGGCCTTCATTTTTACCAAAGTTTAGCAGATTGTTAATGTCAATGAAAGCTCGGATAAGTTCGAAAACCAGCCAGATCGAACCAATAACAACGGAGTTATGGCCCTTGATTTAGTTTAAAATGCTAAATTTTGCCTCGTTAAAGACGATAGGGCCTTCATTTTTCATTCGATATTTACCAAACTTTGCCAGATTGTTAATGTCAATAAAAGCTCGAACAAGTTCGAAAACCAGCCATATCAGACCAGTAACAGCGGTGTAATGGCCCTTGACTTCATTAAACATGCTATATGTTGCCTTGTTAAGGCGATAGGGCCTTCATTTTTCATCTGATCTTTACCAAACTTTACCAGATTTTTCTTTTTTTCTCTTAATATTTTTTTCTTTTTTTTAATTTTTTTTTTTTATTATTTTATTTAATTTTTTTAATTATTTATTTTTTTGATTTTTATTATCTCTACTGGCCAAGTTCGAAAACCAGCCAGATCGGACCAGTAACGGCGGAGTTACGGCTCCTGATTTAGTTAACAATGCTATAGTTTGCCTCTTTAAGACGATAGTCACTGGCTTCATTGATGTTATAAGAGCCATATTAGCCATAGAGCGTCCACAGGCCCTCTTGGGCCTCTTGGTTTTATCTGCGTATCCAGAACAAAAAATCATTTTATAAAATAAAGAACACAAAACTACACTAATTATTTAAGTTGTTACGCAATATTTATAATAATAATCCTTTTTTCATTAAACTTCTTTTTTAGATTTTTTCGTAAAAACAGATTAATTATTTATTGTAATCTCCATATCTATGGAACATACGTCTTTTATAACATGTTATTAACGAACATGTAACAATTGGTGTGTACTTCATTTAGCGTGTACATCATTTAAAAACGACAACATAATTATGTTTGTATTCCTTTTATGCATGAAATGAATTCATTCCACAAAGTATGCTAATATTATTAGTTATTAGGATTTTTGACAGGGGACATGGGCTCACATTCCCTGCCTAGAAATTAAAAACAACCAAAAACACGATTTCATTTTTTTTGCGCCAATTTCCCCGTAACGTACCTCTAACTAGACTTGTTTATTTTCGTGACGTCATCGCTCTGACGCCGTTAAATTTGGCCGATTTTTTAATAAAATAAAGTATTTTACCACTATGTTAATGTTTTTTATACGTAAAATTGCCCAAAAATATACACTTACGATTATTTCAGACTTTTACACACAGTGGAAAGCGCAGAAAAACAATAGGAAGGAAACAATCGACGGTTTCCAAAACGAATCGGCAACGTTGACGTCGCCATTTTGTTTTTGTTTCTTTGAGTAATGGAGTACCTACGGGGAATTCGTCCTATGTTCACGTCGCGAGACGTAGACATGGGCAATTTAAAACATAAAATGGGATTATTTGAATGAAATAAATACATAATACGGCTAACCGAAGTTCTTTAATAGCAAATAATGAAGAGAATGGCGTATTTTCAGCTTTATATGTACAAACAATTCGTAATTTCTCGAATGTATGTGCACTACCCTCCCTTGGTAACTTTTACCGGTAACAAAGCAAGGCCTCTCTTATACTATCGCTAATATAAGCAGACACATACATGGTAAAATATACTGTTGAGCATTGTTAAACGTTCAACAAGAACCTTTTCAACCATTTCGCAGGGAAAGACAATAACAATATAATTCTTTGGAGTAATCCTTTATTTATCATGTTTTCTTTAATTTGATACTTTTTATATTTATTATTCTTTATTGACGAATCAAGCAGATACTGGACACATGTAATTTATCAATTACTAAATAGTACAAACGTATAACTTTATCATTTCAAGCTATTTTAAAATAAATTCACCTTTTGTTTATTTCAAAACAATAGTCCGAATTTCTTGCAGCGAGACAACAAGTTCGTCATGGCGGTAAGGGAGCTATGGGATCTTTTGCTAGTTTAGCGTTTGGAGCCTTTGGAAACAAAACAGCCAGCTTTTGGTCCGTCTTGGGCACACCTAAAATGAAAAGAGGAAAATCGATGGAGTTTGTGGACAATAAAATAACCATCAGCCCGGATTCTCAATTATGTCCGAACAAACGCCACAGTAAAGGACGAATTCTCAGTTTTCTGGGATCTTCATCGGAGTTTTTCAAGGGAAAAGTTAAAAATGGGCACACGTTATCACTGGAAAGTGACCCTGGTTTAGCTAGTATGTATTTAAAACACCACTCTCAACACCAAAATGGCCATTTGGGAAAACGTCTGACGAGAGGAGAGACAATAGATACTCAATCTTCCGATTCCTTCGACGGTGTAACGGATACCGACAAAATGGTCGATACAGACATTGATGACTTCTCAAGACAAGAGACTGTTGATTCGAGTATATGTGATGTAGACGAGACCAGCACGGTCTCAAAAGTGTCCGATAATGTTATGCCTATCCAAAGGGCTCACAGCGAAGAAATCAACCTCCCACCCCTCTGTCATAGTCTCAGGATTGTAGAGGAATCTCCTCTTATACAAAGGCCTAGATCGGCGTCCACCAACGGACGCGAGTCTTTTAGGCTACGAAAGATGCATCAAGCTTCATCTGATTCTGACGATTCGATTTTGGATAGCAAAGAAGACGTTTGACTGTAGAAGTATTACGGCTGCAACCTTTTCAGATTTTTTTCTGACATGCACTACGATATATGCAACATTTTAAGAATAAAGTATTCTCGTTAAACTCCATTGACATTGATTTGTCTAATGAGTTGTGATTATATTATGAATATATCATATAGATTATATGATATGTAGGTATTTTGGTAACATCATGTAGCTGCTATTATTAATTTATTAGTACATACATATATATATATATATATATATATATATATATATATATATACTGAAAGGAAAAAGAAACGCGAAACAGGAATTTCCGCTATATATTGTATATACTGCACACTTAATTCCATATATATTCCGAGGAAATCCCGAGATGTTTTGTAAGAAAAAGTTCGGGTTAGTTAGAGAACGGACACAGCTGTGATGTTGTAGACGTTTTAATCACAGTACATATTGTAACAAGAAATTCATAAATGTTGATTTTTCTCTTTAAATAATTGCGCCAGTTCAGTACTGTATTTAACGTAACGAGTTTGTAAAATGTTGCATCCTAAGTTTGCTCAAATGCTTGAGCCAAACGCGTACTATGTCAATAATGAAACTTTGCAGGAATACTATTTGCTGTGTTACATGTTGTTTCAGTATTTGTTCCGAAAGGAAATATCTTACGTAGCCATGTACCATTTAACAGCAGCGTAGTGTACAGATAATATACAGCGGAAATTCCCGTGTCGCGTTTCTTTTTCTTTTCAGTATAGATATATATATTTATATTATATTTCGTTTATTTAAGAGACACACAGCAATCTTGATATTGTATTTGACAACATATGTTTTAAACCTCTTTCACTAACATTGAAATCCGTCGGAGAGTCTGCAAGATAAGACTCATACTAATAGCATACATCACAAAGGGAAACATAACGAAATAGACAATACAAACAATATTATTCTTCAAGTAAAATTACATATAAATCGGACCGTAGTATTAACGTGGACGTTATTTTATTAATGTGGACGGTAAGACATTTAAACAATCAACATAAGCTATTAATAGCTTTTGAACCGACATGAACGCTTTTGAACCGACATGACCGACAAGACGAACAAGCAAGCGCACTTGTGTAAATATTCATTTGTTTATTCATTCATTTTGATGCCTGAAATGTGTTGAAGCACGATGTTGCCGAGTGTCTCTTTAAGTTATTACCCGTTCAATTATTTTACACCTTATGCATTTATACAATGTCATAAATTACATTTGTATTACTACCGCATGTTTGTTCCATTTCATTTATTCTTCAAGACAATAATAAAACACATGTTATATCATGTATTTAGTTATTTTTTTTAGTCATATTAGATCAAATACTGAAAAGGAAATCACATGGAAGCGACACACACAAACAAGGGTGAAAAGTAGCAGACTCGGTTTTACTGAGTCTGTTCTTGCGAGGTAATATAAGATGCAACACCTCTCACGCCCACTAGCAGCGACTGAAGTGGTATTCTTTTTTTTAAGACACACATATTGGGCTTGATATTCACAATGGACCAGTAAGTAATAACACTACCGATTTGTAGTCGAGGCGACCTTTTACAGCCGCCACTCAACACTTAACAAACCCTAGTGAGAATGTAAATACATGCTGATAAGGGAATACTTGCAAGCAACAAACACAAACAAGAGAGAAAAGTAGCAGACTCGGTGTTATTGAGTCTGTTCATGAGAGGTTCAAAAATGCCAATCCTCTCATGCCCTCCACCACCGGCTTAAGCGATATTCTACTTTAAAGCCACACACATTGGGTTTGATGATCCCAATGGACCATAAGTAATAACACTACTGATTTGTAGTCGGAGCGACATTTTACTGTGTTAGGAAAACCATTGTCTTCTTTTCATTTGCTTGCTGAATCTCCGCTTGGCTTTTTTGTATTACAATGATCTTAACTAGTATTAGAACTGCAGCTTACATTCCTTGACGGACCGTTTCTAAATGATACAAATTACAACATGACCTTATAAAACACGATAAACAAAGCAATTCAAAACGGTCATTGTTAAGGACCCTCCCGCTGAACTCGGAGAATTCTAGTACACGTTAATTTAAAATCTCTTCTTTTTGTTTTGCTATTGCTTGCTGTACATGAATAAGTAAGGCCCATATGATTAGTTCAGCACTCCGAATAACACCTTTATGTTTTAAGGCCTAAATACAAGAGAACATTTGATGATTTTCTGTTAAAACTAGTAAATCTGTCTCATAATGTTTGAAAGCAGACAGTATAGATGACAGTATAAATGGCGCAGTAGTTGCTTAATGGGATGCCATTTAAGTACAAAGGGTCATTAAGAATGCGGATGCTCAATTCAAGGAAACACAATTTTGTGTTTTGGATAGGGTAGCACACCCCAATAAAACAAGTTCCTAAGTAGGTTTGGTAGAAACAGACAATTAGAAACGATTAAAAGTACGTTCAGCTATGCAGGTGTCAAATGTTAAAGTGATATCAAGCTAGCGGCATTTGAACATCATCGAATCCAATGAACAAGAAACTGTTTCAGTATCAAATTGTCAATACCTGCTTGGTAATTAACCCTGCAATCATGATTGTGTTTTCGGTATCAGTAGAATGTACTACGTACCGGGTACCAGTCTTCTTAGGTTGACCTGCAACACAGTTTGGAAACCCGGTTGTTGGTGATCTACTTAAAAATAAGTGATGCTTGCTTCACGGTATAAATATTCATAAACAGGTGCCAATAATAGTGTCCAAGGATTGTTTTATAAAATCGGTAAATACATTAGAATCAGACATTTACATTTTCCATCTTGGGTTTGAGGGGAAATAACTTTCAAATTATCACGAACACTACAATTGAGCGATTGTCTTTCCAGATATGGGAAATGATCTGGTCTGAAAATGCGTTATCAGTAAAGTGCCTTTGAGTATCGCCGTTTGATGTACGTCTCTATTGTAACACTATACAATGATACGATGTCTTGTTTTCCTTTGGTCCAATAGGTGCTGCTGTGTGTTTGTATACAACTGATATTAAATGTGTTTTACGACCCGTTAACGCATCGTATTAGGTATCAATGGAACAGCGACCTTAAAGAGAGATAAAAATAAGGACGATAGTAGGTATAAATGGTTAACAGTAAAGGTAGCTTTAACAGAACCAAGTCAATTGAATGTTGTTTAACGGCTCATCAACACAGTATAGGTTATTTAGAGCCGCCACAGAGAGAGGGGAAGGATACATAGGAATCCGGGAACCTGCCCTACTCTTATTATCGAATAGATTCCTATGGTTCTTTAACGTGCTCGGAGGATAGACCGATACACGGGACCGCCCGGTTTACGTCCCCATCCGACGGACGAGGATAAGGTAAAGTGTCTTGCCCAAGAACACACCGACGGAACTCAGTGGCACCACGGAGGATTGAACCCGGGGCCTCCGGTTACAAATCCGCCGCGCTACCGACTGCGCCACGCCAGCCCCTACCAAGTCAACAAAACAATTGAAACAATCAAGTACAATATTAATAAGATGCAACTCAAACGGATTGACAAATGGGCTACCGCCTTGAAAAGATAAGTGGCTAAAAGGTCGATGGGAGTTTAACCAGGTTTAAAGGTTCACCAAACATCTCTCTTACTCTGTTGTGATCCCAATAAAACGGCAGTGTAAATACAGCAATCTCTTGTTTTTGTATACGAATAAATTTACAAGAATAAAATTATATATGTTTAGGGAAACATTGCTTTCTCTAAATTTCTAATGATGTAGAAGACATACATTTGATAAAAAAGAGTTTATTTACAATATTCTAATGTATATGTATATTGTTAATATAGCACCCTTCCCTATAAAAGGTTCAATACACACGGTCATTACTTTAATGTTTTTGTTAGTGTCATTATCAGGCGAGTGTATTCTCACTAAAATTATATAAGCACTCTTGGTTAACATAATCAGACTGAATGAAGAATGAATGAATGAATGAATGGTGTTTTAAGGCACGTCGACACAAAAACAGGTCATAATGTGCGCAAAAACTGATGAAAGATGAAGAAATGAAGTAGTAAATAAAAATTAATGTATGTAAAGATAAACTATTTACAAATAAGGGATGATAAGTAATATAAACTATGTATAAATGTAAATCAACAAATGCCCGTCATCAACAGGTGTGCAAACAAGTAAATATGTATAAGAACATATTATAATAATTTATAAAGTCTGACTTATATAGACTGACTTCTTTCAGGAAATCTAAAACAAGATTAAAATCTATAGTATCAAATAACTCTTTCATAGTATTAACATTGTAGTACCTTTGACGCACAGGATCAAAGTCTACACATTCCAATAAGATGTGTTTGACCGTTAACGGTGCAAAGCAGGGTATACATTCTGGTAATTGCTCACCTTGTGATAAATATGAATGAGTATAACGTGTATGCCCTATCCTGCACCGGGCTAGGACAACTTCCTCTCGACGAATGGGTCTACTAGAAGAACGCCATTCTCCGAGTAACGGTTTAATTAAATGGAGTTTATTGTTAACTGACAAATGCCAAGCGGCTTGCCAAGAGTTACGAATATATGTGTTAATACAACTTTTAAAATCAGTATAAGGTAATTTGGCATTAGATATATGTAAATTTAATGCTGCCTCAACAGCACTATCAGCTCTATCCTTACCATGTATTCCTACATGGCTAGGAAGTCAGCAGAAAATATATTATCAAATATAACAGAATAGTACTTTTGTAAAAGTTTAAGTACAAATGGGTTATCATGTTTCATATTACCCAGGCCTTGAAGAGAATGAAAGGGAATCAGAAAATATTACAAAATGGTCATCATCAGATTCCTGAATATAGTATAAGGCAAGAAAAGAGGATACATTGGTAGCAACGAACATCACTAAGAGGGAAAAGTAGAACACTCGGTATTTTTATATATGAGAAGTAATATAAGCTGCAACCCTTAGCTCAGACTTAAGCGGTATTCTACTTTAAAACAACAACAAGGCTGAATAATATTAGAAAAAAGGCAGTTTACTAGTTAGTGCCTGTTTCTAGTCATTTCTACCATTAATCTCTCTCGATGGATTCCAGGGTAGAATTAGTACTAAACAGTGTGGATTAATTATCTTGCTCAAGCACAAATAACTTGACCATGATGAGATTTGAACCCTCGAGGTCGCGATCTGGAGTCCGACACTCCACCACTGGATCAAGCACTACATGGTCACCACTGGTTAGCCTCAATCAATTTAATGTGCACATAACCGCACTATTATCCATTCCTCTGCGCCCAAATCGACCAGACAGTGCAAATAAAAAAAGTGCATCCCATCAAAAGTGAATTACTAATAAAGTCAACATCAAGTGAAATTATTACTTAAATGCCACTGTAAAGATATATAAAATACATAATTAGAAACATCTAAGGATGTATCCAGAATTGTACTGAACAACTAAGCAATTGCGGCCAAGAAAGAAAATCAATCTAAGGTACAGTCAATAAAACATGACAGAAGAAAGATTATTCCTCAACACCATTTTCAGGGTTTCGGAAGATGCAATCATAGAGCCCGCGAGGTTGTCCAGTCATCGCAAAGGAGAAAGCTAAAACGTAAAGATTGACTATAGACTATTGACTATAGAGGGTCAATTACTAAACAGGAAGTGTTTTGCAATACAGAAGGGTCGTTACCTTGTTTACAAATGTCCTGACTAACAGCGTCATACTTCATTACCTTTCGAAGTTCATAGACCACATCTCTACACAAATATAGACTGTGATATTCTTAGTCTAAGCATACGTCATAAAACTGAAAATTGGATCCACTGGAAGAAAAACAAACACAAACAAGATAGAAAATCTGCAATTTGTATTTATATATTTGCAACTCCTCTCACACCGGCTTAAGCGGTATTCTTCTTTAAATGCACAAAGATTGAGCTTAATGATCCCTACTCCATGTATAAAAAATAAAAATATTTCGGATGAACTAAAATTATACACACATTCTTATATTAATGCTATTATATTTACATAACAATTGTACTAACGTTTATAAACCAAGATGATAGTTATTGTAATAGGGCTTTACATGCTGATAATGCTGCCAATAATAATAGTCAATACGAGCCCTTTAGCAGTCATGCAGAGACGTTTGTGCAAAGTTGTGACACAACAGTCAGGTTTATCATCGCTGCGTGTTCCCATCCCACTGGAAACTCGACTGGTAAGTGAGAAAAAGTCAGATTACGGATGTCGGTAAGTATACATTACTTGTTCTACTCAGGTTTAAGTGAGTGGTCTGCTTCCACTACAAAAATATCGACCGTAATACGTTTCAATTATTGGGTGGAGGAGTGGGGTTGCCAGTTGATAAAGATATTTGACAATCAAAAAAAGTATGTATCAGTTATTGGGGTGGGGGGATGGGGAAGCCAAATTTGTTAATAAAATGTTTAACAAGCAAAACAAAAAGCAAACTCTGACCCCCTCATCCCCCCCCACCTCAACCCCACCTCACCCCCACCCTCACCCCCACCCCCAACCCCACCTCACCCGGGTCCTACGCCTATGAGCCTAAATGTGATGAAAATGACGTTTAACGCGAAACAAACATTTATCAAGGGCAGAAACGTTCAGGCAGTCAATGGCAAGTCAACGTGGTTGCCAACTCACCAAGTATGGAATGTATTATGAAACATTAAGGTAAGACAGTGTTATAGTTAATAATACTAAAATGGAATATATACTGGTTGTGCATGTTTGCTTTGTTTCATTATATAGTCATATGATAAAGTACTACAATGTACTATAACATAACTAAGACTCCAAAACGAGGCTGAAGCTCTCATCTAGTAGTACTACTACCAAAATGTACAGTAATTGAAGTTCGCACAAAACCTAGCAGAGCACAGAAGCTCAAACGGACATGCATTTTATCACATTCCAACATCAGTGAAGTTGATAGTGACGATATATTTGACGGTTTATTTAATTGGTAAAACAGCTTAGCAGGAGTTGCGCTATTGTGTTTTCATAGTAATTTAAATGTCAAGGGTAAAAATAAAGCACTGCAAATTCATAATTATATTTTTTTAGTATGAAAATGCTCAATAAGTGATACATGTATAGGAGGAGTTGATTCATAAAATATCATAAAATATTTTTAAACATCTAACCAAAACCTACTAGGATAGTTTCGCACACACTCTTAGTTCATAGTTATTTAGAATTTAAGGGGACTTAACTCTAGTACTTGAAATAGTAGTTCTCATTGTAATTCTGTATTCGTATATTCTGTACTGTATTCGTATATTCTGTACTGTATTCGTATATTCTGTACTGTATTCGTATCTCCTGTTGGTAGCACTGCTATACAACGATACTACCAAACTATACTGAAAGGAAAAAGAAACGCAGGGTGCGTATTTCCGCTATATATTGTATGTTTAATATGCTACTGCTAATCGAATGGTACAGGGCGACATTAGGCCTGTCCTTTTAGAAAGAAGGTTTAAACAGCACTGAACACACCAATGGTTACCCCTTCAAAGTTTCATTATCGTCAGAATGCGCATTTGGCTCAAGCAGGTGAGCAAACTTAGGCTTTAAATGTTGCAATCACTTAACATTAAATACAGTACTGAACTTGCTCAATTTTTCAAAGAGGAACTTCAACAGTTATGAATTTCTTGTTACAACGTGTACTGTGATTAAAACGTCTACAACATCACAGTTGTGTCCTTTCTCTAACTAACTGCTCTTTTTTTTTTTACAAACATCTTGGGATTTCCTTGGAATATATATGGAAATAAGTGTGCAGAATATGCAATATATAGCGGAAATACGCACCCTGCGTTTCTTTTTCCTTTCAGTATATATAAAATCAAATATACAAATACTATAACAAACTACAAATGCAGATACTATATCAAACCGCCAATACATATCTATCATATCCAGCAACAAGACATTTACTTTATGAAATCGATAATAACATTAATACTTTCAAACCATGAAGAAATATATTAAACAAACTACTTTTCACTAGATTTCAAACATTCAGCAATTATCTTAAACCCCTGTCACACTAGGGCCGCGTTCTCACGACGATCCCACGGCGTCCAAGAAAAATGCAGAACGCCGAGGTGCGCGCAGTACGATCGCAAGCATCGCCGCAGCAACGCAGTGACATCGCCAGTAGACGCATTGGGATCGCATAGAACGCCAAGCGACGGCGCGCACTTTGAGCATGCACAAAACAAACGCCGTCGCTCGGCGTTCTGATAAGAGCGCAGTGGGGTCGCCGTAAGGTCGCCATAGCAGCGCAGTAAGGTCTCCTACAACGCCACAGGAGCTCCGCGGGCGCGCACAGAGGTCGCAGTGCGACGCTGTGGTTGTCGGTGGCGCTTGCACGGAGATTGTACGGCGTTCTCTGAGATGTCACTGCGTCTCTACCGCGCTTATACGGCGCGTCTACGGCGCTTATACGGAGTGTTATTTATTTTACTGCGCTCTTACAACGAGTGTACGGAGCTGTCACGGCGATCATTGCGCTCCCAAGGCGCTTCTACCGCATCCATCGGCGTTTGCATGACAAAAACAAACAAAATAGTATAAATGAATTATAGGTAGTGCAAACGAACGTCTTCAACACGCCGTCAGCGCAGTGTGAGCGCCGTGAAAGCGCAGTGCACGCAGTGGAAGCGCCGTGAGAGCGCAGACAATCGCCAACAAGAACTCCGTAGGAACGCGATAGAACGCCATGGGAGCTCCGTAGTAACGCCTTGGTCGCTGTGAGGACGCCGTGACATCTCCATCTTCACGAAAAATATCAGATTTTTCTTGCGATCTCACGGCGTGCCAACGCAGTGGAAACGCGCTATAGTGTGACAGGGGCATTAGTAAATCATTAACACTAAGCATAACTGCAGAATAATACAGAAAGTACTGTATGTGTAAATTCGGTATATATAAATAATTCTTAAATCTGTAAAACAACATGTCGCACAATACTTGACGCAATATACCTTGTTAGCCAGTTGTTTACCTTTATGACTCTAGTGTGGACATCTAAAAAAGAGATACAGATACAATTCGCCACCAAATCTATATAATGTCAAAAATAACAAAGTACTGGTCTCATCAGTAGGTTATTTTTTGTTATATTGACCACATATTACATACTTGTTAACGCTTACTTACATTTGTAGCATGAACAGTGCAGGTGAATAATCGGCAAATCGGATATTTTTCATTCATTTTATCCACTGTCGATCGATACTTTAATGTGTCAATTTTACCGGACAACGACTGCACGTGCAACTTAGCTATTTTATAGTCATGCACATGCAGCATGCATATCAATTCAAACAACACTAAAGGTGCGGGATAATACGTGGCCTTGTTAAATAAAATGTTATGAACAATCTGTATTCATTATGATACTGAATATGGTGGTCTTGAGTCTCTGCATGGCGTCTTGGAAACTCGAAATTGGTTGTTCAGTGCGATTCTGCATACATCTTGAAGTGTTTCTAATGATATATTTTTATATATCTTTATAGCAACATTTAGTTGTAGTGTTTTCTGATTTCAATGCATGGATGTGGTTGATGTTTGTCCATGTTCTTTCTTGTCGTGCCCTTAATGGTGTATTCTCTTACTGCTCTGGCTTCTGCCAAGTCATTGAGTACCTTCATTGTGGCTTTCTAGGCTATTGTTTTTTTGTATTATATTTACACGAGCATTTTTGTGTTTTACTTATATTGCCTATTGATGCTGCCTTGTTGGTTAGAGTTTAGATCATGGCGGGGATTTCTTTATTTACACTGTCCTGTTTTAATGGGATGACAGTAGGGTAAATGTGAGGTTTGGTGCACCCTAGAACCGGTTTAAACCGCCAGTGGCCTACTTTGCCACTGACCGTTCCAAGGCGGTAGCCCTATTGTCAACCCTTTTGTGTTTGTGATGTCATTTGCATTTTTTATTACTTTTGCCTTTTCGTTTGTCTGTTTGCGTGTTTGTTTTTGTGTTTTGTGGTTGACTGTCGTCCTTGAATGCTGCTTTCCCTGTCCGATATTTTTATCCTTCTTTCTTTTTGTTGGGACGGATTTTAATTTTCACTGTCTTGTTAATCGAAGCGCTGGAGACAGGATAATAAAGGGATTGTGTACAAATAAAATCGATATATAAGCTAACCATTAGGCCATATTGCATATTGACCATTCCATTAATCAGTGACACTGTCTTCTCCACTCTTTGTGATGTGTATCGTCATTTTCATTGTATTTTTGTGTGGTATAGTACTGACCTACGGTGCCATTGCATTTGGGTGCTGTGGTTTCTATAGGATCATATTTCTCATTTCTGTTATACTATAGTCCAATTATACACCTGTATAGTCTGATATAGACTAGCTTTGTCTGTTCATGTTTATGATGTTTGAGACAAGTCAAGCTATCATTAAATAAAATAGTCCCCTTTGAATTATCGTCTATTCAGAAAAAGATTTAGGATTTAAGATTTTATTTTGAGTTTGATTAAATTAAACTATAACCACTGAGACGACAGTCAGTCTAAGTGTAATGGTACAAGCAGTCATATTATTTTATCTGGTACATTATCTAATAATGATAATGGCATCATGAATAATCTATATGGGTTATTCTGTTCATTTGTTAAATGCAAAATTACTATGACTATATCAGGCGGTCCAGATACAACGAATACGTTTATAGGACAATAAAACTGTGTGGAAATCTCCTCGGTCACAGTAAAAAAGAGTATGATAATGGACCTTTGGAAACGGCCGAGTTATATAAAGCAAGTTAATTAGAGCTTCCTTACAGGTCCACGGAGCTTTAGTTTAATATAGCAGGCACCCTATTTAAAATTATATACTAATGTACACTGAACAAAATTGTTAAGTATCAACTTTTGTATCTTAACTAACTTTCTTATTTTAAATATATTTTAGAAAAGATATATGATAAGTATTTTGTTTTGACCCATAGTTTGTAAAACATTTATTTTTTGTTTAAATTGTTACATCTTTTGAGAGTTACCCTCCCTTTAAATGAAAACATGAAATGTGCTGATAAAACATTTAACATGAGTCAAAGATCGCTTAAAGATATAAAAATCTTAAAATTGGTATGAAATAATAATAAAAAAACAAAAAAAATTGACCCCTTTATCGCAGATTCTGCGTCTATAAAAAAATGAAATATGGATAATCTTAAATTACCTCCCTTTAAATTGAATATTGTTTGAAATTCAAGTAACTGTAATTCAGCGTTAACATTAAATATTTCGAAAACTTCTTTTGCAAACGCATTTGTAGTGGTAATGCTAGTAAACTATGATTTCAAAATAATTTTGACTGGCATATATTAGAATTAGGAACATCGAAAGCTTCACTAATTTGAAGTCTACTTAATAAAATCCTATATACCCAGTTTTATAAGTGTTATAATTTATTTCTCAGAAAACACATTGACTTAAAAGTTTTAAAATATGTTCATGCAATCAGAGTAAACGATGTACACTCATTATTTTGCAGTTTAACCGTATCTCTAATCAAGCACAAAATACACAAAACAATGAGAATATTATTGACATATTCTTAGGTTGATACTTAGCAATTTGGTTTAGTATATATATTATACGACCCACTTACATACTTAGATTAAGGGGTTCACATTAAGCAGTCACTGAGCTGTCACCTTACACAGCAGTTGTCATACAGTATATGATTGTTTATTTCAAACAATATTGTATTCTCAAATGTATACATTTGTAATGGTTACACAATATTATAATGAATTTAACACAATTTAAAACGTGGATTCGGAAAAATCGTTTATCTTATATCAATCCGTTTCCATAATTACATAATGACATGAAACGAAGATATTCAGAAGTCTAAATAAATAAAGAATCATGAATCATGAACCAACAGAAATATTAAAATCGTTTAGCTTTTAGTTCAATGAATTTCGACTAATAATAAGAATAGGTAAATAAAGATATAAGAAGATAGAGTTAGAGAAGAGAGTTTGTTGTGAATAGGCATTACTTATTCAAAGTTAATTGATTTCAAATCGTTTTGTGCTGATAATATATTTATGTACAGCTTCCAAAATTAAAATAATTGATTTATTAGATTCATTAGATTTGTGAATGGTGCCCTCTAGAAGTAGGGTAGTGTTTACATTAAGTATGCCAAATGTCCTTAGGCTATTATGCTTGTTTGGTATGTAGAACTTATTATTCATTAAGATATCGACCATCAACGTATTGAAAGTCATTTATTCAATTGCTATACCTGAAAACTTATTCGAAGTTATACGATAAATACAGGCATAATAAATAGCATTCTATGAGGAATTATTAGAGACTAAATGCCAATGTCAATTAAATCTGAGGTGATACGGTCAGTATGCAGTATTATTTAATTGTATGTACACCGTGTTTGTCTAAACCTACCAGATTTCTTTGCGGATGGTGGGGGTATACAGTACTGGTTCTTCCAAGGAAAATGGGGTGCACTATCTCTACCAAAATGATAGACCGCCATAAATGGCTTAACATGTGCTAACAATGACGTAAAACAACATTAGAACAAACAAACAAAACAACACCAGATATACTTGATAGAGATACTTTTGTAGAAAACAAAGCAGTACCATGTAGACGTGTGATATGAAAATAAACATCTTTATTCTATTTATCATATACTACATCAACGACTTTGCTGAACTGTCAACTTCAGCTAACTAACTACGTTGTTTTCCAGGGATAAAACAATAATGTTATTAATAGATGCAATCCCATTATGATGTGTTCACGTCTGATGCGTAAATGTAGATCTGCACGACATTTATTTTTTCCGAAATTTAATTTAAAATTAACGCCATTGAATTGGAAATTGTCTAATTAAGAAAATGAATGGTCATAAGTGGTTATTTCATCCACGGATGGTTCTATATCATTGAATGTATTATAAATTTGTTAAACTCTCTTTATGGACCGTGTATTATGACTTATTTATTTCTTTATTTTACTTCTATCTATCTATCCTATCTTTTAATGCATTTTCTTAGTATTACATTTGAAGCCATTTACGTTGAGATATGGTCATAGTTCAACGTACACAAGTAGTTGTAGATTTAGATGTATAGCCAATAATCTGACGCGAAAACAGGATGGAATGCAGACGACAAACCATACACGTGACAAATCGTATAAAATCGTAACTAATCGGTCATTTCCGTATTACTCCGCTGAAAGTGTCATAAAGAGTATTCGGTTATTTCCGTGATATGATCCTGGTCTAAATCCTGATTGATATGACTAGCTAGGTCTATGTCGTATCGTATATTCAAAAACAACGTATTTATAGGGAAGTATGTGATAAATGTTATAATTCATAATGACATGCATAGGCTGTAAAGCTTAAATGATTTATTGTTCAACATTATTGCGGCGGATTTGTAACCAGAGGCTCCGGGTTCAATCCTCCGTGGTGGGGGGGGGAAAGGTTACAGGAGATATAAAACCGATGCAATAATGGATAAGTATGCGACTTGTAGTATTTACAATATAATTTGCAATTAAATAAATTAAATACATATACATTATAAATATGATATATCAGGTGTAGTATGTGTAATGACAGTAGGTATTTTACATTCTATTTTTAAATAGTCTGGAAAGCACATTGTGCTTTGCTTTCTCGTCTAATTTCTTTGACCATTTCTTCACCAAAACTGATTTAAGACACGTTTTATTCGTACATGTCCTAAGTATAACACTGCTTCTATTACTCAGAGTTATACGCAACATATTCTCAGATCCCATATTGACATGGAATCCGATTACTTAAGACAAACAAATACTATATATATACCAAAGTATATTTTTGAGATGATCGTGTTATTGATTATATTCCAAACTATTTTCAGAAAATCTGAAAGTCTTATATTATATCTCATGAATAGACTCAATATAACCGCGTCGGCTATTTGTCTCTCTTGTTAGTGTTAGTTGCTTCCAAGGGATACCCTTTTCAGTATGTATTATAACTTGTTCTAAGTATAAAACAAGAGGTCCAAATGGCCCTGAGTCGCTCACCTGAGAATGTTTGAAAAGAGGAAAATGTAGTTAACAAGTGCAATTGCTTATTAGATTGAAAACTTTGTACGACATAAAGAAAAGTTGCAAAACTTGGTTCTTCGTATTTACAGAGAATGTTTGTATAGAAACGGACAGATAGGAGACCCCGGGGAGCAGCCATCATTTATCCTAGGAACTTCATATGTACAACTTGTATAGTATAAGAGTTGGCAATCATATCTACACAAAAACTGTCGAAATCTATTCAGTGGTTCATAAGAAATATATTTGTTAAGGCTCTGACCATATATGGTAATGGTGGCCATCTTGGATAATGCATTGATCTAATTTGTATAATTTTGAAAGGCACTGACATCAGAATTATTCGCGTGAAATTTGGTCAAAATTGGCCGTGAAGTTTTTGAGATGTTGTTTACCCTTCCACACCACCCTCACAACGGCGGCCATATTGGATGTGGCGTTGCCCTAATTTTAACAAATTTGAAAATCATTGACCAAAGGATCACACATCTGAAGAAGGATAAAAATATCGGACAGGGAAAGCAGCATTCAAGGATGACAGTCAACCACAAAACACAAAAACAAACACGCAAACAGACAAACGAAAAGGCAAAAGTAAACCGGTTCTAGGATGCACCAAACCTCACACTTATCCTACTGTCATCCCATTAAAACAGGACAGTGTAAATAAAGAAATCCCCGCCATGATCTAATCTCTAACCATCAAGGCAGCATCAATAGGCAATATAAGTAAAACACAAATATGCTCGTGTAAATATAATACAAAAAAAACAATAGCCTAGAAAGCCACAATGAAGGTACTCAATGACTTGGCAGAAGCCAGAGCAGTTGAGTCAAAAGTGACCAAGTAGTTTTGGAGAATAACATTTTTTAAGATATGTATTTATATAACATGTATATAATTCTATGTAAAACTGTTACCCCGGGGCGGGGCAAGATTTTACTCCAGAGTCACCATTTGAACAAACTTGGTAGAAGACCATAAGCTAATGCTACATACAATACAGGAGAGATCTATGACTTGTGATTTTAGAGAAGACGATTTTTTAAATTCCCTATATAAGTATGTAAAATATGTAAAATCTTCATATACAAAATCTAGAACCCCGGGGCACAGCCATTTTTAATCCTGGGATCTTCATTTGTACATGTTTTGTAGTCTAGAAGTTGGCAAGCATTTATAAAGAAAACTGTTAAAATCTGTTCAGCGGTTCTTGAGAAGAAGATTTTTAAGTTTTGACTATATATAGTAATGGCGGCCATCTTAATCTACTGCCTTGATTTGTATGACTTTGAAAAACGTCGACCTCAGTATTGTTCATGTGAAATTCGGTCAAAATTGGCCTAGCCGTTCTGAGTAGATATTGTTTACCCCCACCCCACTCCCTTCAGCCCCACCCATCCCAGGGTCAGCCATCTTGGATGTGGCGTTGCACTTATTTTAACAAATTTGGAAATCATTCACCTAAGGATTATCCGTGTAAAGTTTGGTCAAAACTGACAAAGTGGTTTTGGAGAATATGATTTTTTCAAAGATTTTCCTATACTATTTTATGTAAAACTGTGACCCTGAGCGGAGCAAGATCTGACTCCAGGGTCAACTTTGTAGAGGACCATAAGATAATGCTACACACAATACATGAGAGATCTACATCTTGTGCTTTTAGAGAAGATTGTTTAAATTCCCTATATACGTCTATGTAAAACATGTAAAATCTCCATATACATATTTTGGAACCCCGGGGCACAGGCACTTTTGACCCTAGGAACTTCGTTTGCATAGTCGTTGTAACCTAGGAGTTGGAGATCATTTATAAACAACAATATCTGTCGGAGAACAGCTCACTCGACTATTCGAATTTTTAGAGAAAAAGAAATTATACACCCGGCATACCATCAGAAAAGAAAGTGAAAACAAAGGAGAGAGCTTGATGTATCAAGAAGGAAAACATTGGAATTTTCATTAATTCAAGGGCCACAGTTGTTCTGTGATGACACGGAGGTAATTTTATAATATCCCTTTCAAAGGATAGATAATGCAAATTTAAAGTCGAACATTTTAAGAAAAATATATGTTAAAAGTATATGTAAGTGCATTTGACCTTTGGCCCAGTTGTGAATTTGACCTTTCATTTAATGATCTTGATCACAATAAATACGACCATCGCCCCATTTATAATAATATATGTAAATTTGTTGATGATTGGATAAAATATGTTGAAGTTATTTACATGTTAAGAGACGCGGACGTAAACATTAACCTGATGTTAAGAGCCTATCAACTCATAAATGCAATGTGTGACAATGAACTTTGACCTATAGACCCCATAATATTCTTCGAATAGTCGAGCTAAACATATCAAATTATTTGTAAAGTTTGACCCAGGAGCTATGTCCACAAAGGTAGGGAAGAAACCTAGGGTCTACGATGGTTGGATGGTTGTATCCGTCTGTTAATGCCCAGTACGTGTATATATGGTTATAGGGTGGGGACCTCAACAGTTTACAAGTTATGACCAAGTGGCTAGGAGTCCGGGGTCTATGCTGGTTGGATGGTTGTAACCGTCTGTTCATGCCCAGTAAATGTATATATAGTTATAGGGTGGGGGTCTCAACGGTTTCCAAATTATGACCCAGAGGGTATGTCACCAGGGGTGGGGAAGGAGCCCAAGGTTGGGTGGTTATATCCGTCTATTCATGCCCAGTAAGTGTATATATGGTTATATGGTAGTGATCTCAATGGTTTCCAAGTTATGACCGAAGGGCTAAGTCCCTAGGGGTGGGGGAAGGAGCCCCAGGTCTATGCTGGATGCGTGGTTGTATCTTTCTGGTCATGCCCAGTAAGTGTTTATAATGGTTATAGGGTGGGGATCTCACGGTTTACAAGTTATGACTCAGGGGCCCCACCCATACCTCATGTTTCACCTCTTGTGATGCCCGGGGCGGGTCAAATTCTGACCAAAGGGTCACCGTTTGAACAAACTTGGTAGAGGAATACTAGACGAAGCTACATACAAAATATCTAAGCTGCAACCCTTTTTGTTTCGAAGAAGAAGTTTCTAAGTGTTTTTCCTATATACTCCTATGTAGCAATATGATATCTTTTTACCAATTCAGGGGCCATAAATTTGTCAAAATGAATGGAAGAGTTATGGGGATTGTTGGATAAGGCACAGGATTTGATGAGAAATATTAGTTTAAAATGTTAAAACAATAACTTCAGTAGTTTTGAAGTTATAAATATATTGCACAAAACGTTAAGGTCAAGCTGGGACTAAAGACATGACAATCAAAGGGCCATACTTTTGTCAAATGCAAGGAAGAGTTATGGGTAACGATTTAATGCAATAGCTTCAGTAGTTTTGAAGTAAATTTATTGCACACAAACTTTAAGGTGAATCTGGGGACGCCGACGCCGACGCCAATGTCAAATATGTTCAGCGGTTCTTGAGAAGATTTTTTTAAGGTTTGACCATATATAGTAATGACGGCCATCTTGGATATTGCATTGACCTCATTTGTACGACTTTGTAAGACATTGACCCCAGTATCATTCATGTGAAATTTGGTCAAAGTTAGTCAAGCGGTTTCTGAGGAGATGTCGTTTGAAAATGCCCTATATAAGTCATGTAAAATTTCCATTTACAAACTTTGGAACAACTGGGCAAAGACACTTTTAACCCTAGGACCTTCGTTTGTACAACTTTCGTAGACTAGGAGTTGACAATCATTTATAAATAAAAATCGTCAAAATCTGTTCAGCGGTTCTTCAGAAGAAGATTGTTTAAGGTTTTGACCATATATGGTAATGGTGGCCATCTTGGATGTTGCATTGACCTAATTTGTATAACTTTGGAAGGCATTGACATCATTATCATCCACGTGAAATTTAATCAAATTTGGTCAGGCGGCTTCTGAGAAGATATCGTTTACAAATGCCCTATATGAGTCTATGTAAAACGTAAAATATCTATATACAAATTTTGGAACCCTGGGGCACAGCCATTTTTTATCCTAGGAACTTTATTTTTAAAAATTATATAGCCTAGGAGTTGGCAATCATTTATAAATAAAACTGTCAAAATCTGTTCAGTAGCTCTTGAGAAGAAGCTTTTTAAAGGTTTTAATTATATATGGTAATTGCGACCATCTTGGATGTCGCATTTACCTAATTTGTATAACTTTGGAAGGCACTGACCTAGGTATTGTCCACTTGAAATTTGATTAAAAAAAGCGGTTTCTGAGGAGATGTCGTTTACAAATGCCCTTTATAAGTACAGTCGAACCTCGATAGCTCGAAGTCAGCGGGATCATAGGGATATGTTCGAGCTATCGGTGGCTTCGAGGCATCGAGGGAACGATAAAAACCAAAATATCTATCCGAATTTGTGTACCGCCCAAAATAGTGTTACTTGTGTACGTGATGTAACGTTCTCGGTATGTTTTTATGTTCATGCATGTTTGTTTAAACCTCATAACGGATATATAACATGTAATTGTTACACTGAAAATACAAGAAAAACTGTAATAATGTGTTTGTTTTATCATTTATTTAAAGAAATATCACAATAATAGATTTTAACATACAATCCGGAAGTCCGAATAATGAGAACAAGGTAAGACTGGTTTCGGTACATAGAATTGAATAGAATAGACAATAGTGTAGCACATAATTTTTATTAAACCCAATCAACAAACGTTATTTAATTAGAAACTCAACCGTGTTTAATCAGTAAACGAAGTTCACTAATCATACTCGGGAAATGCTCTTATCTAATTAAAACTGAACACACTTTGTTTTAATTATTGTTTTATTTTTATTAAAACCAATCAACAAACTTTATTGTGGTTTAATTTATCGTAATTAACAGTAAACGAAGTTCACTAAACATAAATTGTATCTGTCTATTATAGCTTTTCAATTATAAATGTTCGGACCTTTAACAACCAACTTTATCTGTTTTCGCACTATGATTGAACTTGCTACAAACAAATACAACCACGTCGATTACAATTAATATGGCCGACGTCGCATGGCAGATCATCACCTTCGATTTAGCGAGGTTTAAATTCACACAAAAATGGATCTTCGGACCGTAAAAAGTACTCGAGCGAGCCGGGATATTCGAGAAATAATATTCGAATAATCGAGGTTAAATTACATTGAATTATATAGGAGTTGTGTCGGGACCGGAAAATGTGCTCGAGTTACCGATAGTATTCGAATCACCGGTGTTCGAGCTATCGAAGTTCGACTGTATATGTAAAACCTTTAAAATCTCCATAGTAACACATGTTGGAATGCCGAGGCACAGCCAATTTTAACTCTAGAAACTTTATTTGTATAACCTTTGTAGGCTAGAAGTTAGCAATCAATTATAAATAAACACTTTTAAAATCTGTTCATCGAGTTTTGAGAAGAAGATATTTTTAGATTTTGACTATATATGACTATATATGGTAAAGGCTGCCATCTTGGATGTCATATTGACCTAATTTGTACAATTTTGAAACGATTTGACCTCAGTATTATCTATGTGAAATTTGGAAACAATTATCAAAGGATAAGTTGTTTAAGCAAGTCGGATGTTAGAAGGAACCCTTATGCTCACGGTTGTTTCACTGCGGTTTCACGGCAATATTTGCTGGGGTGCGGAAGCGCTGACATTATAGGTGCTTAAGACGAAAATACGTGTCATCTTGGCGTGACGTTACACCTGGACATCCTTGTTTAGGACGGTTGTTGGTCAATACAGTCTCTCTCAGACGTTGAAATAGTCTTGTTATAGTTCATTTATGCACGCCAAGATGGACAGACACCAAACGTTGCGAAATTCCGTTTAACAGCTATATGGCGGCGTCTTCAGGCTCCTCTTTACGTAAACGTGGCATAAAGAAAACCTTACTAAATTTGAGAAAAACGCTGGATTCTTGATATATGATGACAAAACGTTGCATGTGTTCCCACGTACATATGCCACGACATGTGTATCACGTGCATCTGTTAAATTTTGTATTTCATGTTTTACTTAAGAATAATTTTCAAAATTAAATATGGTGATGGTGTCAGTGACGATTTTCAATCACTGGTAAATTAACAAAAAAGTATTTGAGCAAATAATGCTTCATATATACTGACCTTAAAAAAGTTTCTTTCTTAAGTATACATGTATATATATAAACGTATTTGTTTTCGAAAAGGTTCTAAATAGAGATTGCCTTTAATTATTGATGTTGATGCGTGTCGGGTTCAGATCGCCCAGTCCATTAGGAAATTTAGTAAACAAATATCTGTGCAGAGAACTGTTAATTCCAAAAATCATAGATACCCATATTGGCGTTTATACAGCTTATCCCTCACAACCTTCTCCAAGACCTAGATTTTCGTTTCATAATTAAAAATCAATAATTGCAAAACATAATTCGTTTTAATTCTTCCTGCAGATAAAGCAGTTAATAATGAAATTATTGTTTGACGTCTAAAAATATGTTAATATTTTTTTCTGGAAATCGGAAGCACTAATTCGTATATACAGACCCAGCTCATTCAAGTACCCCAAATAAATGCAGAACGAACTCAGAATGAACGCTGAACGAACGGAAAATGACCGCAAAATGAACGTTGCACTATCTATACTCTAAAAATGCAAAATGCGTTTCTTTCGTTTTCAGCGTTCAGCGTTTTAAAAAATGAAAACTAACGCAACGAAGGAAACGAACGCAAATGCATTTATCTATTTCGGATAACAATACAATACAATACAATATCTTTATTCAGCAATTAAACATACAACACATGTTTATAGCCTACACAATTACATGAAAGTATGAATATAGTGAGAACATGAACACTTATCCATATTAAACAAATAAACATACAATTTACATTATATCAGATTTACTGAGAAGCACATTATTTCAAAATCGCTGTAATGAAAAATAGATCAAACCAAGAACACACCGAAACACCGTGCTTTGGCAGTATTGTAAGAAGAAAGACAGTCAGATACTATGTTGGTGGAATCAGTTTTGATTCAAATCGTGCCGGGATGGAAGAGTATATTACTGACAGAGGAGTAGAGGTGGTAGGTATAAATATGTTTGAAAGTAAAAGACGTTGTTTAGGAGCCAAAATAACTGTTTATAAGTCTGATGGTCATTTACTTGAAGATAAGAGTTTTTGGATGAAACGAATGTACTGTAGAAAGTGGTGTGGTACTAACGAATGGGTATCAAAGTTTGACTATAAAGAACATAACGGACATCAATATGAAGGCGATGATTAACATACGCTATTTTAGTATCGTAGTACTTGTTGCCATTTTTCTATTCACCTGTGTTATGAACACTCATGTTAATAAAATTAATTGCAGAACTCTGACCTGGAATGTTAGGGGCATCATGTCGTCTGCAGCTAGTCTCAGTGACTTGCTAGACAAATACGATATAGACATTGCTCTTATAACTGAGCATAAACTAAAGAAAAATAATACAGAGTTTTTAAACTCTATTCATACTGATTATACATCTATATCTACATGCGATGCCTCTAACAGTCAGGGTCTGAGATGTGGTAAAGGTGGCAGTGCAATTATGTATAAGAAACACTATGCATATTGCATAAGAGACATAGTGCACACATTTTCTGATAGAATTGTTGGCGTAGAGATAATTAACTCTCCAAATGAATCTACATTTATGTTCTCTGTATATATGCCCTCAGTAAATTATAGTTTTGATGAATACAAAGAGTGTCTAGATACAGTGCAGTCTCTATTGGAAATATATTCAGAAAAGGGAAATGTCATACTAACGGGGGATTTCAATGTTGATATATGTAGCTCGACAGTAGATAATCAAAGAGGGTGCTTATTAAAACGGTTTCTTCATAACAACTTGCTGTTTTTCGCAAATATAGAAGGTTGTTCGTTTACGTTCAGACCAACTAAGAAAACGCTTGATTACATTATACTTAGTAGCGACCAAAAACATGTTATTAATGTGTGCAATGCAATTGATGATGATGTCTGCACTGTATCGGACCATCTTCCAATCATAACTGAGTTTTGTTTCCCTATGGATGCTTATATATTTAGAAACATTCAGAAACACAAGCGGGTTAACTGGAAAAAATGTTCAGATACAGCTAAAGATAAATATGCAGCTGAACTAAACAAAGAGTTATCAAAACGTGATATTTTAAATTTAGATATTTGCTCGAATCATGACGTAGATGAAATGTACAGACACATTGTTCATTCTATTCATACGGCCGCAAATAAGACCTTGCCTAAATTAAAACCAAATGTTCACGCAAAGCCCTACTGGACCTCAGAGGTCAAACAAGCACACGCAACCCAGAGACAGTTAAGACGAGCATGGATCTCTGAAGGAAGGCCTAGGGACCATACTCATTCATCCTACACAAACTACAAATTATCTAAACGACAATTCAAAAATATCCAGGAAAATGCAATTTCAGAGTGTAATAGCAGATTTTATAATGAGCTGGAAGAAAGTGCAGAGGTTGATTCAAAAACATTTTGGCAAATTCTAAATAAGAAAAGGAAAAGACGCTCCAGTATCATAAGAGACATAAACGTAGATGGTAATGTTCTCAGGGAACCTGGCGAGATCGCAGGCGCCTTCAAAAACCACTACGAAAGTGTTTTCATTCCTGAATTAAATGAAGATTTTGACGAAGATTTTAAAAACGAAATAGATACCCATATCGACAGTTTTTTGAAATCAAACGATCATGCTACTGACAAGATCCTCAGCGGTCCTGTTGAATTTTCAGAAGTACATGAAGTCATTCGCTCCATTAAATTAAATAAATCCGGAGGTCATGACCTAATAGTAAATGACCATCTAAGGTACGGAGGAACATCAATAGTTCGCTATCTAGCACATCTCTATGATATGATTTTCTATACAGAACACGTACCGTCCGATCTAAAAATCGGCATTATCATACCTATATTAAAAGAAGGCAAATGTAGAAGTAACACGGCAAGCTATAGACCGGTTACACTCTTACCTGTTATCTACAAAGTTTTCGAAAAAGTAAAATCATTAAGAGTTCAAAAATGGACTAAACAACGTAGAATTAGCTTCCCAAATAGTCAGCAAAACGGCTACCAACAATATCTCGGGTCGATAACAACATCATTTAACCTTCGCGAAACAATTTACTATATGTTCGAAAATGGAAGTAGTCCATTTATGGTCCTGTTAGATACATCAGGGGCATTTGACACTGTTTGGCATAATGGCCTCTTTTACAAGATAAAACAATTTGGCATCTCTGGAAAAGCCCTTCGCGTAATAATAGAGTGTTACAGTGGTATGACAAGCTGCGTTTTAGTAAATGGTATAAAATCCGAACCATTTACCTTATTGCAGGGAACACGCCAAGGAGGTGTAATGTCTAGTTGGTACTATCTCTTATACATCAACACTCTTCTCGATGATCTAGAGCGCAGCGGACTTGGTTGTTTTATTGGTAGCGTAAATTGTGTTGCCCCAACACTGGCCGACGACATTACCTTAGTATGTCCTAATGCACTAAATCTGCAGTCTTGTCTAGATATCGCGAATGACTACGCGCATAAATGGAGATTTTCCTATAACGATTCAAAGTGCAATTTTCTAGTATGTAGTAAAAATAAAAACATTAAAGCTGCTGTTAACATTAAAATTGGAGAAAAATGTATTGAACAAACCATGCAAGCAAAACATGTAGGTATAGATATTGTCCCGAATTTAAAATGTTCCAAAGGTATTGAAAGTAGATGTTCAAAGGGTAGAGCATCTCTATTTTCATTGCTTAACATAGAGACTGATTTTAATTTCATAAATCCTAAGACTCTTGCAAATCTTATAAAGAAGATATCATTTCCTTCATTTCTTTACGGGTGCGAATTATGGTCACACATGCAAGGATGTGACATTTTATTAGCCGAAAAATTTATAAGATTAGCTGCAAAATATATTCAGAAGTTGCATATGCGCACTAGAACAGACATGGCATTGAGTACTCTAGGTTGGATGCCAATGGTGTCGGAAATTGATAAAAGAAAATTGTGTTTTTTACAAAAATTATGCTCTACGCCGCTAAACTTACTGTCTAGAAGGATATTTGACATTAGGTTACAACATTTTGTTCTTAAGGGTTTCAAGGACCAATACGGTTTTATTCCCGATGTATTTACCATACTTAGTAAATATAACTTACAGCACTTTTTGACGGATTATGTCAATAGTGGACATTTTCCGTCAAAATATAAATGGAAGAAAATTGTTTTAAATAATGTAAATAGTCACCAGGTTCAATCGTGGGAATTGAGACTGAGTGAAGATGAAGATTTCCAGAGATTCCGGCGTCTTCATCCAATACTTAAGTCAGCTGTATTATGGGATATTCCCCGATCCAGCTCAGACATTCGTTTGGTGTTGTATATAATTAAACTGTGGGTTCATGTTAGCCAATCCAATGAAAGTGAATGTTTGTTGTGCCACTTTAAAGTAAATGACATATTCGAACATTTAACCACAACATGCGAAGCCTTTTCGTTGTCGAGACAAAAGTATTTTGACGATTTATATTTGATCTTAGATATTGTACAATTTAACCTCTTCATTACGCTTCCTGGCAAAGAGATGTATAATGTCATGCTTGGATCTAGCATACCCTTTTTTGACACATTGTCTTCAACTAATTATTATGCCTTTCTAATTCAGTCATATCACTTTATAAAAAATGTAACTCAGTATGTGTTTGTATAAGTTGCAAATTAACATACTAGCAGACAAACCTGCAATATAAGCAATTCTTAGAGTTAGTCAATTGCGTATTACATTAGTCTTCTCATGGACCAGGATACTGTAGTTAAATATATATGATTACATTCCCCTCCAGAACCTTTGTCTACTTTCGTTTCGTTCTATATTTCGTTTCGTGAATAAAGGTTCTAACAAGAGAGGAATGTTTATTAGACATGTTTTGGATATCTTTTATATATGTATGTACATATTGTTCATGTTCTATGTTTTTCACTTTTTTTTTCAAATATTTCATACATCACCTACTTTAATATGCATTGTTGTCATAATATTATATTATGTAATCTCTATAATGGAGGAAATAAAATGAATAAATAAATAAATAAACATCAGGAAATTTTCTTTATGTACTATTCCTTAATTTGAGAGCATAGAATAGAAATTTCGCTAAATTTACAACTGTACATTTTGACTTTGATGTCATAAGCGAATCAAACTTGTTCAAATTTGGCCATCGGCAATAATAAGGTTTAAGATATTTATGTCTTAATTCTCTATAAATTGGACAAACAAGCAAAAAGTGGTATTCGTTTTCAATAAAATTCATATTGCAAAATCGACATTTTCTTTCATCCCTATGAATATTTTCATATCTTCCGCTTTCTATCGCGAGGTTATGCGAAGACAATCTAAATCTGCAAAGAGCTATTCTAAATTTTTTCTCCATATCAATATCTAAATAATATTCCAAATTAAAATCGTGCTTAAAACGACAGTAAGTAACAAGTCTGTTAGAATTATTTATATTTGCATACCAGCTTTGATGATATATGTCTAATATTCTTTGTTGGATGAGTTCATAGTTAATGTGTTCTATATCATATTGATGTAACCAAATATTTGTCATACCTAACGTCTCCAATATCGATTTTATTTGGAATGCCCAATTTGACCCGTTATATGATATATTATTGTCTGCGTCGCTTTTTTGTAATTTATATATTTTCTTACAGATACTGTTATCTCCTAATTTCAATAATTTAATCCAATACTTTACCATATTTAGTTTTCTCTTTACATAGAGCGGAACTCTACCTAGTTCACCATATAAACCTGTAAGATTTGTCGACCTTTTTACGGATAAAATCTTCCTGCAAAATTTCGTATGTATAAGTTCGACGTCTTTTGCATCGTGTGATCCCCAAACTTCCGAACTATAATTTAATACAGACACCACTAAAGTGTCAAACAGCTTGCATTTCTCAGAAATGGGTAATTCTATTCGGTTAAAAACAGAGAAAAGATTATGCGGTGCAAACGAAGCATGTTGTGCCAATCTTTTTTGCGTTCTAAACCAATTACCGTTTTTAAAAAAGTGAATCCCAAGATATTTAAAGGAATTAACTACTTCTAATGTTATATTATTTAGTATGAACTCATATGTAGTGTGACGACCTTTTTCAAAGATCATTATTTTTGTTTTTGCTGTATTTATTTTCAGACCCCATGTATGACAATATGATTGTATATCGTTCAACATAGACTGTAACGTATCGGGAGATAAAGCAAAGACTACTGCATCGTCCGCGTAAAGAAGCATGAATATTTTAAGATCATCTATCGTAAAAATGTCTTCTAAATCAGAGTTAACATTTGATACAATATCGTTTATAAACATCATAAACATCAAAGGAGAGCTCGGATCTCCTTGTTTCACTCCGATATGTGATTCCACAAAGTCTGATAAAGCAGACTTAAATCGTATACATGACTTTACCACAGTGTACATAGATTTAATGGCATTTACAATTTTAAGACTTACATTTTGGGCTAGAAGCTTATGCCATAAAAGTGAGCGGACTATTCTATCGAATGCTTTTTCATAGTCTATGAAAGCACAATACAGTTTTTTTCCTAAGCTTAACACCTTTGCAATAATAGAATAAAATACAAACATACAATCTACAGTAGATTTACCCTTTTGAAATCCAAACTGGTTTTGCGATATCTTATCGTATTTGTCTGACCATATAGTTACACGATTAAGTAAAATTTAAGAATATATTTTTCCCAATACATTTATAAGTGTGATTCCCCTATAATTGTTTGCATCATCATTATTTCCATTTTTAAAGACTGGAATGATAATTCCTTCGCCCCATGTTACAGGGTATTCACCGTTATTTAACAGACGATTATACAGTTTTAATAGAAATGGTGAGATTATATCATAACATGATTGAAATATTTCGCTATTTAAATTATCCAATCCACAAGATTTATGATAATTTCGGATAACATTCAATACTATCCTTTTGAGTTGATAAAAATCGACCGTCATATATAACCTTACATGTGTTGAAAATGACGTAAAATATCATACAAACAAACAAACAAACAAACAGCTCGATTTAAACGAAGTGCGTTTCTGTGTAGCACAAACTTTATATTATTTCAATATAGGAATAAAATAATGTTGATAAAAACAGCCGGCATATTTGTATATTGTGTCAAGTACGTTACATTTTTGATGAAACTAACATAAACACGGAAGAAAACAGAATAACCATCAATGTGCACCACTAAATAATGTCAACAAAAAGGACCCATTCTTCAATAGGATCACATAAACATTACTCACCGCCTCGAGATAAAACTCGCATGACTGGATACCATGCGTAATTTAATCGTGAGAGAGGTTTTGATTGGTAAACGCTGAACGGACGAACGCAAATGCATTTTCTCCGTTTGTACATTTAAAAGCACACATTACGTTGCGTTCGTTCCGTTCATTTAAATGAATGCATAGTTTCGTTTATAACCACTGAATGCATTCAAAAACGCAAATGGTTTACATTTTTTTAAAAATGCATTCGAAAAAGTGAAATACAAACGGAATGCAAAAGGAGTGCAAACGGAACGCAAACGAAACAGAAACGGAATGCATTATTGCGGTACATGAACGCAACTGGGTCTGTATATCTGTCCATGGCGGCATATTATAACACAAATCTTTTTTTTTATTTCAAACAAAACGAAACCTATTTATGGTATATAATTAACACTTAAACATACAGTATACGTAATCAAAAAGGAAACGATTCAAACATATATACTGGTATAGAAGAATACGGCTTCCTATTTCGGCGTTCATTATCTAACTTGAATAACCACAATAAAACAAATTAAATGCATTAATTTAACTGAGTGTGTGCAATCGATGTAATCGACGCATTTCAATTAAATAGAAACTTCGTTCATGTGGTCATGTCTATTTTACCGTCATGTTACAACAGAAAACGAAAGATGTATTTTTTTTATTTATTCCGTTACACCATTTGACTTTCCAAAACGTATGTCGGTAAATGTAGAACACAATGTAGTTATTATATTTACACGAGCATAATAATTTTGTGTTTTACTTATATTGCCTATTGATG
This sequence comes from Cyrtodaria siliqua, assembly GCA_037043455.1. Lineage (NCBI taxonomy): Eukaryota > Metazoa > Mollusca > Bivalvia > Adapedonta > Hiatellidae > Cyrtodaria > Cyrtodaria siliqua. The sequence goes on along the minus strand of JAWPHD010001423.1, from coordinate 279,973 downwards.
CTGCCTTGTTGGTTAGAGATTAGATAATGGCGGGGATTTCTTTATTTACACTGTCCTGTTTTAATGGGATGACAGTAGGGTAAGTGTGAGGTTTGGTGCACCCTAGAACCGGTTTAAACCCCCAGTGGCCTACTTTGCCACTGACCGTTCCAAGGCGGGAAAGTAGCATTTAAGGAGGACAGTAAACCACAAAACACAGAAACAAACACGCAAACAGACAAACAAGAAGGCAAAAGCAATAATAAATGCAAACGACATCACAAGCACAAAAAGGGTTGACAATAGGGCTACCGCCTTGGAACGGTCAGTGGCAAAGTAGGCCACTGGGGGTTTAAACCGGTTCTAGGGTGCACCAAACCTCACCAAGCCCGCCTTTTTTGGGGTACGATTCAGGGCAGAATGAAAGTTCACAGAGGTCAACACATACTAGTTTTGAATTATGCTAAATGCACTTTCAGGAAGGATATAAACCATGTGTCCAATAATCCCCATCAGCAAGGATCACTGAATTGATTAAAGCTATATATGTTTTAATGTTTTTGAAAATTTAATCTCCAATGAAAATGCATGTCAATATTCAGTACGGATTTCATACTGTTTGTAAACAGAGATATATGTACAAAGTCTGAGCTGGGAAATGTATACTTTTCGTCCTTTCAAATGTTGGGTGATTGAACTATCTATGAAATAAGGTAATTTATTGAAAATCTGGTTTCTAGCTCTTTAGATATTAGCTGACAGGTCGTACAAGCGGCTAATGGGAAAGTACTTAGTTTTCTGAAACCTACAAACACACGGACAAGACACTCCTGACTCTTGCAATATTAAAGTACAATAACGTATTGCTAAACCGCGGTAATAAAGACAGGCCGCTCAAATACTTGAACTTGGTGTTGTTGTAATATGGTTTTCCACTAATTCTAGCTCATTTATTGTGTCATGTTTTGTTTTATCGATAACAGTTCTTGCCTTGTAAAACCTTTCGTGTAAGTGTATTTACATTATCTGATTGCTTTTACTGTACGTATATAGTAAGAAAATATCCCGAGGCCGGTATAGTAAATAAATTACGTCTAAAATTGTCTCACCTCTCACCGCTGCGGGTTCGAATCCCACTGTAACCTCGACTTGTCAAGTGTGAAAATATCGATACTTTCGGATGGCGAGAGGTATACAGTACTAGTGTTTTACCCAGGTAAAATGAGATGGTCTGCTTCTACCACTCGACCCTTATATATGGACTCACATGTGCTAAAGTGAAGTAACACTCCATTCAAACAAACACACATCGTCGATTCTTCTTTTTTCTTAAGTACACTGCTAGTTGCTTTACGTAATGTAGATGATTTTTTTTGATCGTTGATAACAACAACAGAGCATGTAATGGATTTGTTAAGGACGTCTAACCTTTTGGACGTTGAAACCATATTAACCGGAATACGCTTTACCAAGAAAATCATACCGAAATAAAGTACTGATTTAATACAAAACAATGTACGGCTTTTAAAACAAAATGTTTATATAAATTAAAAGAAAACTAAGCATCACTAAAAAGGAATGTGCGTATAACACTAAGACGGACCTGTGTATATGAATACAAAACACAAAAGCTACAAAGCTACAAAGCAAGCACTCAGTGACTTGGCAAAAGAAAGAGCAACACGCGAATACACGATTAATGGTGTAACAAAACAATATCGGAGACAACACTCAAAGTTACCGTTCTCTCAGGATTAAGGTAGACGTCATCATGGGTCTACACTCTATTCGGCCATCGTACACTCAAAGTACACCAATACACATGCATTGCGTTTCAAAATGATAGGGTCATAACCTCTTTCGATAATATGTTTTAACAAGTTTAATTAATTAAAGGCGGTATGAAAGTGATCTTGACCAAGTATCTTACAAAGTGTGTAAAGCAGGCCACCATAGAATTCTACTTCGAAGAAGAGTTATCAAATTACTTTTATTGCTTAAAAACAGATCTGGATTATGATAATAAATTTTGCAGTCCTGATGGAGAAGCTTTTAATTATACAAAGGTTACGACTACTAAAGTCAACTCAACTAGACTACAAGTTCTAGAAAACAAATAAGTTGCAAAATATATATGCCATAACATGTGGCTCTAGGAACATCCCAGTCGAAGTGGAGAAACTTAACGACATCGAAATCAAAATTATCTCTCTTGTAAAAGTCGAACAGGAAATGTAGCATTCAAGGACCACAGTCAACCACAAACACCCCCAGAAACAAACAACTACAAAGATAAATACAATGCAAGATATTACATCACACGCATAAAAGGGTTGACCATAGGGCTACCGCCTTGGAACGGTTAGTGGCAGGTTAACTTGAAGTTCTTTAGAGGATATATTATTTACCATAGCAGAAAAGAAAGGGTTGACAATGTTTTATATATCATCTATATACCGAGATGAGTCATTAAAGATGCCAACGACATCTGCCTGAGTATCTGGTGAAAGATTTAACATGAAATATCTTTCATAGCAATACGAAAACAAGTATACGACAAGAGGTGCGAAGTTCGTACTCATATGGAAACCAACAAAACAGTAGCTCCATACTAGACTAAAATAGATTATAACAGAAATGTAGGTGATTCACAAACTTCTCGGCCATATTGCCTACTATCCGTTCCTATTCGATAACCATGTCATCACCACTCTTTGTGTTATGCATTGGTATCTGCTCTTAGTTTATGTTACAGCGTGGACCTACGGTGCCAATGCGTTTGGGTGCTGGAGTCCTGTTTGTTAGGGAATATAACCTGGCCGTGATATCTTAATTTACACTGTCCCGTTATATTGGTATGACAATAGGGTAAGAGTGAGCTTTGGTGCACCATAGAACCTGGTTGAAACCCCCATGGGTCGTTTTTACCACTGACTGTTCCAAAGTCTTATTGTCAACCCTTATATGTTTGGTATTTCATATCGTGCCTTTTATTCATCTTTGTAATTATTGTCTGTTTATGTGCGAGTTTGTGGTTAACTGTAGTCCTTCAATGCTACATTTCCTGTTCGACTATTACATCTATTTATGTAGAACCAATTTTTCATATTTGCTACTTACAGTCAGATCGGGGGCGTGAACAGTATAGTAAAATATGTTTCAGCATGGCCGCTCTACGTATATTGGGAAGCATAAATCGACAATTCGCATCCTCGACAACTGCATAATCGGTTTGAAAACTCCAACTATGGACTAGATTCCTAAATTACGTATGCTACCTTCTATCTAACTATTTCTAATTCTAATACGTAATCCACTACACACATCTCCAGACTTTTAATTTCTTGCCTTTCTGTTCGATTTGTATATCTGCTTTTATTGTCGTTAAAGATCACGTTAAACAATACTGTGTTAAATATTATGACAACTCTGGAATTAATTTATTTTGGTCAATTGAAAATTCAGGAGAAGTTTTTGATACAATGTTCGTTAGGTATGGAACTACCGTTTATAGACAAATAGTAGGTATCCCTATGGGTACGAACTGTGCACCTCTTGTTGCAGATGTTGTTTGCATTTATTGTTACTTTTGCCTTCTTGTTTGTCTGTTTGCGTGTTTGTTTCTGTGTTTTGTGGTTGACTGTCCTCCTTGAATGTTACTTTCCCTGTCCGATCTTTTTATATTTCTTTGTTCTTTTATTGCTATGAACGAGATTTCATGTTGAGTCTTTCAACAGATACTCAGGCAAATGTAATTGACGCTTTTAATGATCCTTCTCGGTATCTGGATGACATATTGAAAATTTACAATCCTTTCTTTTCTACTATGGTTAATACTATTTATCATTAAGAACTTCAACGCAACGAAGATCACATTTATGATACTGTCAATTTCTCTTGATTTACATCGCTCTATTGAAAATGGTGAAATAATAAGTAAAATCTCTGACAAGAGATATGATTCAGCTGCCGAAGGCAGCTGACTCGTATATAGCTTTAGAATATGTCTATGGTTAACAGACTGTGAATCATGTAGCCGACAATAAGCATGCATTACAACTTCAATTCCTAGGGAACCCGTCTAAAAAACTTGAATAATATAAACACATATTTTTCAATGTTCAAAGCTTGCCGTTTGATTGCCTCATATGACGTTTTCGTAGAGCAGTCTACTAAAGTGTAGAATGCGGCACTATTTCCGGGATCTTCACATCCGGGATTTTTTACGGAGCATAATGAAACCGTAAGTGAAACTGAATGAAACCGCAAGTATTGGAATGGAATAAGTGCAAATCTGTATTTTAATGGAATCATACCTTTTTATGGAATAATACCCATTTATAATGCGGTATTCTCGTAAACACCGCCGTGTTATACACTAGTCGTTGGGTTTATTCGCTGCCTATATGATTTCCATAATTGCACATGTAATGGTAAGGTAGCAATGAACAACTTCATTGAGTTTTTCACTTTGACAACGCAACCTTATAATTACACATGGTAGCAGTGAGACGTTTATCTCTGTTGTAATGCACACGCTAACGCAAACGCATCCCTTACACGTGAAAACCTGTATTTCTGTGCTGATGTGTACTTCTAGCACGTTGCGCTCCAAAGCTGAATTGTAATCAGTATGTAAGGCAAATCAAGGTATTTGAACAGAGAGAAGCGAAGTCGCCCACCTTGATTCAAAATGTTTGGTAGGAACAACTGATGGTAAAACTCGGGAAGAATGTGTCTGATAAGAAAAGAAAAAAACGGTCGTGGAATGTTTACGTCAACATCATTTTTTTCAATATTGTTTTAACACCCGTGACTTGATATGTAGTTAAACTTCGTTTCCAGACCCTACGCAGATTTATGCTATTTGAATTTTCCTCTCGGCAGCTATTTTACGCTTGCGTAAAACTTTGCTTGTTTTAATTTTGATATTGCTAATTATCCCCGACTTAGATAGGGATTTTACCTGAGCTACTGCTTATGTTGTTTATGTTTCTCAACGTATTCGTTTTTTCTAGAGCTTGTAGTCGTGTTGAGGACTTTAATATTCGTAACATTTCTATAATTAAAAAGCTGCTCCAGTAGGGCTACATTAACTTAGAGAAATCATTTCAAATGTTTAGTATCTTATAAAATATGAAAATAATATGAAGTCGAACAGGAAATGTAGCATTCAAGGACTAAAAGATGAAATTAATTTAAAAACTCTTCTGCGACAAGGACTCTCACAACATGACTTCTATGGTGGCGTGATTTACAAACTTTGTAAGTTCCTAGTCATAATCACTTATATATTTTTAATAAACTTGTTAACACGATTATGAAAGGAGGTTATGACACTATCATTTTGAAACGCACTGCATGTTTAGTGGTTGACCGATTTACAATTCACAGCTTTGATTATGCGACGACCGCACAGATTGCGGACCCTATGATGACGTCTACCTAAATCCTCAAAGGACGGTAGAGTTTGATGTTTAACTCTTGTCTTGTCGTACCCTTAACTGTGTGTTCTCGTGTTGCTCTGTCTTACGCAAAGTCACTGAGTACTTGCTTTGTGGCTTTCTAGGCTTTTTCTTTTGTTTACAAATATATATTTTTATATTCATATAATACATTATGGTTTATGTGTTATACTTGTATTGCCTATTAATGTTGCCTTGTTTGGTAGAGAATATAAACTGGCGGGGATATCTTTATTTAAACTCTCCCTTTTTATTTGGATGACAATAGGTTAAGAGTTTGGTGCACCATAGCAGATCGTTTAAACCCCAAGCGGCCTTTTTTGCCATTTACTGTTCGAAGACGGTGGCCTATTGGTTGAATGTGATCCTTGAATGCTACATTGTTATATCATTTGTATATATCAATACTTTACGATCAACCACCGGATCATCGGTTTCCCACAAGTTCTTGGCGAGACTACTGGATCCCCGCATGCGTTCCCCGCCAGCGTGCGTCTTACTACCGTACCAGAGGGTCCACTGTACTACCAGTTACTTTGAAACTGTACAACGGTCGGTTGAGTCAGCACTTAGAAATAATCGCCCAAGCGGAGGTTCTACATTATTAGTAAAGGATGTATGGTTCCAACCAACTAGAAGGAGCAGGAAGATACTCATTTAGCTGATGTAGGATACAAACCACCAGCGAATACATAGATTCGCCAAGTGTATCAAGGGACCAGCTTGTCAACACCAACCACTCCTACGCTGCAACAAAATACAGACGAAGAAAACGGAACACATTGTTGACAGGCGTATCACACCTTAAAACATTTCTATGACGTCTTCCCTTTGTTGTTTCTGTACAGTATATAGCATATTATACTACACACAAGAAATCCTACCTGTAACTGTCCAATATTTACCACGCAGTTGTCCATTATTTTTAAGAATGGACAGTAACTGACCAATATCTTATAAAAATATTGGACAGTCCATTTTTAAAGCAATGGACAGTTGTGTAGAAAATAGTGGATAGTTACAGGTAGAGTTTCTTGTGTGTAGCACGATTGATAAAATGCACAAATAAAAAACAAAAGACGACGTTTACTCAGCAAATGCCTAATACAATTTAACACATAAATACATAGAATAAACATGATAAAATACAATTTAGTAAAACACTTCCTAATTAAATTGTTTTCAATATTAACCGTATTTTAACCGCGTTTGTTATTTTACATAAAAATCGTGCTCGGCTGCATATAATGTAAGTTTATGACACTTTTAAGTAAAATCACATAATTGCCAACAGCAGCGAGACTCAGTTGATAGGTAGGATAGCATGGGTTCGAACCTTATCGAGTGGGGATTTAACAATAGGGCGGTTGGAGTCTATTTTATGAGCAAATAAAATAATTGAATTGAAATATTGTAATGACTCATCAACACATTATTGGTTATTTAGATCCGCCGCAGAGATAAAGTGGGGAGGGTACATATGAATCTGTGAACCTGCCATTATTAGTTATTGGGTTTGTTACTGACCCTCTGGGGTCAGTAAGATTTATAGGGGGCGAGGCGATAGCCGAGTATCTCTATACATCGGACTGAACTCAGAACTAGGGGCTCAGTAACAAACCCAATAACTGATTTATTGCATCGAGCACCTTTTTGAAAGCAAACGCCGATATGTAACCCATTTTAATGGAGCATCAACGTCACTGAGAAGTTCGACGTCATGACGTTGACGTCACGACCGGTACAGTTTAACAACATTATTAAAACGTATTATGTTTGTTACTAACGCCTTAAAAACTATTTGCAAATGATTTAAACTTTGAATCGGAATTGTAGTCCATATTGTTTTAGTGACCCTCTATGAAATCTACTGACCCACTATAGAATAATATAGTGTCACCATGTGACCGCTCTAATCCAATGAAATTCCTAGGATTTTGTGCGAGGTGCAATAAACTTTTACTAGTGAATATATATATATATATATATATATATATGTGTGTGTGGTTCCTTTGATAAGACTCCGAACCACGGAACCGTCCGGTTTACACCCCAATCCGACGGATGTCCAAGGGGAAAAGTTTGCCCAATAACACACCACCGAAACTCAGAGTCGCCGGTAAGATTTAAACCTGGATCCTGTTGATTTCAAGTCCACCTCTTTTTCCTCACGCACCAGCACATACAATAGCAATAGTAGTATATTTCACAGAATAATATATCACGGTTACCGGAATCCTGTCTTCTCTACACCTCTTGGGGGACTCTAAAAATTGAACTAAAATACAATATATTGATGAGCCATTAAATATTTAAAGTGATAAATGCTACTGTGCATTTCAGGGTGCCTGTGCGTCAAATATGAATCGATATTTTTTTTTATTACTTACTATATGTTTTCATACCTGATATGGTTAGATAGAATGAAAATAGACGCTCCTGGATCTGTTTACAATCTTGCCATAGCCATCAGGTATGCTTCACAAAGCCTAAAATTCATTTTGACCCCATTGTTTATATTGTAAAAATTAAAACAACATGGCGGCCTTATTTTTAGAAACTGTCGTCTGCGCATGTCTGGTTCTAGGGTTCGGATGTACCATGTAAAACGCAGGGTGAGGTTGTTGTTCAATATTCAGCACCTCAGGCAGTCGATCACACTTATCCTTTATTTTGGAATGAAAACCATTATATCTAGCATATATAGGCTAGGTAAATAGTATACTGAGTTTATATTTTGTTATTTACACCCCTGCTGGTCAACAGATTTTTTAAGTCACCCTACCCTAAAAAATGGAATGTTCCGTTGCCTCCATTTTGGTTTTCGGCTGTCAATAAAATTACATGTAAATATGGGTGTTCAAAATGATTTTTTGGCTTTGCGAAGCTTAGAGGATGGCTACTCCAAGATTGAAAACAGATTCAGGAGCGTCCGTTTTCATTCTATTCAATCATATCAGGTATGAAAACATATAGAAAGGAATAAAAAAAAATCTCGATTCATATTCGACGCATAGGTACCCAGAAATGCACAGTAGCTGGTACATTCAATGTTTTACAGTGGAAGGCGAACAGAAGTAAGCTTACCAAAGTGCTGTACCATTTAATCCACAAACATAATCCACTGCGAATTTATTTAAAATGCATAAAAAAAATCCATTCATATTGTTCACGTCAGCTGTCCAAAATCGTTTATTTCAATGAAAAAGGAGGGTACGCATGTGACTTGTACTGTTCAAAAAGGTCATGATAAGCACGATGTTGGAGCTTATGTTTCAAATACTTTACACACACGTATTTACACTTTAACTCTCACTAAATGCATGGACTGTGTGTACGGGCTTATTCATCTTTTCGTGACTGTCCATTATTAATACAATAGAATGCATGTTTTAAGTCAGAGATAATCCTCAAACTGCCCAATCTTTCAGAGAAACACATGGTCTCGGCGCAAGCGCCTCGACCATATGTTTCTCTGAAAGACTGGACAGTTTTCGGCTTATCACCTCTACAGAAAAAACAACGCAGACTCTTGTTTTGTCGTGCACTTAATGGTTTATTCTCTTGTTGCTCTGGCTTCTGCCAAGTCATTGAGTACCTTCTTTGTGGCTTTCTATGTTTTTGTTTTTTGTGTTATATATACACGAGGATCTTTGTGTTTTACTTGTATTGCCTATTAATGCTACCTTGTTGGTTAGAGAATAGTTCATGGCGGGGATTTCTTTATTTACACGGTCCCGTTTTATTGGGATGACGGTAGAGTAAGTGTGAGATTTCGTGCACCCTAAAACCTGGTTTAAACCCCCAGCGGCCGTGTTTTGGCCACTGACCAAGGCGGGAGCCCTATTGTAACCCTTTTTGTGTTTATGACGTCATATGCCTTTACTCCTTATTAACATTGCCATTCATGTTTGTCTTTTTGCGTGTTTTTGGGTTTACTGTGTTCTGTGAAAGCTGCATTTCCTGTTCGGCTTTTATACTATTTCTGCAAACCACACGGACATGCTCATCCAGAAATACTCGACACTCGTACGTGTCCAAAGTTGATCGACTTTTCATTCATTTAGGTATTGTACAGGAGGGACATTATTTCTTAAAATTAGCGAACGAATAATGCAAAGTCTTATTAGCACTGTGTAACTGGTTGAACTTTTATGATTAAGTTTTATTGTCCCAATGTCAATTCCGATAGCTGCCATATTTGCCACATGACAATTACTCTACGTTTTAATGCTGCAAAAAAGGCTGTGCTCTAAATCGTAGAATGCTTCCTAATCTCTCCTGAGAATTCAGTGTTCTTAACATGTATCTTCTATCGATATTACCATCTAGTTAAGATATAATTTAAAATAGGTTACGCCATCAACAAGGACGGCATCACTTGAGGAAGGATATTAAAATATGAGTTTGCTTTTTTTTTTCGCTGATATAAGAACTCTTTAAATAAGTTTAAGCAATTGTTGGTTATGTAAAGAAGGGTGATTGGGTTTTGAAGTGTTCTTCTTATCGAAATCTTGCGAGTTCGAGACGACACCGCGGACGATTTCGCGTGTGACCTGAAATATTTGAATATAAATGAGTCACGGTTAAATGGGATAAAGTAGTTTCATTTCGACAAACATCAAAAAAGTCGGTATATAAAAATGAGATAATTGTCCTATAGAAACCGCATAACCCAAACGTAACGGCACCGTAGGTCCGTAATGTACCACACATTAATAAAATCGAATTAGCACATAAAATAGTCAACGAACAAGATAATACACAACAAACATAGAGGTGAAGAAAGGTTACTGACTTGGAACGATCTGTAGGCACTATAGCCTACTAATCAGCTTAAGGACCTATTTCCAAGCACTACCTTGTCATTGAAAAGACATGAAAACTTTGCATATTTGCCGTTTATTATAGTTTTGTCTAACACTGTCATATTGAATATTATCTAGGGTATACCTATATATTACTTTTAATTTACTTTTTGAGGAGAAAAAGAATAATACATACTGAAAGGTGGATCTCTTAGTAAGCAACAAACACAAATAAGAGATAAAAATAGCAGACTCGGTTTTATTGCATCTGTTCATGATGGTAATGTAAAGTGCAACACCTCTCACTCCTCCTAGCACCGGCTTAAGCGATATTCTACTTTAAAGCCAGCAGTTAATAATTATGCTTTACTGAATACAAATTTGTTTTGATAATTCTTTATTGTGTTTACAACAAAACTAAAATCCAAACACATGAAAAACCTGCTTTTATGTTTAAATGTGTATACTTCATAAAAAGCTTTCTTGGGCGGGCTTTATCATATGATAAAAAATAGACTACTACCTTTGTTCATGCAATTGTATGTCTAACTTACGTTTATCTTTATAACTTCCCTCCTCCATATACACCCATCCCCCGCAAATAAATACAATAGACTCGAAATAGGTCCTTAACTCGATGTTATGTGCACACATCATCGCTATTTTAAGTAATAATGGGAAATTAACAAACTATACATATATTTATGTAATTATAAATAATTAGACAACATCTCAAGATGAATCCAGAATTGTAGTGAACAACCATCTGCGGTAATCATTTGTCTGCTTAATATATTATAGCTTCAACACCGCGAACTCCTTCAACGGCACCGCAAACTCCTTCAACGGCACTTCATTCACCGATTGATATGTGACCTGCGAATTTAACCACGGGTTAACATTTAAACCAACATGTTTAAATTCCTTCCTTTTTTTCCCGTTTGCATGTGTCTGCTTTTATATAGTCTGGGGTTGTAATCATGTTTAACTTCCGAAAAAGGATGGTAGTATTGTTTGTTTTCCGTTTAAAAGTCATTCTCTGGTAAATACAAAACGCCCATTCAGATTATATATGACACCGAATTTATTTATTAGAATGTTCAAAACAATAATGAAGTAGATGGCTAACATACAGCGTATGGCAAGTGCCTTTAGCACACAAAATATCAACGACATTGGGAAACTATAAATATTTTTAACAAACGCCTGTTTTTAGTATCCTAAAACATGTAAAAGGAATGTTTAAAATATGCGCAATATCCCTTTTGCGCTAAAAAAAATAACACTCCCTGTTTGAATGCATATTTGTGGTAAGCTTAATTTCAATACAATCATATTATATTATATTCACTTCTTAATAATCTATATGATAAAACCGAACCATCTTCCGGATGGTTCAACCTTTCGTAATTTTGACATTTTAAATATTGAATTTAGCTGAATCTGGGGCTAGAGGCCGTGAACGGTAGCAAACATTTTTCACTACCATTCATGAATAACCTCAAGCAAACCGAGTGCAGTATGTTCTTTTATTTATCGTGTTGGGCGATTTCCAAATGTCTCCTTTCATTTTCTTTTTAAATGTCACAGTAGCGTTGCCTGTGAAGCGTGGCGGGGTAAAACGAATCTCCGTTCTTGCAATCAGAACTGTTATTCATTCCGATCTTTGGAGATCTATAAGCCCGATATCTATATACAGATATCGGTGATACGTTCTCAAATACTTGTTTTCTCACTTTAATTTCGAATAGATGCACTTCCAATACACCAGCATTTAAAGGTTCTGATTTTTGTTTAAGCACCCTTATGCTATGTTGTCTGATTTTTTATATAGTATTTTGACAGTTACTTTTGATACGTAGGCTTCATGACCACTGCTCCGAACTAATTTCCATTTTGTTTATTTCACCAATTGTTTTCTCGTTTAGGGCAAAGCATTTTGTTTTTCCAATGACCGTTCAAAACCGGGACCTTCGTTGTCAACCTGTTTATGTTTTTGATGTCCGTCCTTCTTAATACTCATTTATCCATGTGATTGTTGTTTAATTGTTTGTGTTTACTTGACTATATATTAATAGGTCATCATCGTCTTATTCAGATATATGTCATTATATTACATTTCATCATTTTGTAAGATTTTCATATTAATACAATAGAATGCATGTTTTAAGTCAGAGATAATCCTCAAACTGCCCAATCTTTCAGAGAAACACAATAATGTAAATATATTATGTAAGATCTACCAATTTGGGAGATATGAAAAATAATAACAATATCAAAATAATATCTATAACTATAAGTTAAATATGATGATCGTTTGACATCTTGTAATTTATCAGACTCGTATTGCGGAGCCTGGACCTTGTATGTGCAGTCATGGTCACTGCGAGTTATATAGTATTATCTAACATGATTTATTAAATACTCAATGCTGATTGGTTATTGGGGAAGTCTTAAAATCTTATGCAATACCCCTGACGTCATGTCAACCGCTAAGACGTTGTTTTAAACGCCAGAAAACACGTTAACCGTTGAGACGTCATTTTAGACGTCAGATACAAAACGACAGGGCAATGGAATGCGTTATTTTAAGCGACGCTACGTTCCAACAACATTCAAATATGATGAAGCTGTATATTCTTCTGGTTTGATGTTGAGAGATAGGCATAAAATGTAAGTTGTGAGAATTTGTATTTTGTGCAATCTCTCTACAGAACGAGTATCCTGATACATAAAAATCCATGTCAGATAAGAAATAAAATATTTCCAGCGGATTTATATTGTTCGAGATCAAAATCTGGTATTTGGGACTTGAAATACATCGCAATCGCGGGCACGCGGCCCTTGGTATAGATAAACTTTAACTCTCGCCCACCAGGTATTGATCTGGGACAATATAAAAAGAAATATAAAAAGATCGGACAGGGAAAGTAGCATTCAATGAGGACAGTCAACCACAAAACACAGAAACAAACACGCAAACAGACAAACAAGAAGGCAAAAGCAATAATAAATGCAAACGACATCACAAACACAAAAGGGTTGACAATAGAGCTACCGCCTTGGAACGATCAGTGGCAAAGTAGGCCGCTGGGGGTTTAAACCCGTTCTAGGGTGCACCAAACCCGCTGGAAATATTTCTTAAACATACAATCCCAGAAAAATACATGCTTTCTAATCAATGCATTTACATTTGTAATTAATTGTTTCTCTTTGTTCATATGATATTCATGTATGCACAAAGTTTTGTTAGTAATATATTCTATTAGCACCACTGCACTCTTGCACATATATTATTTAATTAAGCTCTCTAGAAGAGAAAATAAAGAGTACTGGCGTATTTTTGAATATTAAGTACCTAATAATTACTATTACGTAAGTACTCGGTACATTTGAACTTTATTTTATCATACATGTATATATGTTTCTAACCATGGTCACTTGTTTTTTGTTGTTTTTGTTTTGTTTTGTATATACTGTGTGCTCATGATCATATGCTCTCCATATAGGAGGTAATATAGAATATTGGAATAAAATCAAATTATATATAAGATGGATTTGGACCACCATTATTTTCACATAGACCGGAATGTTAGCTCTGCACAGAATAACACTTACCCTAATACTCCGTGACACTTCAAATATCCATTAAAATGTATATACGTGACGACAAAACACAAAAATAGCAAAACAACAATGACCATAACTGCTCTATGCACCAGCATTTGGCTCAAAATGAAAGTAGATGACCTTTTTTGACAACAACAGCCGAACCACACCTCATTTTGTTTAAAATCTTACCTCATACAAAGTAGTACCACTCAACACTCTGATGACTGATTCCTTTGCTTTTTGCACCCATATCTTCGGAAATCTATCCTCAAAACAAAAACAGTAAATATACGTACCTCTTGTATGTACTAACTCAATTACACAGTCTCAAATAACACCACTGATGGTACTACTTTCGAGTACGACCATTTTCAACTTTTGACCTCTCTGGTTACCGGTCCAAGTCCAGATACCAATCGCTACCAGGGTCACTATTCTGACCTATGTCAGTGCCTCGGAAAGTACACTATGACGCTGCCACTGTGACCTGACATCACTAATGATAACAGGGTGCTGTTGATTGAGTAGTATACGATCGAACGAAACACCGTTTATTTTGGTATTGTGTTCATGTACTGAGGTTAGTACTTTAATTTTAGTGGGATATTTAGAGCTGTGAGATTTTGGAAAACGCCAGTAAGCACAGACGCTATAGAGTTACACAATGGGAAACGTAATGGTGGTGTCCATTTGGAATGTTTTGACCGGGAAGGGAAACACCGAAGTATAAACTTTATTCTACCGTAATACAATTCTGAGAAAATATAACTATTTAGTTACTAAATTATCGCATTGCACGATCTTTCTTCCTTAAAGTTAAACATATCGTATCGACTTGAGTCAGAAAAATAATAGTGCCACCAAGTAATCTTACATTTTTATCATTAAAGAATATTCTTGTAATTTGCTGATACATTGACAGAGATGTATGTGGATGCAAGGAACGACAACTCTTGATAGAGATTGATTAAATACTAACTTGTGTATCAATTATCTTATAAAAGTTATAAAAAAATACATATTTAGCAGTATACATTGCTTTGTTCCAGCTACGAATTAAAAATAAGGCAGAACATTCGTCAATTATATATTTTTTATTTTGTTTCGAAACAATTATATTGTTTACTCAAACTTGTTTCCATTCGTGTCTTGCATTTAAACGAACGAATCATAACTTTCTTTCTTGCGGATTAATGTTGTTTGAGCTAATAAAAGTGCCCTTCAGCTAAACTAACATAGCATATTTGCAATTTGTTAGCATTTAATTGCATGACCTTTCCTATCACTTATAATTCGATAAAGGCCCAGAAACGTGTTGACTTTGAGGTTGTAGTACTTTAAAAAATATTAACGGGGTCTGTATTTTTTGTTCATGTATCAGTTATTTGCTTATGTTACTGTTTAGTATATTTCTCAAATTCTTTTATCCTATCAAACATATCGTACATATAAACGTAATCTATCACAGTTTTATGTTAGTCGATTCCTTGATAACCTTTCTTTTTCTGTCATTCTATAAAACATGACATTATGCAGTGTTTGATAATCGGATAAGTCTTGGTCTATACAAGCTTTGAGTTAATGACTCGCTGAGAAGTGTTATATATCTGCAAGGTAGTTAATCACGTATAACGCTGATAGGTCATAGATAGCAAGTGTGGTTTTTACGTGCGAATTAAACATGTCGCTAACGATAAAGTATAAGATGATTATAAACGTGAAGGTTGCATTAAAAAAGAGTATATAATGGACCTTTGGAAACGGCCGAACACGACACATACACAATATTGCAGTCTCGGTTTGATTAAGACTGTTCATGAGCGGTAGTGAAATATGCTAGCTACCGCTCACGCCCTCTAGTCCCGGGTTGAGTAGAACTTAATATTCATAAAATCAACAGCACAACATTTTAACCATCCCGAAGATGGCATGCATATGGCGGTGGACACGGAGTATACGTCTTCCCCATGTCGTACGGCGTATGGTTCCAGTATCTAATAAAATGAAATGCCCCGAAGAGCGAGATAAACACATGTTAAACTCAAATTCAAGTATGAAAAACAATGTCATAAAACAAATGCATTTGGTATAGTATCCTTTTTCGCTATGTCCAACGAACAGATAAAATGATTTCAGAAGATTAGATTAAGCTAAATGTATCTACAGATTAACACAAGCACGTAGAAGGAAGTATTCTCCTAACATTGAGGTAACCCTATCATTTTGCAACGCACTGCATGTTTAGTGGTAGACTCATTTACAGTTCTCCACTATGTCTTCCGCGTTGATTGTGCGATGACCGGACAGATTGTGAAACCTATGATGACTTCTACATAAATCCTCAAAGGACCGCTGCGTTTGATGTTTGTCTTGTCGTAAACTTAATAGTTTTTTTCTTTCTTCTTCGAATTTATTTGTACTTGATTTGTGGTGCTCTATGCTTTTGTTTATTTATACGCATATGTACATGATCATATATGTGTCATATTGCCTATTAATTCTGTCTTCTTTGTTAGAGGATATAGCCTGGCGGCGATTTCTTTATTTATACTGTCTCATTTTATTGGGATTGTCAACCCGTTCGTGGTTGTGATTACACATGCCTTGCTACACAGTGGATTATGGCAAAATCACTTGACTCAGTGCTCTCTACCCTTCATTGATATACTCCTTAATGAACATACTTGGGCTAGAGGGCGTGAGCGGTAGCTAGCATATTTCACTACCGTTCATGAACAGTCTCAATCAAACTGAGATTGCAGTATTTCGTATGTGTCGTGATCGGCCGTTTCCAAAGGTCCACTCTCATACTCTTTAACTCTCAATACGTTGCTACATCATCCAGATGGTCAACAATCATCGTCTCAGCTCATACATTTTGACGATTATCACTACGAAATCTTTTTTCAAACATTACTACAACAATGTCGTAAATTTTTAAGCTAACGTGGTTCTTATTGTCAATCCGTTCGTATTTGTGACGTCACATGCCTTGCTTCTTATTGACATTGTAATTGTTGTTTGATTTAATGCGTGTTTTTGGTTGATTGAGTTCTGTGAAAGCTACATTTCCTGGTCGATTGTATACCTACATTTATTAAAATGCTTAATGCTGATTAGTTATTGGGGAGGTTTACAAATTCATATAAATATCTCTGACGTCAATTATAACTGTTAATACTCATTTTAAACGCCCGAAAACTTGTTAACCGTTGATACGTCATTTTAAACGTCGGAGGCAAAACAACAAAGCGATGGAATGAGTAATTTTAAGCGACGCTTCGTTCCAATAACACATTTAATAGAATGAAGCTGTATATTGAAGCTGTATATACACATTTAATAGAATGAAGCTGTATATTGGATAATGAACTTCATGTTAATGGATATAAATCCGAAAGAAAAGATAGAAATCATAAACAGGGAGGTGGTATTTTAGTATATATTAGTGATAAGATTCCATCAGTACGTAGATTTGATCTTGAAAATGATTTAATAGAAAGTATTTGGCTAGAAATACGTTTTCCAAATAGCAAGCCATTTATTCTGTCTTTCATATATAGACCTCCTAATTCTTTACAATCTTGGATTGATACTTTTGAAGATCAGTATAGCGTTTCCTCAAAGGAAATCGAAGAAATATACATTCTAGGTGATATTAATATCAATAACTCTCCTACGGCTGGCTTTGACAATCAAAAATGGTCAGATGTTCTCATTAATCAAGGTCTTGTGCAATTAATCAACATGCCTACCAGAGTGACAATTTCAAGTTCTAAAATAATTGATCATATCTATACTACACATCCTGAAAATGTAATCGAAATAAATGTACCATTCATATGCATGAGTGATCATTATCCAGTATGTTTTATTAGGAAAATTAAACGAGAAAATCAAGATTCGCTAAACGGTCATACAACTATTAATTACAGATCATTTGGCAAATTTGATGAACAAGAATTTAAAAATGAGTTATATAATTCAGGAATAAATACTGCTGAAACACTCACTGATCCAAACACTTCACTTGCATATTTATACTCAGTGTTAAACTATGCTCTTTCTAAACATGCTCCTTTAAAACAGAGACGAATTAAACGCCCAAAACAGCCTGAATGGTACTCTGATAAAATTAAAGAGGCAAGAAAATTACGTGATAAGTTCAATAAAGCTAAAAAATGGCCAGAATATAAAAAATGGAGGAATAAAACTAACCATCTGATTACTTTAGGTAAGAAAAAGTTTTTTGCAAATGCAATTAAAGATAAAAAAGACTCTAAATTTATTTGGTCGCATCTTAAATCAATATCTGCACAAACCAATCAAACTGTTATAAAATTACCACCAATTTTAAATATCAATAATGTTACAACTGAGAGGGAGAAAAATATAGCTGACGCTCTAAATGACCACTTTGTTAATATTGCTAATACAATAAACAAAACTCCAATATATGCAAATAACTACGCTGAATTAAAAAAACGTATTGATAATAAATTAAAACAGGCAATATTTAAAATAGATTACATCTCGATTTTCGAAGTAAGGCTAATAATTGATAAATTAGATATAAATAAAGCAAAAGGTATAGATGGTATTGGACCTCGTATTATAAAAGCAGCATCGGATTGTATCATAAATGCTATCACTTCAATCATTAATAAATGCATAGATCAAGGCATATTTCCTGATCAGCTAAAAAAGGCATGCGTGTTACCAATACACAAAAATGGACCAAAAGATGACCCGAACAATTATAGACCTATCTCATTATTACCAACAATTTCCAAAATATTTGAGAAGCAAGTTGCTGCGCAACTGCACTCTTTCTTTCAACAATTTAATATTTTGTACTCGGCTCAATCTGGATTTCGTAAAAATCATTCTTGCCAAACAGCACTTATTAACCTTGTTGATAGCTGGTTGAAACAAATTGATTCTGGAAACTTTGTTGGCAGTGTTTTCCTTGACATGAGAAAGGTGTTTGATATGGTTGATCATGAGATACTATTATACAAACTGCATTTGTATCATTTTTCGACTTTAACAATACGTTGGTTTCAGTCATATCTGTCTAACAGGACACAAGTAGTCAGAGTTGGACAGTATCAGTCTGAGGAGAGAATCATCAAATCAGGTGTCCCTCAGGGATCTATCCTAGGACCACTTTTGTTCTTGATTTATGTAAATGATCTACCTTTAGCTTCCAAAGAAGCTTCAGTTGACATATATGCTGATGACTCCACGCTACATACATCAGGGCTGGATGTGTCATCCATTGAGAATAAATTACAAACTGACTTAAATAACATAAATAAATGGTGCACTATAAATAACATGGTTATAAATCCTACAAAAACAACATGTATGCTATTAGGTTCAAAATATAAAATAAACCATTCTCGAAAACTCACGCTTTCGATAGATAATTGCCTGATACAATCAGTGTCTTCTCAAAAACTTCTCGGAATTACAATAGATCAACATCTAAAGTGGGATGTTCAGATAAGCAAAGTCTGTAATCATATATCGAGTAAATTCACTCTTTTAAGACGAATATCTAAATATTTGACACTTGATATGAAAAAGCTATTCTATAATGCATATTTATTTCCAATATTTGATTATGGATCTATCCTCTGGAGTAATTGTACTAAATTAAATTTTACAAAGGTTGTTACTTTACAAAAAAGCATCGCACGCTGGATTTTGATAAAACCTTTACATACACCTTCTGCAAATCTTTTCAATGAGTTAAATTGGATGTCATTTGAAACAAGATGTAAATTTCAAGTAGGTGTTTTAGTTTATAAAGCAATTCATAATCTTACACCAATATACATAAGTAAATTAATAACATTTTCTGAAAATAGCAGATATAATTTAAGATCATGCATTAAACATGACATTAAGCATCCTAGACCTAAATCCGAATATTTAAAACAATCTTTTACCTATGTTGCCATGCGGACTTGGAATTCAATCCCAGAAAATATCCGGACATCTGTTTCTATTTATGCTTTCAAACACAATTATAAATTATTTCTATTTCAAGATAACAGGTGTTCTGTTCAAATTAAGTTGTGTTAATAGTGAATACTTGTTTTAAATGCCAGCTTGAAACATATTATTAATGTTACGTGCATGTATTCACTTGCTATTGTTTATAAGTTGCTGTTGTTATCAGAAGGCCTCATGGAAGATAAGTGTTGTGCAATTGTTTGTATAATCTTAATGAGTTGTACCTTCATGAAATAAAGAATTTATTATTATTATTATTATTATATTGTCTCGTTTGATATTGAAAGATGGACATAAAACCTAAGATGTGGGAATGGATTTGTATTTTGTTCAATCTCTCGACAATTGGTATCATGAGACATAAAACTCCATGTTGGAAAAGAAATAATATATTTCCATATGGGTGAAATTTTGTGCGATATAATATCATAGTGTTTGGGATTTGAAACACTTCGAAACCGCGGGACATCGACCCTTGGTATCGATGATCTTCGAGTCCCTCCCACCAGGTATCGATCTGCGGGACAATATAAATCCGCTGGAAATATATTATTTCTTAAAGAAATATTGACCATAACAAGAAAGGATATAATAAGCATTGCAATATCCATTTACTCGACTGCTAAATGCTGATACTTAGTTTTCTCCCTAGTGGGATACTTAAAGGTGAGACAATGGTGTACGGTAAACGAGTGTTGATCAGAATTTGATCTTTAGTTAATTAATATAATAATGTGTGTTTTGTTTCCTCACCGACATTTGCATCAGTGATTGGGTATTTTGTTATTTGTTTACCTTTGAAATAGACAGATTTTTTACAATAGAAAAGGAGTTTTTAAACGATACAGACGAGTAGTAACTACGGCTATTGTTAAGAGACTGCTTTAAGTTATTTATACTGTGTCTAGCTGTAAGAAATATAACAAGAAAAGTCATAGTATACAATATATACTATGACGACGAGCGGCAATAAGAATGAAAATTGTAGAATATATTTGTTTTAAATCATTGCATTGGAATTACAGCATCATGTGTGGTTTGTTTGTGTAAAATTAATAGTGAGTTCTATTTGGTGTAGCAACGGCAGAGAACAAAATGGAAAAGCGTAATAAAGGTAGAATGCTTTTTATTTGAAACTAAACGTCCAATTTAAGTGCTTTTCTATAACCAAGAAAGCGCTATATTCGCTATTTTTATATTAAGCAAAGACTGGAGGAGCTGGACAAAAAGAACCTTTGTTAAAACTGACAATTTGCTACAGCTGATTTCGGCTATAAATATGTATTACGGCTATATGTATTCGTTTGACTATAAATAATGTTTTAATGCACAATTATATAAAAACACACTTTGAATATGTATGAATAATTACAATTTACATACGGTAATAATATGATGACTATCAAATGTACATATTTTTAAGTTCATGCTGTACAAAAGCAACATTACTGATGTGAAAAAAAAATTGTATGTACAACTCAGTGTGTCAGGTCCCTGCCAAGACTTGAACTTGAATCTCTTTTCTCGAAAGAAAAGCGTGTTTCCTTACACTACAGAGATCGCCCAGACATCACAAAAAGAGTGTACAAAACTAAGCAAAATTAATAAAGATGTAGATCAAACAAGAGGCCCAAGAGGGCCTGTGGACGCTCTACTGGCTAATATGGCTCTTATGACATCAATGAAGCGAGTGACTATCGTCTTAAAGAGGCAAAATATAGCATTTTTAACTAAATCAAAAGCCATAACTCCGTCATTACTGGTCCGATCTGGCTGGTTTTCCAAGTTGGCCAGTAGAGATAATAAAAATAAAAATAAAAAAATAATAAAAAAAGAAAAAAAAGAAAAAAATCACAAATAATAATGAAAAAAAGAAGAAAAAAAAAATATATATATATAAAAAAATATAAAATACAAGATGTGTTCGTAAAACACAATGCCCCCGTCAGTGCACTTATTCTACAGGCAAGGTTAAAGTTTTGTAACGGAGGTCACGGTGACCTTGACCTTTGACCTACTGACCTCAAAATGGGTGGGTCTTGTAGAAGTTGTCATGGGCAACCCGCAGGTGAAGTTTGGTGATCCTAGGTGGAAGGGTTTGTGTTTTACAG
Organism: Cyrtodaria siliqua; assembly: GCA_037043455.1. NCBI lineage: Eukaryota > Metazoa > Mollusca > Bivalvia > Adapedonta > Hiatellidae > Cyrtodaria > Cyrtodaria siliqua. The sequence continues at coordinate 257,974 of JAWPHD010001423.1, read as the reverse complement.
GCAAGGTTAAAGTTTTGTGACAGACAGAGAGACAGACAGACCAAAAACAATATGCCCCCGATTCATCATCGATGATGCGGCGGCATAAAAAAAACAAAAAAGCAATAAAATAAACAAGATGTGTTCGTAAAACACAATGCCCCCGTCAGTGCACTTATTCTACAGGCAAGGTTAAAGTTTTGTAACGGAGGTCACGGTGACCTTGACCTTTGACCTACTGACCTCAAAATGGGTGGGTCTTGTAGAAGTTGTCACGGGCAACCCGCATGTGAAGTTTGGTGATCCTAGGTGGAAGGGTTCTCGTTGTACAGGCAAGGTTAAAGTTTTGTAACAGAGGTCACGGTGACCTTGACCTTTGACCTAGAATCGGGTCAAAAATATGGCCTTTAGAGTGTACACAAGGTTTTTCCAATATTTGACCTAGTGACCTAGTTTTTGACCCCACATGACCCATTTTCGAACTTGACCGAGATTTCATTGAGACAAACATTCTGACAAAGTTTCATGATGATTGCATCAGAAATGTGGCCTCTAGAGTGAACACAAGCAAAAGTTAACGGACGGACGGACGACGGAAGACGGACAACACACCATCCCATAAGCTCTGCTGGCCCTTGGCCAGTAGAGCTAAAAATGGTTTACTCAATTAAAATCCTAAAATACCCAATGAAATAAAAATGAGTGGGTAAATATCCAGTTGATCAAAAACCTTATCTGTAGCTCTGACAGAATATTTAAATCTGTCATGGATAGATTTAATTTTTATCAATATTGTTTTTTTATATATATATATATATTTAATTATTCAATATCAGTGACGTTTTATTGGTTTAAAGGGACAATGTCCGTAACTTTTAGCTTATAAAACACACACTGACTATGTTCGCAAACATTACACACCAAACATTATTGAATATTTACTAATTAAAAGCAAGATTGTTTGACGGAATTCGATCACGGTACAAAAAAGAAGAGAAACCGCTTCGAGCGTTTGAACTCGCAGCCCAAACTAAAATTACACTCGCGGTAATAATATTGAGCGTAAAGTAAGTCGACATCGCTCCTGACTGAGCTAACCGGGCTATACATATATCGCAATACATACTATGGTGAAAACCTAATGCGCTAATGGAAGTCACGTGAACGCAGAAAAGGTAAATATGGTGGGTCCCACTTTATTTACAAATAATAATTAAAGCTTTTTTTTTCAAACTCACGAATGTATTACTACAGACTTCTTAGGGTCTATCCTGATGTTTTCATGTATACATTTCACTGAATAAAAGTCAGATGTTTATTTGGTTATGCTCAATATTTGCTTACTTGCGGACTGTGTCCCTTTAAGTTAAAATTTTCGTTAGCAAATTCTGGAATGTAATCCAGAAGTACTTCGTGGTTTTCGTTGTTGCTAAATGATAAAATAAACATTAAACTGGCATCTACCTTCAGGGCTTTTTTCACCAAATTGGGAAGAGGCCCAGGCCTGTCCATTTTGGGGAAAAAATAACGCGTTTTTTTCTCATTTTGAAAAAAATGCAAGAATTCATAAATTCAGTAAATATGGCAATACTATGGTTTATTTATATTTTATTCCATTATTTATTGGAATTACTAACTTGCTTGATTCAGAATTGACTAAACAGACAAAAAACATTGCATTATTCATGATTTTTCTGAAATTTTGAGAGAATGCCACCTTCTGATTGGGAAAGATTTCTGCCAAAATTGGGGAAAAAATGTCACTTTTGAATTGTGAAGAACATGGTTCTCAATAACTTTTGGTTGAACAGGCCTTTTTGAAAAGTAACAGGTGGGGGGTGCTGGGGTCCTCGCCTGAATTTTTTTGAAATTGAGCGTGTCATTTCCTGCATTTTGGGCTATTTTGAATGCCTTTTAAATCACACTTTAAAGTGCAATTTTATAAGCAATATTCCTCAATATGCAGATACAAGTACTGCAGTGCAGTAGTTGTATCTGTATTTAGAGGTAGTGCAGTATGTTGACAATTATATTTATTTACCAAACTTCAACAACACATATCCATTTGAAAATTGTATTCTGAACACCACATATCCACATAACTACAAATTTCAACAACAAATACTTTCCATTATCTCTACAAAGTTCAATAACACATACTATCCATGTCACTGTCCTCATTTGTTTTTGGGTTTTTTAATTTATTGTTTTTGATCGATTTTGAATTGAATGTTGTTTAACGGCTCATCAACACAGTACAGGTTATTTAGAGCCGCCCCCGAGAGAGGGGAAGGATACATAGAAATCCGGGGACCTGCCCTACTCTTATTATCGAATAGATTCCTATGGTTCTTTAACGTGCTCGGAGGATAGACCGATACAAGGGACCGCCCGGTTTACGTCCCCATCCGACGGACGAGGCTAAGGAAAAGTGTCTTGCACAAGAACACGATTTTGAACAGGCCCAAATGCCATTTGAAGCGGTCATTTCGGCCGGCGGCCGGTTCTTATTGAGAACCCTGGAAGAGGTCTTTTATAGGCCTCTGTTATATAAGGTAAAAAAGCCCTGAACTTGTATCTTGTGTGCGATATTCACAAAATAAGCATCGCTGTCGTTCAAAGTACAAATCATACCTTCACACAGTCATTGATTCTGCATTCATGTTGTTGTGGGTTTGTAAAAAAGAAGAAATATTTTTTAAACGAAACAGATTTTAATGATTATTTTCTAGTACGAAAACAAGTAGGAATATTATTAATTTATTTAGTTCGCTTTTCATTCCGTACATTCAACATCCGTTTGGCCGCCTGTTTAAATGTAAATTACATTGTCAGTGTATGAGGGACAAGTTTAACACGGTAATATTAGATATTGGTAGACCCTATGTAATTAAGATGTACATGATGCTCCTAGTGCAGTAATTACAAAAGGATAGGCAGATAAAAAAATGCATTAGGTCGAACACTTTTTTCTACTTAGACTACATCAAATAAAAAAAGAAATATGCATTAGGAAGATTTTTCCTACTTTCACTTTTGTTATAGACAGCATGTAGATAAATCAGCAAGCTCATTTTTCTGTGTTGGAAATTGTTAGCATGGTTTATGCCTAAATTTGACTGGTAGGTTCGTTTTTCTGTTAATAACTTTTTGAGATGTCAATTCTTCGAATAATTATCGAAAATTAGCCAAGGTCGAAGCAGATCTTGGATATATAATGGCAAACATGTTTCAAAACAAAAACACACCATTCCGTCATTGATCTCGGATTCATTCAGAACAAACACGGCATTCTGAAATAAAAGCATAAGCATTACGACATGCGTCGATAGTCTCTTTGCCCATCAAACAATGCCGTCAATTTGCCATAATCGTTTAATTGCCCTACTTGTTTACAAATTGGTTCGATCGACTCGCCATTGTTTCATTTTAACATGTGGTAGTGAACGAGAGTTGTTTTATTGGCTGATAAAAATACATTGGTTATTTGATTGGATAATACAGTACTAGGTCAAGTATTGCGTCATGATTTTTAATTATTGAAGAAAAGATTACCTTGGGTCAATACGACGCACCGACCGAAATACAAAGAGACAACACCATTTCAGTAACTGATTTACACATTGATGTGTATTTCACACTAATCTGGTGCGTGACTTACTTCCTGCATAGAGGGGCTCGTTACGGGTGTATATTTCACAGAGTATACAAATTATAAACACTGCTCGTCTTTATTTGAAGATTGGCACCCCAAACCTCCCTCGGCCAATCAAATTCTGATAAACTGTCAAGTGGGAGGGATTAAACAATCACGAACAACACAGGTGAGTTTTACGACACATCAGTAATGCTCTCGGCGAAAGCAACGGGTGGTTAATTCCTACACAATTATCGGCAAACTACACAGTGAAGGCAAATTTCCCTCGATTTTTTATCTAATGCTGAAACGTCCATCGGGCAAGTGACGGACAGCCAGATTTACGAAGGTCACCCAAAATCCACTTGTCTGGGCGTCGGGCAGCCATATTTCCGGAGCCCTGGTACTGATTGTTCCCACCAAGGTTCTTTGAAATCCGGCAAGAACTTCATTAGCACCTATGCATTATTTTGTAACCTCAACACATGATTATAGTTTGCAAGAATGGTTTTATAGTGGAATTTGGCGCTTGCGTTACTTTAACAGGGCTAAAACTCATTCAACCAGTATACAGTTAGCTTGATAGTGATAATCCAGTTTCCCACCAAAACAACCACAGTACTCCAAACATATAGTTTTACATTGATTAGAAGCAGAAACCAGACAGAATGTATGTTTAAATCTAGAATCTATGTAATTTTTTATGTAACCAGTCCAACTTGTCTGCCATTTACACTTTCAGCAGGCCACATCTATTATTTCTCTAATTCTAATACACCCGCACTATATAGCCTAGTTTAAAATATCTCGTTATATTGAACGATATATCACTGTAATTTGTGCAACGTTAGGAGAATAAGCATTGCGCATTGCGCATTGTAACGTATGCAACGTTAGGAGAGCAAGCAAAGCAATGCGAAAGATTTCAGATGTGTGCGTTATTTACACATTTTAGGGGTATTAGAATAGAAATAGAACATCGTTTATGGTGAATTATCTATAATATATCACGGTTTGTCGTTCAATTGTAAACAATAATTTCACTCGCTCTTCGGGCTCGTGAAATTATTGTTTACAATTGAACTCCAAACCACGATATATTAAACGATAATTCACAGTAAACGATGTTCTATTTCTTAAATAAAAACATTCTAGACCATTCTTATAACAACATAGCGTCACACTATCAGCTGATATAAAGCATAAAAATACAGTTCTGCATCTAGTTTCTACGCATAGGCACATAATTGAATTGAATTGGATTTTATAGTCTTACCAACAGCTAAGGTTCAAATTTAGGAAGTTCGAACTTCCTGTGTATCAAATTTGGAAGTTCATGGGCAAAATTTAGGAAGTTCCAGTGTTTGGGCATGGCATCTTTGAGTCAGTGATTCCACGTGGTAGTGGGGGAAACAACACATCTAAATTGTTAAAAAGAAAAAAAGGATAATTATAATCATCTATATGTTTATAAAAGAAAATATTTGATGACCTCATTATATAAACGGTTTCAAACTAAAAATACTTAATTTCCCTTTGCGTGCCATACCCCACCCACAAGTTTTATACAGTAAATTACATTTTGCAAACAGTTTTCAATTTATCAGTCCAGGAAAGCTTTTAAATTGGCATACATTAATGAAAGGTATGTAACACTGTCAAGTGTAGGAATAAATGTAACAGATTCTTTCATTTATTATCGAAGCAATCGATTGTTTTTGCCAGTGATAATTTCACTTCCGTGTTTAGTCTCCATTTGCGAAGAGTTCTCTCCCCTAGGTTAGAGATTATTAAATATTGTTTGTCGTACTTCGTTTCTATTTGTAACTTCGATAAATACATAGAAAAATGACACAAAGATATAAAAGAAATAGCCTTAAAAGTATAATCTGTTTGTGTAAGGAGTTTCAACTTTGTGGTTAATAAATATAAATTAAGAAATTTGGCGTTCATTTTGTGAAATGCGCGGCTAGGCCAATTATCTAATTAACACGCTCTCCTCTCACCAGTCATGCGTGTGACCCTTGATAAAAACTGGACAAAACCGGATTTACCTGTCAATTACAGGCTCCACTGAGTTTTAATTGCTTTACAACTTGTTACGTCGGCAGTCTCAAATGAAATTAGATTAGATGGGCGGGGCTATAATCGGTAATTTACAGATTATGGGACGTCCGTAGTAAACGATCGCGGCGTACTTTGAAGTTTTTGGAATTACACTGTACGCCTTTGATGTTAATTTTCGCCGTACAACTACGATTTTTGGACGTAATTTACGGCCGTACGCCCATTAACGGAAGCCGACTTAACAGCTTCCACTGGTGGAGGAAGACCCCAGGTGCCCCTCCGGGCAATTTTCGTGCACGGGCGGCCACTGGTGGAGGAAGACCCCAGGTGCCCCTCCGGGCAATTTTCGTGCACGGGCGGGCACCTGGGTACAACCGCCGACGTTCCGCAAGCCAGCTGGATAGCTTCCTCACATAAAGACTCCTAGGCCCCTGAGGGATCGAACCTACAGTGGTGAGGGGCAAGTGATTGCAAGTCAGAGACTCTAACCACTGGCCACGGACGCCCCACGCATAGGCACATAAACTAGACTTTAACACATAGTAAAATGATAAACTTTCGCATATTGCGTTATACTACGACGACACACTGCGTTGAATTGCTGGGAAAAAAAAAACTGGCACCTATCACAGATATCAGTTTAAAAAAAAAAAAGTCTTATATTCTATTAAATACTATTCTATTAAACAGTATTTAATAGAATATAAGAGTTTTTTTGTTTTTTTTTAAACCGGTATCTGTGGCACCTATGCACAAAATATGGCGGGAAAATTACCTTCCAGGTTTTACTTAACTCACCAAATACAAACAACGCAAAACAGAAACGTCACTGTCATGTTTGTAAACGTACTGCCGTCTCATTTCTAACCATGCAGATTGTACAACAAATCAGTTTTGTCAACACGCACAGTAAAACTTGTTTTAACTAGTATATAGGGGGTCCTACTAAATACCGCAAAGACACGCAAAGACGCGCAAACGCAAAGACGCGCAAAGACACGCAAAGACGCGCAAAGACACTTTTAAATTAATAAGTATATTAAAAGATTAACATTTACATATGTGACATTTATTTTTTCGATATCAATTAAGTTAATTTGGTGATAGTCCGAAAATCTGTTCATGAAATTATCAAAATTGGAAGAGATCAAAAAGACACTTCAAGTTAAATGAAATATAATAGGAAAATACTTCTATTTAAATGTGTGAGATTGATTTTAGTTTTAAATAAAGTTGTTATGATTTTATTTTTTGTATAAAATGTTGTTTTTTTGAGTGGTTTCAATCAGTTTGAAAAATATTGCAAATACTCCCAAAGGTGCGCAAAGACACTTTTACAGGCGCAAAGACACCTTAAAATTGGATATAATCGAAATATAGTACCATTTAAATATGTGAGGTTGATTTTTACGTGATTTTGATATTATTATTTTATTACATGTTGTTTTTTATAGCTGCTTCAGTCTGAAAATGTTCATGTAATGAACACACAGCATAGTGAGAGAGAGAGCGCAAAGACACTTTAAAACTCGCAAGGACACGTTCAAATTAAATATAACATATAAATAGAATTACCATTTAAATGGGTAAGATTTATTTTACGTGATTTTAAAGTTATTTCGTGGTTACTGTTTGATAGGTGCTTCTGTCCGACAAAATGTCATGAAGTAAATGATCAGAATAGTGAAGATGCTCAAAGACGCGCAAAGACGCGCAAAGACACTTGTAAACGGCGCAAAGACACTTTTAAACGCGCAAAGACACATTTAAATTAATAAGTATATAAAACGATTAACATTTAAATATGTGACATTGATTTTTTCGATATCAATTAAGTTAATCATCTTTGCGCGTCTTTGCGTGTCTTTGCGGTATTTAGTAGGACCGTATATGGGTCATGCTCTGCAATCACAAAACAATAACAAACAATTCATCAACTCAAATGCAAATGTCTGCTAGCCTATCTTCAACTTGACACGTCCGTCAAAAGACACTGTACATTTGATGCAAATTAAAACACATGTTCTACTTACGATTAGTTGTATATATGCGAAAACCCAAAATGTCAACATCTCTCTTTGAATTTTCAATCAAAATGGCCGCACGCATCAGCAACAAAAAAAAAATAAAGAGGCTATGACGTCACGCTCTTCCAGTATTCCATTACTTTCATGAAACACCTCCCGATTTTTTGCGTTTTCCCCAGTGAGGTCTAAATGACCTTTCCGCACATTATAACAAACTCATACCCTTATTAAAAACTTTCTTGGAATTTTATTAAAACAAAACATGTTTCATATTGATTCCAAAGCGTATACATAAAATGGAATTCACAAATGACTATCTCCATACACGAGGGGTACAGCAAATTAACGCTTCATTGGTCACTATATACGCCATATGGAATTGCCAATTGGGTCAAACCCCATCACAGTAATAGAGCGTTCTAATGGTTTCCATACACAGTAATAGTTAACTGAATTTCCATATTCATGAATAATAACGCTCTATGAAAATATCGGACAGGGAAAGTAGCATTCAAGGAGGACAGTCAACCACAAAACACAGAAACAAACATGGAAACAGACAAACAAGAAGGCAAAAGTAATAATAAAAGTAAACGACATCACAAACACAAAAGGGTTGACAATAGGGCTACCGCCTTGGAACGGTCAGTGGCAAAGTAGGCCACTGGGGGGTTTAAACCGGTTCTAGGGTGCACCAAACCTCACACTTACCATACTGTCATCCATTAAAACAGGACAGTGTAAATAAAGAAATCCCCGCCATGATCTAATCTCTAACCAACAAGGCAGCATCAATAGGCAATATAAGTAAAACACAAATATGCTCGTGTAAGTTAATCGTGATAATTTTGTTTTTATTTTGTTTTATTCGTTCAAACATTCGTGACTTTATTCATAAAATTCAATATCGTGCAAAAAATAATATTGCTAGCGTGTTTATTTTCTACGCGGTCAAAACAATGTAGAAATCGGATTGGATGTGGTTGGACAATTAAAAGTAAGTACTAACCATAAGAACCGTGAGTTCCCTGTTAACGATGCTTGTAACGTTGCGTGCAGCTGGTATTGATAGCACAGTGCACAACCAACAACATAGTTGATTATCCCTTGCCTTTAAAGAGACATATAATTCACGTTTTTGTCCGTCAATCCGAAATATTTTATCTGCTCAATCCCTTGTACAGTCACCAACCGATTCAGATAAAACGTTCTATGCTGATTGTCAAGACACGCAAATCATTTTGATATTAAGATATGATTTTTATTTGAGTTTTTGGAACTTTGTTACTTTTACTTTTATTTACAACTTTCTTTTATAAGCAACTTATTCTAACAGTTTCTAATTGATTCACAGTATCTTTCTTTCATCCCTCAGCCCAGTTAACACACACGTTGGGATGTCAATTACTAAATTTGCTGGCCCAAATCATGGTCTCACTCTAATTATGTCAAGCATTTGATTTCTCACTGTGTTAAAGTATCTTTATCATCTAGGTTCCAGATCTATAATTAACGCTTCCAGGGATCTGCGTCGCTGAGACGCTTACTAGAAGACAATTAAATTCGTGATGGAAGTTGGGATACCAGCATGAGTAGTTTAACTATCAAAGGATCAAGATACATCAAAACACATTTGAGATGTCTCGCGGCAAACCATTTCTTTCTTGTCATTAAAAAGAACAGATGTATCATGGAGTTAATTTCCTACCAGCCAATACATTTAGGATTTATGAACAGGAACTGTAAACATATTATACTGAAAGGAAAAGGAAACGCAGAGTGCGTATTTCCGCTATATATTGTATGTTTAATATGCTACTGCTAATCGAATGGTACAGGGCGACATTAAGCCTGTTCTTTTAGAAAGAAGGTTTAAACAGCACTGAACACACCAATGATTACCCCTTTAAAGTTTCATTATCGTCAGAATGCGCATTTGGCTCAAGCAGGTGAGCAAACTTAGTCTTTAAATATTGCAATCACTGAACATTAAATACAGTACTGAACTGGCTCAATTTTTCAAAGAGGAACTTCAGCATTTATGAATTTCTTGTTACAACGTGTACTGTGATTAAAACGTCTACAATATCACAGTTGTGGCCTTTCTCTAACTGCACTTTTTTTTTTACAAAACATATTGGGATTTCCTTGGAATATATATGGAATAAAGTGTGCAGTATATACAATATATAGCGGAAATACGCACCCTGCGTTTTTTTTTCCTTTCAGTATATGTGAAATAAGTAATTAGAAAGTTTTTTACCAGTACAACTCTTACACGTTTATACTGAATTCATCGTTGAAATGAGGATGACATGTTCTCGCCATTGAAGCAACCAAATATACAACGCATTTAAAACGAAAGTTTTAAAACAAGCAATATGCTTTTTGCACCCTAGAAGCTGGTTTAATCCCCTGGCGGCCTTTTTGTCACTGACCATTCCAAGGCGGTAGCCCTAATGTCAACCATTTTATGTTTGTGATGTCTTATTATGCCTTTCACTCATCTTTGCAATTATTGTTTGTTTCAATGCGTGTTTTTTGGTTGACTGTGGTCCTTGAATTTAAGATGCGTAAAAGCAAGCTTTAATTGCAAGATCCACGACCCATTAATTATAACCCCTACCATATTTGAGACCAGGACCAGGGATGTACATCAGAGATTTACAACTATTTTTATACAAGCACAGGTCATACCTGTATTAATTAAATCGCATACTTATATGATTCCAAAACACAATAGCAAACATGAATTAAGACCTATATTATACTAAAAGGAAAAAGAAACGCATAATGGGTATTTCCGGTATATATTGTATGTTTAATATGCTACTGCTAATCAAATGGCATTAGGCCTGTCCTTTCGGAAAGAAGGTTTAAACAGCACCGAACACATCAATGGTTACTCCTTTAAAGTTTCATTATCGACAGAATGCGCTTTTGGCTCAAGCATGTGAGCAAACATAGGCCTAAACAATTTGCAATCTCTTAACATTAAACACAATACTGAAATAGCTTGAATTTTTCAAGCGAAACTTCAACGTTTAGGAATTTCGTGTAACAAAGTATACTTTGATTAAAAGATCTACTACATGACAGAGTTGCCCTTTCTGTAATTAACTGTAGCCCCTTTATGTACAAAACACGTTGCTATATATCTGGAATATTACGTTGAATTAGGTGTATATAACAGTGAAGTATATGCATTTTTTTTATTACGCGTTTCTTTTTCCTTTTAGTATAGATTCCGATCAGATAACATTTATTCAGACCATTGTCTCGTAATTGCTTATCATAGTTTTAATTTACTGTGTTGTTTTTTGTCTGCCGATTCTCCTCTTTATATAAGAAAACGAACTATCAAATGAATATAATTGTGTAATTGAAAATATATGACTGATAAAATGAAATTCACATGACCTCAAGTAAATTCAAAATGACAAAGGCGTGTTTTCTTAATTGATAAAGTTTGAACAGGTTTTCCATTTGTATAACAAGAAGGATAAAAATATCGGACAGGGAGAGCAGCATTCAAGGACGACAGTCAACCAATTCGTTTGAAACTGACCGTTTAAAAGACGATTATCCTAGTTAACAGGAAATAAATTGTGCGATCAATGATATACGTAATGACAAAAAGAAGCACAACTGTTTTAGGGTAGGTATATATGAAGTGTTATTTGTTCACATATATTTTGTTAATTTACCAATGATCGAAAATCGTTCTCGGGAACACATGCTACATTTGTACGTTCTGTCTTAATTTTGTCGCACGACGTCATTCATCAAGAAACCAGAGTTTTTGTATGGTTTTCTTTATTCCACGTTCACGTAAAGATGAGCGTGAAGACGCCGTCAGAGAGCTGTTGAACGGAATTTCGCAGCGTATGGTATCTCTCTATCTTGGCGTGCATATATGCACTATAACAAGACTATTGCATCGTCTGAGAGAGACTGTATGGCTCAACCGTCCTAAACGAGGACGTCCAGGTTTTACGTCACGTCAAGATGACGCGTATTTTCGTCTCAAGCACCTATGTCAGCACTTCCGCACCCCAGCAAAACCCGCCGTGAAACATAAGTGGTCCTAGTAACTACCAAAATACGTGCCATGACCATTTCTAACCGAATACGTTGTTAGTATATGCTGCCCGCGTTATATGAAGTACCGCTTGGTTTCGCTTATGAACGTTGACGCTCAGATTCACACAAAACTAGTGGAATAATAATATCAGACCTAAATACTGTGTACTGAATTTTTTTTTTATAGTTTTTAGTCAAATGCCCGTCAAGATATGTGATACACGCCAAGATATTTGGTTATTAATACAGAGTGCGTTTCTTTTTTCCTTAAGTATAATCAAATGTGCTTCGTAAAGGAATATTTTAGACAACATGTTTTGAGTTGGATTAAAACAGCATATTTTTTTTATTTTTTATCTTTATTTATTTTTTAGAAAAAGCGATGTTTGTTTTAATTAAATTGCCGAGAAATAAATAAATACATATATTAATCAGAAAACGGCGTTTACACCATCGCAGCAACGCAGAATGTGGTATGAACCATTGTCAGACTGCAAAGAAACTTCTCGGGGTTTCATTGGCCAATGCGCCCTAGACATGAGCCCATGTCTGCGTTTCGCGAATTGAACATTTGACGATTTTCCCATCGATGCCTCATACGGCGTCGGACTGGTATTAAATTGCCGCATTGAATAAAAAATATTTGTCACTGTTCCACATCGAGTCCATACACTGACATTCATTAAAATCCAAAAATAAACACACCATGATAATCTCGTGTTCCAGCCATGTCAATTTAAATACACACACTGTCAGTTTTTAAAACACCTGGGTCAGGTCACCGTTTCTGCATAGTGGTTATTCAGTACCTCTCTGTGGCAACATGTAGTCCTGCAAACAATTAGCACATATGTACACACTCCATCAGAATGTGTATTTATTTGATGTTATGAGCAAATAAAACTTCCAGCCATGTCAATTTAAATACACACAATGTCAGTTTTTAAAACATCTGGGTCAGGTCACAGTTTCTGCATAGTGAGTTATTCAGTACCTCTCTGTGGCAACAAGTAGTCCTGCAAACAATTAGCACATATGTACACACTCCATCAGAATGTGTATTTATTCGATGTTATGAGCAAATAAAACAAGCAGATATCTTAATTGCCACTTATCAGTGCTGAAAACATCAAACACCTTTTTTTAAAGTACTACTTTCAAGGGCTACGACCCTGGAAGCAAAACAATACCAGTCCGACACCTATAATTGTCGGCAATGTTTTTCTCTGCAACCACTCTTCATGTTTGTTAGATGCAAATACCACTATAAAGTTGAAATTGATGAAGGAAATCGTTCGGTCTAACCTATTAGACAAAATAAACACAAATATAGCGCGTTACCAAAACAGCGTGAATGGCTGCTTCCGCGGGTCTCATTTAGTAATAAATAGCTGTGTGGAAAGAAGGCACTATTTGTCTACTCAATAGATTTTCCTAAAATAAAAAGTTACTCTGAGCTTAGATATCATCAAATCACAATATATATACTAAAACATAATAGAAAACAAAACAATTAAATTATTAGCATATTTGTTTGATAAAATAGTCATAATTGTGCTTTTTTTTCTTCAGATATTTCCCTCTAAAATTGTTTGGGAGGTACTTACAAGTTGCCCTCATCATGTTTTCCAAACAAAGATGGTATAAAAGATGGTATAAACCCCAGTGTCTGCTTGCACTGAGATTTAGGGATGCAAGGGAGGTAAATATTGTTTTCCCCATTTATCCCAAATGTAAATAAGGATTATGGCTAATCAACACCAAATAATTATAGCACCTTTATGCAGAATCAAAACAGAATGCAATTACTCTGCATTATCATTATGCTTGAGAGCGTGACTAGGCAGGCTCTATCATATTTAACAGCAACAATGTCAAAGGAACAAAACAAGAGGAAAAGATCCGGTTGTTTTTTCTCTAAAGGCCACACATTGCATGGTTCACACACGTTTACTCAGCAGAATGAGGCCTTCATTTCACAGCCAGGTACCAGTCCAGCTGATATTAACACCACCATTCCGCAGGTACAAGTACAGTCAGTGCAGACACAGCCGTGCAACAGGAAGCCGCCATGGACCACACACACGGGACGCAGGAGGATATACACGACTGGCATGAATGTTTGAGACCCAGGCTGAGAACAAAATACAGAACATATTCAGGCAATAGAATCATAAATATATTAATATGATATGAAGACTCAAAAAGGAAAATAAAATCAAAAACGTCCACTCAGAAGTGCCTCTCTGCAAATGAAGCTTCAATATGTGACAGGCATGCCACTCTCAGCACAGATAGTGTACAGTCTTGATCCGATCACAAAACACTATGTACGACAAAAAACTCACAACAATACTCCAAACCTGAAAAAGGTAAGACGTAAACGAAAAGCTCCGGTCGAAGCCAAATACCATGAATACAATGAAAGAAATCCTCTAGAGCCAGATAATGTCAAAGGTCAAATGGATGATATAGAAAACAGCTAAGAAGCCATCAGCAGCCAGCAGAGCACCGTTTCTGGGCACAAGTGGTCAGGCACGCTCAAACGTAACAACACAACAGAAGTTTGCTCAAACTTACAAGACACATCCGCGCCATTAGAATACAGACCCTGAAAACAAGAAAAACAAGAAAAGCTATAATACATGTATTATACCATGGGAGTACGGACATGTCTGAAAGGCAGTGGATTATCATTTTTAGCATGACATATTAGCAAGAATTTGACCAAATAATTATCAGTCAAGGGAAACATCTCAAAAATGGTGAAGGTAACACAATCTTTGTTTGCCGACCTGAGTACTATATAAATAAAACAATGAAGTTATATAATAATTGTATTAAAATAATTATAGGTTAATAATATTTTCTTTTGGTTTTGTCTGATTTCAAATATTATGGAAAGATGTTTTAACACTAGTATAATTGTGTAATGGACAATTTTATCATGTATGTATTTTAAAGTTGTGGTTATCCCAAAACAAAGTTTGTACAGATCAATAAGTGTGCCAGGATCCCCGGCAGGACTCAAACCTGGATCTCTTTTCTCGAAAGAAAAGCATGCTTTCTTACACTACAGAGATGTTCCCAACAGCACAGAGCGTACAAAAAATAAATCGGCCAAGTTAAATTTAGATTAGGCATATTTTGCTTCAAATAAACCACAACTTAAACTGTATATTTACATAATTATAAAAACTATTTTAAAAGTGCACAATGGATACTTCTCAACCCTGCCAAATTGCATGAGACAGACCTCAAAGAAAAATTAAGTAATTGCGGAAAAAACTTTATTTATAGTAACAACAACCTTGAATTTTGATCAACCGACCTGAATATTAATCCAGTGCTTCCTTTCAATGGGATGCCTATTTTTATGAAGTTGTGTAAAACTCATTAAAACCATACTCTGTTTGGTAGCATGTCCATTTCAGCTCTCTGCCAAACCCTGCCTTCCAATAACTGGTAGTTGTAGCACACCATTTATTCTGACAGGTGTTATTTTCAATTAACGAGTTACACCTGTGCTATTACAAAGGAAATTTCCAGTGACCATGCTACAAATTTATTGAAAGGAACTATTTTATATTGTTATAAAAATTACCTTGAGGCTTGACCATTTGACAAAACACCTTGAATAACAATCCTGAGCTTCCTTTCCACAAGCCATACTTTGTGGTGAAGTTTCCTTCAAATCCTGCAAGTGAAAATCAAGTGTACAGTGACAGTAATCTAGCTCTAAAATCAAATTACCTGAATAACACCCGAGATTCATTTAAGTGAAGTTTCGTTAAGATTCCTTAAGGGAAGGTGAATTTATTCAGCAGTAACCAAAATGTATTTGTAGTATCAGTGACCTTAACTTTTGGAACAAGAGGTCAATGATATTGAATCTCTATTGGCAGGTTCTGAAAGCTAGATCAGCATTCCTGTGAAGTTTCATGAAAATCTGTCAAGTAATTTCAGTGTAGTCATTAAGTTTTCATATATAATTCTATTTAAACAAAGATGGCCACTGGCAACCATGTTTAATGTTAAATCAAAATAATTTGCAACAAGGACCAACATCATGTCAAACTGATCATTTTAGAAAAAGTCCTATATATATCAATATCACTTACAGTTTTCAAGAAGTAGTCGCTACAAATTTGTTTTTCAAAAATATATTTTTAGCCATGGCGATCTTGAATTTCGGGTTGACCTGAAATTTTGTTAGGATCTACTACACATCCAGAGCAACATTTCTTAGAAGTTTTATGAAAAGCCTTCTAGTAGCTTCAGAGGAGTAGTCGCTACACGTCTTTTACTATATAACTCTATGTAAACAAAGATGGCCGCTGCCAGCCATATTTAATGTCAAATCGAAATGATCTTTGACAAGGATCAACATCATGTCATGCTGATCATTTTAGAAAAAAAAACATATCAATATCACTTATAGTTTTCAAGAAGTAGTCGCTAAAACTTGTCTTTTAAAAACCTGTTTTTAGCTGCCCTGGCCATCTTGAATTTCCGGCCGACCTGAAATTTAGCTAGGATCAATTATACATCGAGAGCAAAAACGATTTGTTTAATGACCAGTAACAGTTTACCCACAAGGCTATCACATGGGCATATACCGTTTTCAGTTAAAATGATAAAATAAGCATATGAGAAGTTAAAATAAAACTGTAGTGTGACAATACTTTTGTGAAGGGCAAAACTATAACCAGTCTTTGATTGCAGTAAAAGTATAAGTTAAAATTATTCAATTAGAAACACCAACACATATAAAAACAATCCAAACTATGTATCAAATTTGATATAGAAGCACTCGAGCAGATGTGTTGATTTTGCTCTGAGTTTAGAAAACTCCACTGATGTAAACTGTAAGGCATAACAGTATGAGTATTGCACACATTATTTAATCTCTCAAGCATATTTACTTAAAAACCGCTTGCCACTGTTCAACAACAACAAAATCAACGACTTAATTACACTTATGAATAATAAAATTCACCTGAAACAATAGTTATATGAAATAATAATTTATTCGCCTACCTTTTTATCCTTAAATTATTTTTGCGAAACCAAAGGCGGTTATGGAAATATCATTTCTTTTACTTAAAAGCACAAACGTAAACCTTTTTTGTTCTTTGTAGACAAGCACGTACTGTAGTATGCACTGTAGACGTAATAGTACATCACCATTATGACAATTTGCAATGATGATTACGTCAGTGAGTGACGTTCGATCGACGCAATTTTAATTTCAAAAGTGGATGTAGAGAGCGGTGACTTTGGAACAAGGTATTAAACGAACTGATTATTTCAAATGACACATCAGCAATGCTTTGTTTCTTTGTTTGTATGGTGTTTTACGTCATCTTCAATACATGTAAGGTTATATATGACGTGGATATTTGGATGATGGAAGCAGACAACCCATTTGCCCTGGGTAGTACCAGTACTGTACACCTCCCGCCATCCGTAAGGATCGACACATCCTCCCAAGTCGGGTTCCCAGTGGGATTCGAACCTGCAGCGGTGAGGGGCGAGAAGATTAACAACGCAATGTTGGTAACCATTCGGCCACGGAGACAATGACGGTTGTATATTAACGTTATGCTTTTGTTCTTGTAGATGAAACATACATATACAGACGTAAATAAACAGTATTATTACTTTGCGCAATTTAGATAGGGGCCAATGTCTAAAAAGTCTAAAATAATATTGTTTTGATCACACATGTTATAAACATGTCATTAACGGGTGTAGGTGTGCCTCTTTGCGATACCGGCCCTTGTTAGCGATATGAGGACCTCAAGCTCTACACCAAGAGGCGCACCTATCCCAGTTATTAACCTTTTAGGATGTGGCTAAGTCAAATCAATCAAAAACTCTTATTAGGATGAGGCTTAATTAATATTGAGTTCTGCTCAACCTGGGGCTAGAGGGCGTGAGCGGTAGCTAGCATACTTCACTACCGCTCGTGAACAGTCTCAATCAAACCGAGACTGCAATATTTCGTATGTGTCGTGCTCGGCCGTTTCCAAAGGTCCATTATCATACTCTTTTTTTAATCAGATCAATTAAACCGCTTAGGATGTCAGAGGCTTTTAAAATCAGATCAATTAAACTGCTTAGGATGTCAGAGGCTTTTAAAATCAGATCAATCAAACCTCTTAGGATGTTAGAAGCTTTTAAATCAACCAAACCTCTTAGGCAGAGGCTAAATGTAGATATCAAAATCGATCGAAGTCAGATCAAAAGGACGTCTTAAGCAAATCAATCAAACGGAGACCGCAATCTATTTTGTATTTACCATGTTCGATGAATTATACTTTCATTATATTTTTTTAATGAATATCCACGATATTTGGGTAGTATGCTGAGGCTTATTTGATCAATCAAACCTATTTTGATGAAGCTTGATTTCAAATTTCCAATTCCGGGCAGGCTCCTTTTCCCAAAATACCTGGAAAAGGCCCTGTGTCAGACACAAACATTTCGAAAATCATCTCCGAAATATTTATTACACAATATATTTTGTCAGCACGTTTCATTCCAAGGTGCTTTGGATAATGATTTAATTGATCGATTTCCTGCGGAATAAATGGGAAATGTGTCCCGTTTCTAAGACCAAGACAAGAAATAATCCAATCGCAACATCTTGTACACTTTGTCGCCGCATTACTCAGATGTATATCGAATGTCATCATATTGGTGACGTCATGATAGCGTGACCCTCATTCCAAAATTGTGTTTCTGCTATTTTCGGCAATCTGATGTACTCAAGATACTACTAGATGTTTGTCTATGATCTTTCTTGTCGTGCCCTTAATGGTTTATTCTCTTATTGCTCTGGCTTCTGCCAAGTCATTGAGTACCTTCATTGTGGCTTTATAGGTTATTGTTTTTTTTTTGTATTATATTAACACGATCATATTTGTGTTTTACTTATATTGCCTATTGATGTTGCCTTGTTGGTAAGAGATTAGATCATGGCGGGAATTTCTTTATTTACACTGTTCTGTTTTAATGGGATGACAGTAGGGTAATTGAGAGGTTTGGTGCACATGTTTAAACACCCAGTGGCCTACTTTGCCACTGACAGGTCCAAGGCGGTAGCCCTATTGTCAACCCTTTTGTGTTTGTGATGTCGTTTACTTTTATTATTACTTTTGCCTTCTTGTTTGTCTGTTTGCATGTTTGTTTCTATGTTTTGTGGTTGACTGTCCTCCTTGAATGCTACTTTCCCTGTCCGATCTTTTTATATTAACTTACACCATAATGCAAAACATAACGACGAATTATGACGTCAGTTGCAATATATTGATTGCATCCGATTGCCAAAAATAACAGACACTTAATTCTGGAATGTTAACCAGATATCCAGGCAAATGACGAGTATATTGAAATGTAACTGCACTTTGGTGAATTTTGACTTTGATATCTCGGCGGTTTGACAAGATATGGTAGGAAGAGTGGCACTGTCAGATAGGAAATTCATTTCTGCACACGACAGTGTACAACATGTATGTATTTGTATTCATCTACTTGACCGCAGACAAAACATCACTAAAATGTCCCCTTACAGTCCTTCATAAATACTTATAATAAGTTCCAAGGTAATGATAATCTAAAGATGTAATTTCCTGTGACAAAACTCTTCCACACCTGAAATTATTTCTCAAATATTTTCAGTTAATATGATGGATATATATTGTTTATTACATTCTCAATAAACTATTTAACTTTCTCATTTTCTTTTACTTCCGTGTCGGAAGTAGTCTTTTGCTTCCGTGTCGGAAGTAGATCGCGTTCGCCAGTAAATTGACACAAACGGTATCATAGTTCCTGTCATTGTTTAAGAATAGGCTGATATGGCGATAACTTTTGACTTTGACTTCACGGTGGTCCGATCAATGGAAAGTTACTACAGTTTAATAGCGTAATGAAGGCCTACCGGAGTACCTGTCCATTCCTTCTAGGGACATTTCGGGACCCACACTTGCTCAAATAATGTATACTGCGACTGAGCATGCAGTTGCCATAGTTACGTCACCTGCACACTAAATGAATGTTACATCTACCCACTTATCCTTTCAAATCAACTCTTCAGTAACACTTCCTTTTTGAAATAAAACTACCATGCAAAAGCAACACGCATAGCCTACACTTTTCAAGATGGCTGTGACAAAGTCATCCTAATTTATGCGCATGCGCAAACAAAAACAAACACAAAAAACAATAACAAACATGCCCTACATATGGCAACCCTTTTTACACTCAACATAATCTGATAAATCCATATAGACACTCCACAACATACTTATCAAATAAGCCCCGTAATGGTGTGTGACAAGTTCTCAACACTGTCCAAAGCCACAGATTCATGAACTTTGGACAGCCCCGTTAAGCATGACCTACTTTTCTACCAAAACCATCATATGCCATAATACCTACCAAAACTTACATACGGTACTTACCTTTCGCCCAAAAATATGTTCGTCCACGGTTTTGCAACGATTACAAGAGTTTCAAATGTCCAGTGTGTATTATAACGCCGACTTACTGTACACCAAAGCAACATGGCGTTCATTAAAGCGTAAATACCCTGTTTGCGCATGCGCGTCGGAAATAAACCGGAAGCCAGAGGTCTTTTGAATTATGCCAGAAATATACAGACGTTAAAGGATCTACTTATGTAATGGTCAACTATTACGTCCCGTTCATGTATCTACATACATTAGTGTTTTTCCGTCCTAGAAAACACGGTGTCCAGTGTGAATACACACTGCTGATGATGGCTTGAAATGCTTGCCGAAACACAGTCGTCTACATAAATAAGTAAGCAATGCAAATTTAAAACCCTTCCAGCACAATAACTATACTTTACAGCCTCACACGACGATAGGCCATTTGACACTTACCTAGGTTTGTCGTAAAGTGTTGTCCATTTCATTCAGATGCACTGAACATGCTTGATAGGCTTACCCATGGCCGTAACACTTGCTGTTTGAAACAGCACAGTGACCTGCTGTTGTTTATCGACTGGGGTTCAAATACTAAGTGAGCAGTGTCCACACACAGGGAATTATTACATATGTGTCTTGTCATTTGAGAGGGTGATATGTCCAGATCTTTCACACCTTCTGACAGCAGCAACGCTAATTTATGAACTCCCCTGGTTTTATGGATTGCGATCGGCGGGTCCCTTGGGATGTTTATCAAAATTCACCAGAAATACTGTTAGACTTTACCAACCCAGTCCATATCCCACACTCCCCATTCTCGTGGACTCGTATTTTCTCTACAATCCGTCCCCTAGTGCACTTAAAAACGCTTACATACCCAGCATTTCTTATAAAACCTTACAATTCGAGAAAATAGCAGACGACACTTACTTGGCTTTTCCCATTTGGTAAACATGGGTTCAAGTTCACAAGACCATTGAATGTATCTGCGAGCATGTACTTCAGAGCACGATTATACGACATATCTGCAGTATTTAGGAAGAATATTACATACCTGCTTCATAGCGCTATATCGTATAATGTGTCTTGCTTAAAAAACAAGTTCTTATCTGCATATGCATACACATAGTAACCATTCGCCAGTTACGTTAATGTTAAAAATATTGTACAGCACTGTGATTTGTTGAAAAACTTCTATATGTTCATGAAAAACATTAAAGGCACTGTGACATATTTCCGAAATATGTTGCATGATTTTTTGGCTACTTTTGGTTGTCTTGGTTCACCGACATTGTTTATGACATTATCAGCTAATGATTTGCATTGCCTTCAATTAGGAATATGTTTAGAAAATATTGATTTTGAAGACGCCTATGGCAGGTCATTCTTTTCATCTATGAGAAGTGACCCATTGATGACTGCTACTCATTTTGAGCGAAGGTTTCTCTGTCTTTTAAAGCATGTGATTTTAGGAGATGTGATGCCTTTAGGAAAAGTGAATGATTATTTTGAGGGTTGAATTTCAAAATTGTGGCCGTCCACATATTCATATGCCGATATTCCATTTGAAATTAATGACCTTACTACACCCTCTCTGATAGCTTATATTAATAAAACAATCTCTTCAAATGTTCCTAATATACAAAATGATCCTAAACTCTATGTACTTGTTAATCGCTTACAGATTCATCATCATTCTGCTTACTGCACTAAACATCATTCGTTGTCGTGTCGATTTCGGTTTCCAAGCAGACTTGTAGTTCCAATTGTCACCAGAATTGTCACCAGAGTGCAGTCATTGTCCAAAAATAAAGGTAAATTGTATGCAACAAGCGCAGGTTCTCAAGCTTATTTGTTTATGATTACAATCCTACAATTGTACGTCAATGGCGGGCAAACATGGACATTCAATTAATACAAAATGCCGAGGGAGCAGCATATTATGTTAGTTTATAGTTGTGTAAATCAGAGTGAGATGACCTTAGGAACGCGCTTGGAGACCTAATACATAACATATTTCGTCATGACCCAGATATGCCAAAACATGTACGATTGCTTAAAATAGGCCTTTGTGTATTAAAACACAGAAGAATGAGTTCACAAGAAGCAGCACATAGAATGGGTACATTACACCTGCTTCATTTTACGAGGTATGTTGTTTATTTAAATACTCGTCGTGTCAATAAAAGATTCAAACGGTTAAAACCCCATTCCGAAGTAGAAAGTCTTAGTGATGATAGTACAGATATCTTTTTCTCAAACATAATAGATTATTATCATGATAGAACAAATTGTTTGGAAGATTATAGTTTGTATTGATTTGCTTCTTGGTTTACAAAGATACCTAAACCAACAAAACGTGATGGCAAATTTCATTGTCCAACTTATGATGTTTGGTTTAGTGTTGTTCTATATGTCCCATTTGGCTGTGAAGATTACTACTACTGTTTGTTAATGTTGCTTTTGCCGCATCGCAATGAGCAAGACCTTTTACAGGGATACCCATGTGCAAGAGATGCATTTCGTTCTTGTCAACATCTTTTAGATGACAACATCAATCAAGTTTTTTCTCCTTAACTACAGAAATAGAAAATGCAATGCTTGGATAAGACTCTGAAAATGAGCTTACTCATTT
Organism: Cyrtodaria siliqua; assembly: GCA_037043455.1. Lineage (NCBI taxonomy): Eukaryota > Metazoa > Mollusca > Bivalvia > Adapedonta > Hiatellidae > Cyrtodaria > Cyrtodaria siliqua. The sequence goes on along the minus strand of JAWPHD010001423.1, from coordinate 235,087 downwards.
TGCAACGCACTGCATGCAACCAATTTACAGTTCGCCAATTTGCTTTCCTCTTTGATTGTGCGATGGCCGCACAGGCTGTGAACCCTATGATGACATCTACCTAAAGCCCAAAAGTACGGTGACGTTTGATGTTTGTCTGCAGTCGTTTTTTGGCGTGTCCTCAATGGTTTATTCTCTTGCTGCTCTGGCTTCTACCAAGTTATTGAGTGCCTTCTTTACGCTTTCTACGCTATTGTTCCTTTTATATTTATATATACACGATATACACGAGCATCTTTGTGTTTTACTTATATTGCCTATTAATGCAGCTTGTTGGTTAGAGAATAGTTCATGGCGGGGATTTCTTGATTCACACAGTCCAGTTTTACCGGTTTGACAGTAGGGTAAGTGTGAGGTTTGGTGCACCCTAGAACCTGATTTAAACCAGAAGCGGCCGTTTTGCCACTGACCGTTCCAAGGCGGTATCCCTATTGTCAAGAAAAGAAATATAAAAAGATCGGACAGGGAAAGTAGCATTCAAGGAGGACAGTAAACCACAAAACACAGAAACAAACACGCAAACAGACAAACAATAAGGCAAAAGCAATAACAAATGCAAACGACATCACAAACACAAAAAGGGTTGACAATAGGGCTACCGCCTTGGAACCCTTTTGTGTTTGTGATGTCTTATTTGGCTTTTATTCATCTTTAATGTGTTCTTTATTTCTGTGTGTGTTTGTGGTTGACTGTCGTCCTTGAATTCTGTTTTCCTGTTCGATTTTCAAATATATATTTAGAGTCAGATATAATGATCCTGGTGATGAGATTTTAGTCCCTTCATAAGAAACCAATTCTCCATTTTTATTTCCTCAAAATACTGACAACTAGGCTTCTTAGATGTACATTAGATACTGCTTTTGCAGATAGTGATTTAGTTGATATGCACAGTTTGCAATGTGATTTTCCATTTAAGAGTACAATCACAGATTAAGTAAATGTCAAATTGTCAACAAAAAGCTTTGAAGTATGTGCAGATCTTTTTAATGAAACGATGTCAACTGTTTCACCAATGCATTTGTCATTACAGGTGGCTCAGGTGTTGTGAAAGGTTTTGTTACAGAAATGGTTAATGCATATTTACAATTGGTTACAAGCTCAGTTGTTGGTGAAGGGCAGTTGTTGTATGTGCACCTAGTGAGATTGCTGCTGACAAATGTCAATGGATATTCCATTCATTGCTTATTGAAAATACCGGTGTTTTCTTTTTTTACAATACGAACAATTAACTGCACATACTTTGGCAAAGGCAATTTTCATATGGTGCATACTATTGTTATTGATGACGTAAGTATGGTTAGTGATCGAATGCTTAATTACATAAGTAGGGTTCCGTCTGTCATTAAAAACAATGCGTGTGCATTTGGAAATATGAATGTGATATTGGTAGGAGATTTTTTTCCAATTAAGGCCAATTAATGGCAAGTTTGCAATTCAAAACAGTCTGTTATGGCATTTGTTCCATCCTATTTTCTAGATCAAAACAAGAGACAGTCGAATGACTTTCAGTATGCTCAGTTTTAAATCATGCTCGAGTTGGATTCATGACTGAAGATCATTTTGCACTACTGCTATAAAGGTTATACTACAATGCTTCTTCTATGGCTAATTACCTACTTGTTTTCCCATTACGAAAGGATGCTGCTTTACATAATAACAGAATGCAGTCATTCATATTTATCGTGTTCGGCCGTGTCCAAAGGTCCACTCTCATACTCTTTCTTTGCAATCAATGTCATATACTATCAAAGCAGAACATCATTTTGCTAGTATGTATTCTTGTCCTGCATCTGAATAAATACTGATAAAGTTGATCCTTTGGGAGCAACAAACACAATTAAGAGAATAAAGCAGCAGCCTCGGTTTTATTGAGTCTGTTCATGCCCCCTAGCACCGGCTTAATCGATATTCTACTTCAAAACCACCTATATTGGGCTCGTTGGTCCCAGTAAAAATAACACTACTGATTCGTAGCACGGGGAGAATTTTACAGCCGCCACACTGCACTAAACGAACGCTAGTGTGAATGTTAATAACAACTGATAAAGGTAATCCTTTGGGAGCAACAAACACAATAAAGAGAATAAAGCAGCAGACTCGGTTTGAAGCTGAAGTTCATTAATGCTATCAGTTGGTTCTCGAGTAATGTTGATCAGAAATATTTACACGCAAAATGGTCTTGTTTATGGCGCTCTGGGCATTGTTAATAACTTCCAACTATCTCAAAATGGCAATGTTGAATTTATAAATGTTGTTTTTGATAAAGGGTCTATTGGCAGAATACTGCAAGATGCAATAGCAGATAATTATATTTCCATAGAAAAGATTGAACATGCTTTTGTTAGGAATGTTTGACATATTGTTTGATGTCAGAGTTCCCATTGGCTTTGGCATAGGCTTGTACAATTCATAAGGAACAAGGGATTTCATTAGACAATTTTTTTATAGAGTTAGGTTCTTCTGTATTTGAAAAAGGTATGGCATATGTGGCATTAAGCAGAGTTAGATCTATATCTGGATTATTTATTTTACGTTTTGACCCTTCAGTTTTTCAGCCACCAAATCTGGTGTTAGAGGAATATGACAGACTGAGACAATCAATGTTTAACTCGCAATAAACATCATAACTCGCATTATTTTTTTAGAATTGTACGTTCTACTGAACATTTTATTGCCTTAAGTGATACCATGCTGAACATCTATCTCCTCAAAACAACGGTTATATCACCTTTTGTTTAAAATGTTAAATGATTCAGGCCTCAACACTAACAGGTTCTTCCGATCTTGAGGACACCACGATTTTGGGGAGGGTCACAAACTTTGCCAAGTTACGTATCCCAACGAGCCCCCTTGATTTCTTTGGTAAAAGTACTGAAATCTGTACACAAATACTTCAATTTAAGGATGTATATAAGGCTTTCGGACAAAATTCGAAATAATAAGCAATGACATGACCAATTTAAATCGTGAACTGGCTCTAACATATACATAGAACATTAACAGTTCCTATAATACAGCGCAATAATTATTAATTATAAATTACTTAAAGTCTTATTAGGTTATGTAGTATGTACCATGTTATAAATATCTGTCAAACATTATCACTGCAGCGATATTTACACATGATGCTCACTTTTGATAGCAAGACGTTTCGATATTTTTACCACCATGTTTAAAAATACCTATCCTTGGCACGAAACCAAAGTTAAAAATTAAAATACATATCCTTGGTGCGTAACCATAGTTAGGAAATACCATTCTGTGTTCTTTTATTTTATATGTTCGGTGTAATTTCTTTTGTAACTTTACAGCTCATTAGTTTATAGTTATCAATTTAATACAGAAATAATGCAATCATTCTAAAAGACCTATTAATCCTGATGTACTCCCTTTAAAGATTATTATTTTCAGTGTTTAATAAGAGAAGTTAAATTATTATATTTCAACATTTTTTTTATTATTTTCATACTCATTTCCCATAATTGTAAACTTAGAAACCTGTTAAATGGGAGCGCCTCCTGTTTTGTTGGAGGGACACCATGGATACTTTCCAAAATGGTTTAGAGTCAAGGCCTTATGATTTGCATTATTTAGTGTCAAGGCCTGATGATTTGCATTATTTAGTGTCACGGTCCGATGATTTGCATTATTTAGTGTCACGGCCTGATGATTTTCATTATTTAGTGTCAAGGCCTGATGATTTGCATTATTTAGTGTAAAGGCCTGATGATTTGCATTATTACACATTGTTTTCTAAATATCGCATGTTACTGTTAATAATACATAGAGAATAATAATGTTTATTTTCATATCACACCCTCGGTGCAGGATAGGGCATACACGTTATACTCTGCTTTGCACCGTTAACGGTCAAACACATGTGTAGACTTTGATCCTATGCGTCAAAGGTACTACAATGTAAATACTATTACCGAGTTATTTAATACTATAGATTTTTGTCTTGTTTTAGATTTCCTGAAGGAAGTCATACTATATAAATCATTATAATATGTTCCTGTATATATTTACTTCTTTATATACCCGTTTTCGGGCATTTGTTGATTTACATGTATAGTTTATATTACTACCATATCATCCCTTATTTGTAAATCGTTTTATCTTTATATATTTACATTAATATTTACATTAATATTTAATTAATCCTTCATTTCTCCATCTTTTATCAGTTTTTGCGCACAGTATGACCTATTTATGTGTAGACGTGCCACAAAACACCATTCATTCATTCATTCATTCATATCACACCCTATATCAGGCCAACGACCCATATCAGCCCTCGAGCTCAGGGCTGATATGGGTCGATGGCCTGATATAGGGTGTGATATGAAAATTAATTTTTTTTATTCTATTTATCATATACTTGAGCTTTGTCGAAATTTCAACTTCAGCTCGCTAAGTTCGCTGTTTTCCAGGGAGAAAAAAAAAGTAAGTGGTACACAACATTTCTTTTTGTCCGAAATCTTATTGAAAATGAATTCCACTGAATTTGAAATTTTCTAATCAAGGTGAATTGTCATAAGTGGTTATTTTATCCATGGATAATGATTCTATAGCCAATAATCTGCCACGAAAACAGGATGGAAGTAACAAATGAAATGCAGACGACAAATAATACCCGTGACAAGTCGTATACAATCGTAATTTATCGGTTATTTCCGTATCACTCGGGTAAAAGGATCGAGATGAACATTCGGTAATTTCTGTGATATGACATTTGTTCACCCTATATTTCACGCGTGTGATATAGCTTTATTGCACCGCAACGAAATCCTGATTGATATGACTAGCTAGGTATATGTTTTATCGTACATATTTGTAGGGAAGTATATGATAAATATATATATATATATTCCGGTTGTAAACAAATAAACAATTCAGTAAATGCGTAACAGTAATAACTTGATGTTACATCTAACAAAAATTGCATAATTTCATAATACTTGTTCTCTGTAAAAACAAAACAATAGAGCTCGTACTAGTTTGTTGTTTAGTTGCACATTGTTCCCCTTCAAGTGTGTATTGCCATATACTTTCAACTGGGTTCCTTAATCATATGCTATCAGTTGAAAAATTATGACTTTTACATGCACATTCAACTGTTTGGCGTGGGCATAACATCTTTTGCGTTAAGGGGACCAACGAAATTAATTACGTCTCATATCTTATTTTTTTGTGTTTTCATAAATGACTGAACCGCAGCATGTCTTAGTGTTAAAGCACCTACTTTGTATGCGGGAGGTTGTGGATTTCATCTGTGTTTACTATACATGCTATATAAAAGAGTTACGCAACACTATTGATGGAAATTCAACAAAATATTTCTTCCATTTTGCAGACAGACAAAAAGTGTTGAAGAAAAGTTCTTCCATGCTGAAGTATTAATTAATAAATTAAGGGACAAACGGTGACATCAGTTACTTTAACATCATCGCTGCCGACAAGAATGAAGGTATTCATATAATGTGCTACCCTACTCACAAGTACGCCTTAATAAAAGAAAACAGCACTTATAATTTTGTCAATCTACTGAAGAATGGAGAATCCTGCTGGTGTGTTTTTACCAGCCAGGTTGGTTTAACAGCAGCAATTGAAGCTGGTACATTTCCAGCAGGTTCAATCACACTTCCAGCGGATGAACCTGCTACTGGATCAAAGCGACCAGTTAAGTAAGGAAGCTTTAGCAAGCCCATAAAAATCGACAGTTGTGGGATACAATTGTACAGGTGGGCATTTTAACTCAATTACTCCCATTAATCAAATGAAAACAACATTTATGTGAGATGTATTTGTATAAAATTGTGAAATGTCAATCTGTTTTAATTTTAGCACAAAGCATCAGTTTACTTCATATATACTGGCGTGCAACAATTAATACAGATTCAATCTCTGAAATATGTTTTTGTGTTTGTATCGCAATATGGCATTGATAACGCAAATAAGCACACACCTATATCAATCATTTCCCTCAAAACAACCCTTTGTATCATAAATGGAACGGTCCAAATTCAAACAATGGAGAGTCTATAGGATAAGAGTATTGTTTCATGTTTATGCTCCCCGAACAATTTTTGAGAGAATATAGTTGTCGCTATGTCCATCCTTCCGTCCGTTCGTCTGTCCTTTGGTCACAATTTTTTTTCTTCTGGAAAATGACTCCAAAAGTACTGAAGAAAGTTTAATGAAACTTGAAATATTGATAGGGGGCTATGAGAGGAAGTGCAATGTGCAAAAACCATAACTCTACGTTAATTTTTGACAGATTTATTTGCCTTTTCACTTAGAAATTTGCTTGTACGGAACATTGCTCTAAAAGTATTGTAGCGTAGGAAATTTGAGTTTTGAGATTTGGAATGGTGATAAAAGGCAATGCCAGGGAGTGCAGTATGCAAGAACCATAACTCTACCTAACTTTTTGACAAATTTATCTGTCATTTTCACTTAGACATCTGCTTGTCCGGAGCATAACTCCAAAATACTGAAGGTAAAGTTATGAGATTTAAAATGGTGATAAAAGGCAATGAAACATAAATATACCTTAAATAATATCTGCCTTTTATTATCAAACAGAACGTAATGTACTTATTTTATGAATCAGTTTGCATGAATTTTTGTACATTTGAAACAGAACGTAATGTTGTAATGATATTATCAATTGTACTTACTTATGAATCAGTTTGCATTGTTTTCTTTGTACGTGCATACATCATTTAGCGTTGCATACCCCTTCATAAACATCTTTTTTTTTATAAAGTCCTGCGAATCATTCATCTCGTGAAAATATTTCTATTGCGAATAATCTCCTCTTATAACGATCATATAGAAAAAGTTCAGTTTTAGAATGCATAAATCGCGAAATATATAACACACGACAATTACCCAATCTACAGTAATATTTTAGTGATACATCACTATCAACGGTTCTGTGCCATATTTGTACATGCATAAATCATTTAGTGTTCCCTTACACTGCATACTGCATACTTTATCCCCTTCACAAATATGTTTTTTACAGTCCAGCATACACTCGGGGAGCATCCATCAGTTCTACTGCTGTTTAAGTTGCGGTACTACAGTTTGCATGCAAATATATTTCAATTACAGGTGACACCAATTATATACAGGATGGATGGAACCACGCCTGTAAGGAACCTGGCCATCAAGAGCAGAATTGGTGATGTGAAAGTTGCTCTGTTTGATAAGCTCGCCACTGCCACATATGCTTCTGAGGCTGTCGGTGAGGTCTCGGCAGTATAGCAAAAGTTATTTCGAGGAATACCGCAACTGACAGCAACAAAAGAAACTAACTGCCTTGTAAACAATGATATTCAAGGTTTACATATATTTGTGTTTGAAATATATTCCAAGTTGCACGTGACATTTAAAAACACCATGGGAAAATTGATCTGCATGAGTAGTAATGCACATGAAATAGTTTCAATTTGACATATTCTGTAACTTTTGGGTGTTCTATTTGTTGTGAATTTTCCCTTCGTGTTGCGAGAGTAAACAAAGATGTTGAGTACACTATGAACATATGAAAAAAGGTACATTCTTTCATGCCACCCTATATCTCAGTTAAAACAATCGGCAAATCATGTTAGAAAAATGTATGTAAGCTGATATCTGTTTAACCACTAGTCCAATTCAAATAATGAAATGAAAGTTCACAGAAGTATTCATTTTCAATAAAACAAACATGTCACATGCATGTCACAAAACTGCAACCCAAAGTTATGTCCCCTTTTTATTCAGTGTAAAATTTGTATGTAAGCTAATATATCTTGAACCATTGGATATATTGGAATACAACTTAACACTTGTGTTCTGTATTAATAAATCATATGTCATGCATGAGACACATCTCTGCAAGCTATTGTTGCAACATTATGCACTCTTTAGCTCATCTGAGCACGAAGTGCTCAAGGGTGAGCTATTTCGACCACAGTTCGTCTGTCGTCCGTCAACATTTGGCTTGTGAGCACAATAGAGACCGCATCTCTTTGATGATGGGTCAGATCAGACCAATAACACCAGAGTTATGACCCCTGAATTAGCAAAAAATGCTGTAGTTCACATTGTGAGCACAATAGAGGCCGCATTTCTTGAGCAATCTTAACTAAACTTACACATACTATGTATGACCATAGATCTTGGATGAGTTCGATGATGGGTCAGATCGGACCATTAACACCAGAGTTAGAATTCTCTGAATTAGCAAAAAAGCTTGATTTCAACTTGTGAGCACGTTAGAGGTCGCATTTCTTGAGCAATCTTAACCAAACTTGCACAGATTATGTATAACTACAAGATCTCTGACGAGTTTGATGATGAGTCAGATCGGACTAGTAACACTAGAGTTATGGCCCCTAATTTGTTAGCAAACAATGCTGAATTCACATTGTCAGCACACTAGAGGCTGCATTTCTAGAGCAATCGTAAGTAAACTTGCACAGGCTGTGTATGACCATTAGATATTGTATGAGTTCGATGATGGGTCTGATCGCACCAGTAACACCAGAGTTATAGCCCCGAATTAGCAAAAAAGCTTAATTTCAACTTGTGAGCATGTTAGAGGTCGCATTTCTTGAGTAATCTTAACCAAACTTATATTATTGTCTTATGGGAAATAAATGAACCAACGAAAATGTGATTATTTATCCTTATTTAACCAATAGGTACATGTTTATAATCAATTCCCGCCAGAAACGGAGGGATATTACTTGGAGGTTGCTGCGAATCAACTCAGGTGAGCGATACAGGGCCATCATTGCTCATTTTTAAACTTAACTCTTAAAATGTAAGCGGATACAATAAGTTATATATATATGTGGCACATCTACTTATTCTTACAGTTCCTCGCAAACAGTACAATGGATTATATGCTAGTTACGTCAGAGATTCAAATCAAATACCCATATTTCAATGTATGGGATGTTAACGCAGAGACGCAAGAACTTAAAATACTATCGATAGCATAGCAGAAGCTGTTACATATTCATGTTGTACACAAACTGGTAAGGCCGTTACTTTTTAATTATTTGTTTGACGACCCCTGTCACAAAATAATCACGAGTAGTGCGTATTGGTGGTACACAGCTCTTGTAAGCACCTGTCAGTCACACGCTAATCCATTGTTCAGCTGAAACCAATTCACAATGTCCATGATATATTCAGGTAACACGGAAAAGCGTGCACATTTTAAGTGGCCGCTAGAGGGCGTCCGGAAGGGACGTTTAATAAGTTTAATTTTGTACTAATGCATGTAAGAGTATAGGTCTATCTCTCTAAAAGGCAAAATTGTGTAAGTGTCCTTTCGTGTAGAATTTAATATTGCGGATTTAGCAAAGTGTATCACGGGATGAACGTGGGAAATAATGTTTTGGGCGAAACGTCGGTTATAAAATGCATTGTTCTCAAGTCCTGGCCGGAATTGATTGAAAGTTACATTGTTTGAGCAGAGGTTGGAACCGGCGAAATTCACAGGCAATATGTGGTCAGTATTTATTTTATGAACTTTTGTCGTACATTTGTATTCAGTGGGCGGCGCCAACTTGGTTGGCGATGTCACGACATCCGGTTGGCTTTTATGTTTCTCAAACTTTAACTTGAGACAAGCATATGATTTTGAAGTTGCTTTATTAGATGTATTTATTTGTAACTGATCATTAATTGTATACCAATATTAATTTGATAACGTTGTATAATAGGTGCGTTAGCTATCGTTGACGTATAACTCAGTGATTGTAATACACGATTGAATTGATAACGTTGTATATTATGTGCATTAGTTAACAATGAGATGAGTGACTAGTATAAATGTTCGACGCGGATACATGGAGTTGTATAATATGCATCCATTGCTACTCATCATAATTAGAGAGAGGCTTGTATATATTTATTAGATAATGATTTGTTGGTGTAATGATAATTATGTAAGATTGGTGTGTTTATGAACCGACATCTAAAACGTATGTATTATTACAGCCTAACTCGTCCGGTGCAGATAACCCGTCCGGTGCAGATAAGCCTCCCGGTGTGGAGATAAGCCTTCCGCAGTGGAGCTAAGCTTCCACCTATAACGTTACGAGCGATGGAGACGGTCCCCGTACCTGTGCAACATGGCCTAGTATCGACAACCCCCGGGACACGAGGTGGGCCCGTTATCAGTCCTCACTGGAGGAACGACATTCAAAACCTCGGTGGAGGTTAATTACCATATCTGTCGCGTCATCAACCCTTATAAAGGGCATTTGATGACAATCACCCATTGGATTCGCGCATCATCATCTTCATCAGCTCTCGCGTATCACCTTCATCGCGCTAGACCATAATTCTTGTGCAGATCAACATTGTTATAACTTTAACAACACTTTGCTGTCGTATATAGTCAGTCGACGCATTCAGAATTTGTGATAATACTAAGAACGTCTTAAACGTTCATGAGAACAGTCTTTTCATATTTCATCTGCTTGTGTTTTTTTGATAATTGTATATATATTTAACATATTTTAAAAGTTGCATTAAACTTATGTAAATGTATTCACCGTCATTGATTATTTCCTGAGTTAGCCCCAACCACGGGGGTCATCTTGCGACAACCCCTCCTACAAAGAAATGTCTTTTTCAAAATGAAAAAATATACATCTGAATGGGTTGTTTTTATTTTCTCAGACCGATTTATGTGACTTTTGAAAAACATATTGTCACATTGCACAGTGAATATGCTGTAAAATCTATTATACAATCGGTCTGCCTTTCTTTTATTTGTATGCCGCGCCACGAAAATGGTGCGGGCATATATTGCTATCCATGTCTGTCCGGACGTCCTTCCGTCCGTCTGTCCCGTTTTACATTCAATTTTTTTATTGTCAATTACATACCAAAAGCCATACAGTTTCCAAACTTCATACACACATCTCTGTATGACAGAAATATGTTCTATATAAATAATCTTGACCTATAGTTTACACTTTTTTTCATTCAAGTTTCTTACATTCAAGTTTTGTGTGTTAACTCCATTTCTCCAACACCAGATGCCTTAGAGCTTTCAAACTTTACACATTTTAATAACTACATGTATGACAGCGATATGTTCCAATGAAAGGTATGTCAATATCAATTACCTTGAACTAGTTTTTTGTTAAGTAAATTTCTTCAACACCAGATGCCTTAGAGCTTTCACACTTGTTGGTGACTACATGACAACAATATGTCCCAATGAATAGTAGGTCAATATGAATTACCTTGACCTAACACACACTGGATTGTTATCTGGGTGAAGGGAGGCTAGCACACACCAAAGAAAACATTCCTCATCGTTGTTTTCTATATTAAGCAATCTTGAATTCTTAGCTAATGATTTTGGCAAAGGTAAGTAACTAGAACCTGATATGGGTCTGTAAATGATAGTGTGTATTTCCAGTTTCATAATCTTTTGAAGAAACCATCCAGATCATTCTCGAATATATTCTTCCATACTTGCATGCATCATTTGTAATGCTTCAATCAAATCATGTTCGCTAAAACCATGCACCGTTAAAGATATGTAAGTCCTGCTTTGAAAGAATGGTGTAGCTGTAATAACAATTTCCTCATTTTCGACTCGTTGCATTTCTACTTGAGCACGTACATTCCATTTTATACTTCCCACTTGTTCAATTCTTGACTGTAAAATTGATCTTATTTGCGATCTAATGTTAGCAAAGAAAGTCAACAAATCAAATCGATCTTCATACCTAGGAGAAATAAATATGTTTTGAACACCATTGTGTAAAGCGCTTTCCTCTCTGATTTCAATTTGTTGAGGATTTTGATCTTTGAACCCAGTATCGCTAATATCCCCGTTTCTGGGTAACACATTTTTTGTTTTATTATTTGTACTTCGTTTAAGGCTTTCAGTTGAGCTTGAATTGAATTGAATTGAATGTTGTTTAACGGCTCATCAACACAGTACAGGTTATTTAGAGCCGCCCCAGAAGGTTATTTAGAGCCGCCCCAGAGAGAGGGGAAGGATACATAGGAATCCGGGAACCTGCCCTACTCTTATTATCGAATAGATTCCTATGATTCTTTAACGTGCTCGGTTGATAGACCGATACACGGGACCGCCCGGTTTACGTCCCCATCCGACGGACGAGGCTAAGGAAAAGTGTCTTGTCCAAGAACACACCGACGGAACTCAGTGGCACCACGGAGGATTGAACCCGGGGCTTCCGGTTACAAATCCGCCGCGCTACCGACTGCGCCACGCCAGCCCTCAGAGTTGAGCTTGAAGAAGCATTTTGTGAGCTTGAAGAAGCATTTTGTGAATTATCTGAAATAGGTTTTGTTTTGTTCTTGTTTCGTTTTTCATAAATACCCGTTGCGGTTGAATAATTCGTATGTGAGCTGTTTGATTTATCTAAAGATGTTGACTCTGTCGTCAGTTTACCTCTGTTTTGATTCACAGGGTGATTTTCCACAACGTGAGAAAATAAGGAAGAATAATCATTAAACTCAGCATGCTCAGTCAAACAATGTTTGCAAGTAAATGTTTTATTGCATATTTGCGAATTCTGCTTAGGTACAGTACGTAAGTGACGTTTCAAATTATTAACTTTAGTAAAGTCTTTGCAACATTAATCACATCTTATTTGTTTAACATGTTTAGGCTTATGTACTCCATGTATCTTGCGTTTGTGTTGTTCTAAAGTATCTCTATGAGTAAACCTCTTTTCACAAAGTTCACAAATCACAATTGTATCGTGTGACATTTTGTGTCTTATTAATCGTTTCATCACGTTGAAGCTGGCATCACAAATTTCACAACTAAACACAGGTGTTGACACTTCTTTTTTTGTTTCATTTTTGTTTAAAAGTTCTACTTCCTCTGCAAATTTAACTAAATCTTCATTATCACAATCACTATATCCGTTTGTCTTGCTATTTTCTGCACTGTTTTTGAGTTTATTCTAAAGGCATCCCACTCACTCTGTCTAAGTTGCCTCTTCATAGCTAGTTCAAGGATTGAAATCTGTTAAAATAAAATCAAAATGTGTTTATATAGCATACAGTTTCGAAGCAGTTAGGTATGACGCATTCAGCTGTCATGTGATAAAAAAAGAAAAAAGGTGTTCATATAGCATACATTATCGAAGCAGTTGGTATGAGGCATTCAGCTGTCATGTGATCTTTCTTTAGTGTATTTTGTTGAGAAAGTTGAGTAATATATAGAGAGCACATCCATCGTTAATGATATTCCAATGGTTTAAGACTCCAGAATATCTGTGAATAACTTAATAGTTTTTCATGTAAATTTTAATCTGATAAAAACATCATGGATGAGAAACCCATAAGAATAATTTGATAATGGTTATATTAATTAAGTAGACTACGTGATGTCTGAAATGTATTCGTTCTGAATACAGTCGTTATTCAAATATCTTTTTTTTTAAAGATAAAACGTGATAAATACGCAAATACATTTTTTTCCGCGACCACAATGCGGTGAAAAATATGTGCATAGATGAAGTTGATAATTTGCTCTAGTTTGAAAAATATAATGTTGATAATACAACTAAAAAAGAGTATTCACGTTTTAAATAGTGTAATTTATCCACTTTAGCTTCGAGTTGGTTTTATTCCTTCGTCGTGTTATATTTCGAGAACTAAAGTGCATCTTTGAAAGAGGCTTTTACTACGAAAAGTGTTGGTTTTGATGGAGTATTAGCGCTGTCTACAGTTTGTTGCTGATCTCGTGAAATATTTTCTACTTTTCTTTTGCGAAAGAGCTTCTTCCGAGCTTAAAAAAGAGTATGATAATCGACCTTTGGTAACGGCCAAACACGACACATACAAAATACTGCAATCTCGGTTTGACTGAGACTGTTCATGAACGGTAGTGAAATATGCTAGCTACCGCTCACGCCCTCTAGGCCCGGGTTGGGCAGAACTCAATATTCATAAAATCAATAGTACATAATTTTAACCATCCCGAAAATGGCATGCATATGGCGGTGGACATAGAGATTTTCCTCCCCCATACGTATGGTCCCATTAACTAACAAAATACTATGCCCCGAAGAGCGAAATAAACAAGCAGCGGTTATGAAGCCTGCATATCACAAGTAACACCCAAAATACTAGATCATCAATATGTTCGTTATTGTCCTTCAGGGGTAACTTGTTTCAGTTTAAGCCTCTTTTTCCACATTTTTGATTTAACATATTTTGACTCTCTACTTCCTTCAGTAAATATTCGTTTTTTGTTTTAGGAACCAACACTAATGTTTGTGTCATGGTGTTATAATTCCTTTTTGATTGCTTCGATAAAAGGTAGAATATACTTAAAATATTTTTTTAGAAATCGTCATCTTGCAGATAATGCTAATCCTTTGCTTACACAACGGCGAATAACTAATTTATGTTTTTTTCAGTTGTTTAATGTTGTTCTTTGCTAAATGTCTATTACCAACCAAAACATTATACACAATTTGAACGATCGCTTTTATTTGAGAGGAATCTGTAGTGGTTTTTTTTCATGTTTTCTTTTCAGGAAGAAATATTGTCTACAACTGATGGGGGAATATGTTTGTTCTGAGTTTATATTGCGGGTTTGAATGCGGGCTCAAATCAATCACCAAATATCCATACTTTTCCGAACAAGCTTGCCTGTTAACACTCATCACCACTGGAGCCTGCTCTAGTTGTCGCGCTAATGTTTGAATTTGCAATTCATCCCTCTGGTTTTTAAACAGTATAAAATAATGTGTGTTTAAGCTAATGGTGCGCAATTCTTTAGTACCATTAAGCACATTTTGACAAATAAACCAACACGTAAAATTGAGGTGGTGTGAATATTGACAGTAAATATACATTACATCCACGCTTTTGGCTCCTTTTTGCATTTAAATCATCCAAAATTAACAGTTTGTGTCCAGATTCTTGCATATTCCATGTTTGAAGTATTTTTTTAGTAGGTAAACCTTCAAAGAATTCCACATTTAATTAGTTTTCTTTTATTTTGTCAAACAATGGTTGGTATATGCCACAGCAATAATAATTTTTTATAGGTGGCCTTATGAAAACTCCATTCGCATGTTTTAAAATTTCAAAAAACGAATGTCGATTTTCCAGAATTTGTTGGACCAGCTACAATTACTGTAGAAGGACTTTCAAATTTAATCACACTTTCCATTACTATCTTTCCTGACAGCCTTTGTACAAATGACTGCATGTCAACTAACCACATGCATAATAGGGTAGAGAAAGCAAGTGTTCACAAAAAAAAACGAAACAAAAACTGTCTAATCTACTTTTATTCGCTTTCACATTCAAAGTAATACAGATTATATTTTATTTTACTTATATCGTTTTATTTATATTTATATTTTATATTATACTATATTTATTCAAAATAATGAATAAAAATGTAGAACATAAAAATGTAGAACAAGTCTAGAGGTGTGATAAACAAGTACATAAAACATGGTAAAATAACATCTAGAATTAGCGATAAACATAAATACAGAAAAAACACAGCTGGTGGTATTATTGAAATTCAGAGAATCTGTTAAAATATGAATAGTCATGTCAATCATTTTATGCTTCCAATATTTGTTTTTTTATATCAATAGCTCTCCAATCTTTGCAACCGATTATCGCAATGAATTCTGGCTTAATGGTGTCTAAACAAGATACACTTTCATTCCATCGAACGAGTATGTCCTCTTCGTCAATTACATTCAATATCTCATAGAAATATAGTTCAAACAGTTCTTTGTCTGATTTGGATAAGCACAATTGTTCTCTTTGAGATAAAAATCTTCTTTGACATCCATCACATTTTCGTTTAGTCACATCATACATATTTAACGATATTTCCTTCGCATATAGAAAATCGAAATAGGATTCCAATAGCGATGTGCTTGTAGTATCCATATTTTATTATTGTTTTGTTTTTATTTTGTTTGTCGAACACTTATTTTCGTTGTTGGAAACTAAATCCCTGTGTTGACTGTCTCATACTTAAAGCATCAGTGAATGAATTTGTTGTGCATAGGTCTTCTCCTGTTTGAGGTAGTCCGATCATTTTAAGATACTCACAACAAGGCGACCATTTTCTATGTTCTTGCATCGCATAATCGGTACAATTTCACTGACATAACTTAACACTGCACATAAAACACTTAACAATATCGCTTTCATCTGTATAATAAAGTCCTGCTTTTGCCAAATCATATTTATCCGAAATATTTGTTTGGGCCAATTTAAAAACGTGGATAATATGACATCGTAAAATGTATAATCATGATTAACCGATTGTTTTAACGCGATACTGTCTGCTACATTCATGTTGATTGAATGAGTGTTCCGTCTTAAATGCTCTTTTTTAAAAACTTTTGCCACTTGTATTGCATTGTTCGCAACTTAACCATTGACGTTCATTATCGTGAAAACTCTTACATTCTTTTTAAATTTCTTACCGCGTTTTTACGCATATATCTGCATCTGTATTCCATAGATTCCATTAAGATATAAAACAGTACCCTTTTGGCTAATTTCTTATCCAGATCAATGGTTTCTCTATCTACTTTTTCAGCATTAGTGTCTTCATTCGAACCCGATTCGCGTGGAAATGTGTTTGTATCAATTTTCTGCTCAACATTATTTTGTTTCCGATAGCGATAAGTGTGTTTATTACATTTTTCACATTCTAAATACCCTATTTGGTTCAGATGTATTTCATCACATTCCATTTCTTCATTCTTTCCTCTCAAAACCGAGCACGACACATACGAAATATTGCAGTCTCGGTTTGATTGAGACTGTTCACTAACATTTGCGAAAGATTTTTTTTCCTGTGAAGGATTGTTCTGTGTTTCAAAATATGTAACACTACAATCATCATATGTTTGTGATATATTCATTGGATATAGCTGTAAGATACCTTCTTCTTTACAAGATAATATATCATCACATGTTGATGGATTTCATTCAGCTAGACCAACACTTTTTTTTCACATGTGCTGATACTAAGACACTCTGTCTGAAAACGTTTATCTAAATTAACAGTCTTTTTATTGTGCAACTCACTGTCTATATGTCTTTTACCAGTAAAAGCATGTCAACCACTGGTTGCATACAACGCATTACAACGCAGTATTTATTTTTTTATACCTGATTTATTCATGCTGTGTGTTCTTGTAAATATGAGTTTAAAAAACAAATGCTTACTTTTGAATCGCACATGCGGTTAAATAGGTCTTGCGATATCGTAATGTTGAATTGTAATCATCACTGTTTTCTTTTGACTTAGTTTCAAAATCAATAATGTGTTATATTACATATTTGTCTGTGATTTGTATAGGAAATACTGGGAATAGAAAAGCTATATCTACTCGTTTGCTCTACTGGGAAATATCTCTCAGTGGGAGATATTTCCCAGTAAGGAACATTGCTCGGTCTTTTCCATCAGTGGCGGGAATGCCAAATGACGTTCCGATTGTTTTACGGACGTCTTCGTCAGATTCCGTCACTAGGAAATGACGATTACGGAAATTAACAAAGAGTTCCGGTTCCACTTGTATGACGTAACGTCGTCTTGCTTGGATGACGTAACGTCGTCTTGGCGTTATCGTGCAAACTGCTGTAAAAAGGCGTGAATCATTAGAAATATTAATAAAATATCATTTTAAATTATGTAATATATAGTTTAATAACCAGTGTTTTTGAGATGTGTTTTTGAGATATTGAAAATATCTCAAAAACACTGGTTATTAAACTCTATTTCGTTAATAGCGCACGTTATGTTTCGTTGTCTTAAGTCACAACAGATGCTTTTAAATGCATCATTATGTTATTGAAAATTGACTGCATTTAAATGAGCTTGCGTCATGTGTGTCCTTTAGTTTAGACGCACTTATAATACATAGACAGTAAATGTAATATTTATTTATTTTTTCCAAAAAATCATTTTTTTAATCAATGTAATGTTGATCTAAATAGTTACAGTATACAAAAAAAGCACAACTATAACAATAGTAATACATTTCATGCTCAACAAAAGAACCTCTCCGAAACGTATAATATTTGTTATATAGTTTATGACATAAATGACAATCCATGATAAATGTTGCTCAAATTGAAACTGCTTGGTGAGATGCATGTTCACAATATAGGAATACCGATTCATAACTAATTCTTCGGCAATACAGTCGGAACATAACGAAAAAAGGTTATCGTGATTCTTATGATATTTATATATAAACACTATTATAGTTTTTCTTAAACATTTCATACATGTAAAATATTTACACGTAATTGTATTGTTCTCCCATTAGGAAGGTATTCTTTGAAATTGTGTCTAATTGAACCTGTCCAAATTTCTCTCGGATAAGCTCTTCGTCATTAATTTGACATTGCACTAAATACGGTGGCAAATGGCATAACTCAATCCACCAATGAAGTAACTGATTATATCTATCTACTATATTTAAGTAGTTATTGTCATAGGTAATTGTATTAGTATATGTTGTGTCCAATTGATATAATAATCCACATCTAATATCTCAAAATCGAACCAAGGATTCTTTCATATTCATTTATCCAATACGTGTAACTCATATTATCGTATATGTACTGTCACTGTTCTTTATACATATCACAAACAATATTTTTTAAAAATAATATTAATACACTAATTCATGCAGAAAATGTATATTTTCGTTTATTGTTTCTTGTATGGTTGATAGCGAGTTGGGTTTCTATGTTGAGCTTTAGCGATTAATTTACCAGTTTTTGGTTTCATGAGCTGAACGATGTACCTGGAACGGTGATCGTCACGGGAATGGAATCGTCGTTTTCGTGTTCCGCATTCTAAAAAAAGACAGAAACTTTTCAAAACACCATTGATAATTCAATGATGAGGGTGTTTTTCATCGCAAATCTTTATTTTAATGTCCAAATAAGTTTAAAATTGTAAGTAATTTATTTTCGTTTAAATTTTGTCTCGCATATTAAATGAATGTTCATTTAAAGTTCAACATTTCTATTAAAAACTGTTATTGAATGTTCATTTAAAAGTTTAAAAGTTTTAAAGTTTTAAGAACGTTACAAATACTTACTAGATTTTCTTTTATGTTTTCCACATGTTCACACATTTCGTTGATTACGTCTCGCATTTTTAATGCTTCTGACGATTTCAACCAAACTGAGTTGGATTTTTCTTTCACCAACTCTCCATTTTCGAAAACATTGTCGTTTACATAAAAAATTAAATATTCCCCTTTTCTTTTTAAGGTTACACTTTTATTATATCCAATTTTTCCTCTGATGGAAATAATGTTACCAGATGCGTCTTTTACAATACCATTTATATTTATGTATGTGTTTGTTTCTTTCTTTCGCAAGTGATGGTAATGCGCTTCAATACCTTTATATACTAACCAGTAAACATCTTTGTCACATATACAGTCCCATAAAGGTTGTTTTGTAGAGGAACCCACCTACTTTTAATAATGCTTTTTTTATCTGATGATCAAGCACCTATCAGATTATCAAATTAAAATTCAACTAATAATTTCAAAAAAGTTCAACAACATGGTGACACAAATATTATTTTCATTTTAAATACAGGTGTGTGATATTATCAAAAGTCAAACGTAATGGGAAAAGTATACTCTTAATATATATTTCAAAAGAAATTGTAGTCATCCTGCAGACTGTGAAACAACATTTTTATTTTTTCATTAAAAAAACAGGTGTGTACCATTACCATCAATCAAAATAATGGGAAAAATGATAACAAATAATATCCCTTAATATATATTCAAAAGGAATGGTAGACATCATGGAGATTGTAAACAACATTTTATTGTTTTCATTAAAAAAACAGGTGTGTGCCATTGCCATCAATGAAAATAATGTGAAAAATGATAAGAATAATATTCGTAATGTATACTTCAAAGAAAATAGTAGATATCCTGGAGCGGACTGTAAAACATCAAATATGCTGTTTTAATTAAAACAAATGTTGTCGCGTCATCCATCAAGCTTAACAAAATAAGAACCTTCGTATTCCTTAAGGAGTGTGTCTTACTAGTTAAAACATTTCAATAAATCAACTTAGCTTTTGAAATTATACCATATTACTAGTTTTTATTAGTGTTCTCCTAATCATGATGTCAAGGGGGACTTTCATGAAATGGTATAAGGAAATACAAAGAAAAAGGGAACAAGTAAAAAGTCACATTGAAGACAATGTGAAAGACATTGTGAGCATGTATCGAAGATAATAGTTTTCGGTAATTGTTATTCTTTGTTGGTATTTGTTGAATAATGCAAGTGTGTATTACCTAGTCCTTGTGTGTTCAATAATGCTCCGTAAAAAAGAAAATGGAAGTTAAACAGCATATTGCGTTCTTTATCATATTTCAAACTGTTGATTCTATTGTACATATGTATTTTAGATGACATTTTAGAAACCAATATTATATATTCTGTGATGAATTATATAAATTTCCCAGTTTGAGAAAATCTATAACATATCTCTTCCTCTACTGTGCTATCTCGCCTAGTGTGCAAGATAGCACAGTAGCCAAATGTTATGAACTAAACGACAGACGTCATGATATTACGTCACGAATTGACGTCATGATGATACTCCGCGCTGTCGCCAAAGGAGTGACAGAAGAAGGAATACTTGTGTCAAAAGACGATTGGAAAGAAATTCATCACAGAATATATATTATATAGTTTAATTAACATATTTATCCTGATACGGAAAATAATTCACTCATGAGAAATATTCTTCCGATAAAGAAATTCGTGCGAAAACGCACTCGCAAGAATCTTTCTCACTCGGGAATTATTTCCCGTATCACTTCAACAATGTTAATTAAACTCTATTTATTTAAATGCTAACAACAGCTATCAACCATTTAAAAAAAATACTCAATCATAGTTGTAAGTGTTTTTTTCACAGAGTTTTACTATCTAATCAATATTGTTCGTGCCATGTAACCTCTCATGTGTTGGTGTGCCTTAAAACCCAATTCAATTTTGGTATCTGTTTCTTTTTGTTGTTCGAAATTTAGTTTGCTGTCAGTTGTTTACATTAGTTGTTTTAAAATTAGTTTTTACT
The DNA here is from genome assembly GCA_037043455.1 of Cyrtodaria siliqua. Classification (NCBI taxonomy): domain Eukaryota; kingdom Metazoa; phylum Mollusca; class Bivalvia; order Adapedonta; family Hiatellidae; genus Cyrtodaria; species Cyrtodaria siliqua. Next base: position 213,906 of record JAWPHD010001423.1, on the reverse strand, counting down.
TTATATTTTGGCTTTTTTTTCCACTCTATTTTATACCAATACATTTATAATACATTACCTACTGGAAACCTCAATGTTCCATTTATGAATAAACTACTATTATACTATTATTTATGAATGGAATTTCATTTCATGCTTCACGCCAGTGTTTAGCAACAATTTACGCACACAAAAGTTCTATTAATCTTAACCTCAAATACTTGTGTCGGATGATGTAAATAAGATACTACTGACTGGTTGACCCGGATAGCAGAAGGGATTATCACACTTTACATTGAAGATCATTGAGCTTTGAGAGGTCACAGATGTTTACCAAATTGTATTTCAGTGATTTACATACCATTAATAACGTTATTAATCACATTTAACATATTTATGATGGTCACATTAAAATAAGGTTTTTAAAAAATGGTGTTGTGTATTGGTATCATTATCATGTATGTGTTTTATAGTTTTATTATGCTTTAGCATTTCATGTATACATGTTATGAGTGTTTTTAATCCCCCCTCGTTTTGTTCTGATCGTAGAAACTTGAATATGTACTTATTGATTAAGTGTGTGTGTGTGTGTGTGTGTGTGTGTGCGCGCGCGTGTGTGCGTGCTTGTTTTGTTCTGATCATAGAAGCTTGTAATATGGTCATAGTAATTAAGGGTATGTGTGCACGCGCGCATGAGTGTGTGTGTGTGGTTGTGTATGTGCTCTTTCATATTTTTGTTTTTTTGCATTACATTTAAAAAACTCAATGATATATATGGAGATATTCTTTGTGATCAGTAGTATTAAAAAAAAGTTGTGATTATATATTTTGTTGAATATTTCATTTTTTTTAAAAAAAATGGTTTCTTTGTGAAGACATATTTTCTTTAAAATTTTGTTTAGATATTTTTCAAAATCATGGTGGTATTCAGTTTGACATTTATTGTTCCAGCTTCTAATTAATGTGGGTTTTGTTGTTTTACTTCACCACATGTATATATTTATTATTTTAGAAATATTATTCACGAATAAGCCTGTTTTACCGGATATATAATCTAAATTTATATTTCTTAATTTCAGCTTTTCGCAATTTCAGTGACGCTTTTCGTTCATTGTTATGCTATTTTCATTAAGGCGGGTTTTTTTAAGCAATATATTCCTGAATTGTTTGTATAAGTTGATTTTGAATGTGTAAATTCGCTGATCTTTTAACACTGCATTATTTTTTAAACTAAAAAGTTCTTGCTTAAGTGTTACAAGTTCTTGAGATAATGTGGCATTATCTTTAAATAATGTAGCATTATTCGAAGACAAATGTCCAATTAAGGTATCGCATAGAAACTTATTAGAATCACATGTTGTAAAAATTGTATTGAAGAACCTTTGAAGATTGATTTGATCCATGGTGTTGTGTTAATTCAAATGGAAGCATTTTAGCCCTTGATTTCTCATCATCAGTCAAGTGTAATAAAACAAAAAGCGTGACTTTTTTTTAATTGGTTGAAGCATCCATCCGTATTTTTTTGTGTGAAATATCACATATAACACAAGGTTCTCAGTAGGTGTATTCATCATGACCATATTGAAATGTTATCATGGGGAAAAGCTTTTGATAAAATCACATCATTAAAGACATCCAATTTAATGTCAAAAGGATCACGATTTCTCAAGTTCTGAAATCAGACTTGACATATAATAATTATTCAATGTCGATGTTAAAATAGTATATACACCACACACTTCAGCTTAACAAGAAATCCAACTGCAGATGTTTTTCTGTACAACATTATTTAACGCAGTTCCCATTTTATTTTTTATTTTTTTAATTATGTCATCCAGCGTGAAACCTACTCTTTGATGCGAACGTTTTGGCATTTTTATATGCGAATATTATTTTAATAATGAACAGCGACGCACGCGTGAAGAAAAGCTTAACTGCGCATGCGTACTATTTCGGCTAAATCCTTTTAATGCTTTCAATAGAGCTAATTACCTTAAAAAAGCTGAAAAACAACAAAATTCAAGTATTTACTACGCATGCGCGAAGAAAAACATAACTGCGCATGCGAATGGAGCCAATTATCAGAAAAGTGCAAAAATTACTGCATCTGGTAATTACTTTCCCCACTTTACACTAGTAGCAACTGATAATCATTTAGCGGGGCAGTCGTGTCCCAAGGACACATTTTCTAGTTCAAATTAAATGTGTTCACAAACAAATACAAAACTATTGCAAGTGGCTTCGTTCTAATATTGTCACACAAATAAATCATGTTTCAACATGCCCTCAAAACAAAATGATAGATGCTAAATGGCCTACATGTGGCGGATCGGAAAGCACTTGGACTTACTGGGCCAAGGTCAACATCCAGATTGGCAGTACTGAGGAAAAGGCGATGACACTGTTTGAAAAAGACCTGGAGACTTTGTTTGGGGTACAGCACCAACAAACAGAAACAAACAAACACGACCTTATGAATGTACCGCCAAAAGCGTTTTTGGACAGATACACGCAAATATGCCTTCTGAACATTACACTAAAATAGACCATGCAAATTGTGTTACACAATGTGAAACCTTGGAGTTTTATGACAAGAAAACTATTTTAATACCCTTTATGTTTGTGAGAGCGATGTATCGAGGAAGATAATGAATGGACTGGCATTTTCTATTCATTTTATAGATATCATTTTTGGAAGATTTTTTTCATTATCCAGCTTAAACTGAATTAAAATATACAAAACTATTTCTATTCTGTCAATCACTGCATATGATATATATTTGTTTTACACTTTTATATTTCAGCATGATAAATGATTCATTGTTAATACTCATTTTTCAGTTCATTTTTATGCAGATTTTACAGGGGTTGTTTTACCTCCATCTAACAAGCACCATGGTCATATATATAACTAGGTGCCTAATACAACTTGTATATTTACATAACATGAGTGCATGATGCAAAAAGACCATTATGTATGTATATAGTAATATAAATAGTTCATTATTTTTGTTATTATTTAGGTAAGATAACTTTGCTGCGTCTTTTCCAGTTTTGTTTTAAAATGTTTTTACTCTCGAAGAAGAGTTGTTTTTCGAGTATTTTTTATTGTGTGTTTATCTTTGCCAAAATGTTATAATTTTTTTTTATACTTACTGTTAAATATCAGCATAATTAATTTTATGCATAGTTCATGTATTACTCACTTTTCATTTTTATGCAGCCTTTTTTTGTCATTTACATTCATTTTGACCTCCATCTACCAAACACCATCTTGATATGTATAATTCATAATTACATACCTAGACAATGTAAGACAAGTTATATTTTTGCATTATATCTCAGCCATGGGTATGTACTAGACAAAATCCGATTTATTTGTATGTACTCTATTTTTATATCATATTGCTGTTTACAAATTTACTTACTTTTTAAACGATTTACACATAACTATGCTAAACACATATTCTTTCCTACCATGAGTCCATGCTGCCAAATACTTTGTGTTTATTATTTAGGCAAAATAACTTTGATGCCTGTTTTCTAGTCTTTTATGCCCTCAAAGAAGGGTAACTATATTACTAAGTGCATGTCCGCTTCTATTAATCCATAACCTTTTGGGTTGCTATGTAGTCATTTGAAACAAAAACATAGCCGACCTTACTCAATTCCTTATGTAGTTTAGTGATGCCTAAAACTGCTCAACTAAGGCCAGGCTTTATAAATCAATTAGTCATCTGAGAAAAAATAGTATGATAATGGACCTTTGAAAACGGCCGAACACGACACATACAAAATATTGCAGTCTCGGTTTGATTGAGACTGTTCAAGAACGGCAGTGAACTATGCTAGCTACCGCTCACGCCCTCTAGCCCTGGGTTGAGCAGAACTCAATATTCATAAAATCAATAGTACATAATTGTTACCATCCCGAAGATGGCATGCATATGGCGGTGGAGATAGAGATTTTCCTCCCCCATGTCCAGCGGCGTATGGTCCCAGTATCTAACAAAATACTATGCCCCGAAGAGCGAAATTAACAAAATGGAATTTAGTTGGGAGCAGCGGTTATGAAGCCTGCATATCACAAGTAACAGCCAAAAGACTAAATTAAAATGCAGACAACATATCCTATGAGTGGTTAAACAATACCCAGAGCTTTTACCGGCCGGAGTAGTGGAACCAACGAATCGAAAATTAAGTAAGAAAACCAATTAAAAATGTACCACCGATAACTAAATATAAGCATCGGGCTTAGTGATCTCCAAAGATCGAATGAATAACAGTCCTGACTGCAAGCTCGTGGGGACGTTTTACTGCCGCCACACTGCACAAGCAACTGCTTGGAAAATGTTAAATACTCAATGTTTTGCTTGTTCACCTTATGCAATTTGAGCATTACCAAACGTGTTCACTTCAAAATTAATCTTATTGAAATGCGTTCGTTTTGATTTGTTTTACACTTTAATAGACAGGTAAAAATACTGTACAGCATATTGTCTTGTTTAGTTGTTTGTTCAGTGTTCATCACAAACTGTCAATGTCGTTTTATACTCCATGATGTTATGTCTGGTATGGTGATGATATGGTCCCGACCATAATTTAAAAACTACTGCAATGAAACTTCACACAATGATATAGGAATTTGAGAGGAAGTCCACTGTGGAAGAACCATAACTCTATCTTCATACAAATTCAGAGTTATTGCCCTTTGTAATGTTGTACTAAGAATTCTTGCCAGGACGATAACTTGAAAACTACTAAATGAGATTGTAATGCAACTTCACATAATGATAACTTGCAATGAAATTAAGTGTAGTGTGCAACAATCATAACTCTGTCTTCATTACAGTTAGAATTATTGCCCTATGTAATTTCATTCTTACATTTCTTGTCCGGAGCACAATGAAAAACTACTAATGGGACTGACAGAGGACAATAACACTAAATGCATAGTCATGAACTCTAGCTCCATCTTTATTTAAATAAGAGTTATTGCCCTTTGTAATTTTATACTTAGAATTCTTCTCAAGAGCATAATATAAAAACTACTAATGAGGCCGGTATTAGACTTCACACTGATGGACGGCAATGGGAGGAAATGCAGAATGCATGAATCAAAACTCTGTCTTCAATGAAGTAAGAGTTATTGCACTTTGTAATCTCGGAAATTGTTGTCCGATGCATAACTCAAATACTGCTAATGTGACTTGAATGAAACGACACACAATGATAGAGGACACTGAGAGTAAGTACAGAGTGCATTTACTTTAGATAAACTTCTAATGGGACTGGAATGAAACTTCACACAATAATAAAGGCCAGTGAGTGAGACGAAGTACAGAGTGCAAGAACCATAACTCATATCTTCATTCAAATTAAAGTTATAGCCCTTTCATAGTTTTCTACTTAGAATTGTTGGAATGCAGCGTCCCTTGAAAAGTACTAATGGATCTAACATGAAGGTTTACACAATCATCGAGGAAGTTCATAATGTTGGAGCCATAACTCTGTCTTCTTCAAATTAGACTTATTGCCCTTTGCAATTTCATAAATAAAATTCTCGTTACAACTGAAAAAATATTCGAATAAAGCAAAGCCTCCTATTTTATCATAATGTGCACTTCATAATTAGTGGCTGCATCCACCGTTTTCTATCTTCTGTTTGGTTCATTATTTTACATGCACACTTTTCGAGGCGACTTGATGCTGTTCATCAATTTTTTCTTGTTCCTTATTACCATTGCCATTCATTTGTCGTTTTGTGTGATTTTGGATTTACTGTGTTCTGCAAAAGCTGTATTTCCTGTTCGACTTTTATACTTATTTTTACATAACGCATTAACATTGCCATTCATTTGTCGATTTGCGTGTTTTTGGATTTGTTTTCTGTGAAAGCTGCATTTCCTGTTCGACTTTTATACTTACTGTTACTTATAGTCTAGTAATTATAAGTTTTAAGGTCGAACAAATTCCAACAGAAAATATTTTAGTATTTTTAGAATCACTGACATTTAATGAGTTTCAGAAAAAAAATCCTCAAGATAAAGATGGTGGGAAATGCTAAATTTTGGAGTAAAAGTTGCGTTTTTAAGAGAAAATCTCCGGAAACTGGAATAATTTTATAAAAAAAATCATTCGAACAAATTAGAATTTTCTTACAGTGCGGAAATGATCTTCCAAATACATCTCCAAATAAATCACGGTTTTATAGATGGATATTGGGTTAATAATATGATATTTTGGGGCAAAACTTGGAAAAAATTAATAAAATCATTAATTTCTGTAATACATTTGGTGTTACTAGGCTATAAATTAAAAAAATACTAAATGAGTTGTAAAAACTTAGTTTCTTACTGTTTTGCAGAGAGAAAAGTACAGAGATTTGCAAGAAAAAAGTCCGTTAGCATACGACGATATAAATTACTTTATTTTTGCGTCTAAAAATGTGTTTTTCATAAAAAATCACTGAAAAGAAGAATCATATTGTAATAAGATGTTTGAACATAAACTTATCTAATGGAAGTGATAAAATGGTGCACAATTATATATACGAATGTTTCATTGTATCTTAAGTTAATGTGAAAATTCACCTTGTGAGATTTTGGGGCAAAATGTTGAAAAAATAAATAAAATCGTTGATTTCTGTAATACAGTCGTAGTAAAGCCCTTTAAGCTAAAGAAGTAGTGAAATGAATTATAAAATGATAATCTATAATGGTTTTCCATAGAGCAAGATGCAAGGATGTGCCCCTGTTGAAAAATGCATTATGTTTGGGTGGCAAAATGTTTTTTCATAAAAAAAATGTTGTAAACAGGAATCATTGTTAAGATGTATTTTGAATATACATAATCTGCTTGAAGTGATATCATATATCCAAATGTTGCATAGTATCAGAAATTTATTTAGATGCTCAATGTTAAGGTATGTAGCAAACAAAAGGTCCGTTGAATAAATGTCTAGTTACAATGGTACGACCATGGTTCATGTCTACATGATTTGGAAGTTTTATGTATAAAATAATGAAGGAAAAACATGATGTAATTACATACATATGTATTTATAACCTTTTGATACACATATTGTATACACGTCATTGAATATGTGGTGGAAATAGTGTTCAAGCAATCATTACAACAGGGTTTATAATCATTTAAATAGCATATATGGTAACTTATATTAAAATGGTGCAATATGTTTTATCTTTAGGTGTGATAATTACATTTCAATGAAAAAGATCCCCGGAAACTGTATGATAAAGTAACTGTATGACATTCAATTTGAAATGTTGCGCAATACTCAGGAGCTTTTGTTAATATCAACTAATATTATTGCTTGTTTATGTAAGAAAAGAGTGATCAAATAACTAAAAATATAATTTAAATGAATCTCAATTTCTATAGAATTCATAGAGCTTAAGGACTATCGGTTAGCCATCTTTGATCCAAAAAATCCAAAATCGATGAGATATGTTCAAGTGATTTATCACCGATGTACGCATTTTAGGAACGAGCAATGTCAACCATATAGTACATGACAGTAATTAAACACTACTGATGTGAATATTAGAAAGAATACTTATATGGCAGAAATTGTGCGCTTTATATTCGAAAAGTTTGGTGCAGTTTTACTCAAAGTTGTTTTGTTTTTTATGTGAAATAAACTGGTCCATAAAATAGTCCATTTATCCAGCGAGTGCAGACGAGACATCATTTCTGAATAAAATAAGCCATGTTATCACATCATCCAAAATTCGAAGTACACCATTGTTAAAAATGAAGATTGCGGGGATTTATTTATTTACACTGTCCTGTTTTAATGGGATGACAGTAGGGTAAGTGTGAGGTTTGGTGCACCCTATAACCGGTTTAAACCCCCAGTGGCCTACTTTGCCACTGACCGTTCCAAGGCGGTAGCCCTTTTATCAACCCTTTTGTGTTTGTGCATTTATTATTGCTTTTGCCTTCTTGTTTGTCTGTTTGCGTGTTTGTTTCTGTGTTTTGTGGTTGACTGTCCTCCTTGAATGCTACTTTCCCTGTCCGATCTTTTTATATTTCTTTTGAGTGTAACCGATATAGTATGCAAAGTTAACCCATATAGTTTTGATTAATCGATGTATAAACAAAGAAAAAAGATAACATGGTTCTACAACGAGATGATTACAAGGATTTTTTCGTTTCTATCATAATCAGACAGAAAATTGTTACATAGCATAGCTAGACAAATACGCAAGATTGCGTGATTTAACATCATTTGGATAAGAAATATTCTGCTAGTTTAAACTGCTGCAGTTTAATATCCGCAGTTTAGCATCGTGTTTTTGTCTTTTTCTTGCATAAGAATAATCGGATTTTATGAAGCAAAACAACTGCAATTCAATAGATAATAAATATAAAATGTACAACAGATGTGACCAGACTTTAGGACTATATTTTTTTATTAAAAAAAAAAAATCCAAAATCGATGGAATATGGTCAAGGTAAATGTTCAATATACGCCCAACCCATTGAGGATTTTAGTATAATATGGTGTCGTACAGACCATGCGGACCATAGTTCTCTTTCTACTTAGAAGAAAAATCAATTCTTAAAATTATAGACCCTATTAAATTTATAATGCTAATCCCTCTTTACTTCCTTCGAGACCTAGATTTTTGTTTAGTAATTTAAAATCGGGAATTCAAACATTTCTTCATAAATTTATTTTAGTTCCTTCTGATAAAGCAGCTTATAATGTAATGATTGTTTGACGTCAAAACGTCCGTATCATTACGTCAAAGTTGTATCTCTGGAACTCGGGAGCAGTAACGCGTATACCCCAGTTTAATCTACTGATGATGATATTATTACCACGCATATAATCCGGTTCACGACTTTCAATGCTGGTGTAGATGAAAAGCAAAATAAACTTTCAACTAAGTACTGGATTCCCAAATTACATAAATAGATATATAACGCCAGATGTATCTCTAATTCTAGTGCCTGATCCACTACAAACATCTCCAAACGTTGAACTTCTTGTCTTACTGCCGTTAAAGATGACGTTAAATAATACTGCGCTAAAGTTTATGACTGCTCTGGGGTTAATTATTTTGGTCAATTAAAAAAGTCGTTCTTGATAAAATGGGCAATAAACTTCAAGTTTTATCTGTACGTACTTATGCCTTTATAACACTTTATATAATCTTGCCACATCACCTAATCAAATACAAAGAATGACACGTTCATATTGTGTACCGTATGATGGTTTCAACCTATATCCTCAAATGACGTCTAAAATATTGTCTTGTCGTACCCGTAATCGTTTGTTGTCTTGTTGCTCTGGCTTCTACCAAGTCATTAAAAAAAAGATTTTTTGTGGCTTTCTAAGCTTTTGTTTTTATATATTCATATTTATATGATCAGGTATGTGTTATAATTATATTGCCTATTAATACTGACTATTAATGCTGCATTGTTTGTTAGAGAATATAACCTGGGGATATCTTTAAATACACTGTCCCGTTTAATGGGGATGAAGTAGGGTACGTGTGACCCTAGAACTTGGTTTAAACCCCAAGCGGCCCTTTTTACCACTGACCAGTCCAAGGTAGTAGCCCTATTGTCAACTTTTTATGTGTGTAATGTCACGTTTTGCCTTAAAGTCATCTTTTAAATTGTTAAAAAAAGTCAAATAAATGTAATTAACAGGAAAAAAGTATTTTATTAATTAAAAAGTATACAGAATGAAAAACAAATTGACACGTTATGTATTGATTCCTTGTTTTATCAGAATACCTTCAAGTATATTTTTGAGCATCTTGACAACACACATTGTACTCAGTCAGCATGCATTATAAAACCACATAGCAGACAATTTAATCTGTAAACGCATGCTGATCAAAAGAGAGCCTATTTACTGTACATTAATAGCCTGTTAGATATATAAACTGGTCACAATGATGAATATATTATATATATATATATATGTTTTTCATGTTTTATGTGTTTCCTTTGTCCTTTTATGATTAACTCTCTAAGTTCCCTTTCATATGTCGTGTGTTGTAAGTAGTTAATCAAAGGATTATGACTAAATATGACACAAGATGAAAATTATATTCTATTCATGTTCGCAAAATGAAAACATAAAGAAATATTCGCAATCAAATGGTCTATGTTTGTTATCACATGTGCTTTTTAGGTCATAATGTTTTATGACATGCAACGCTGTAGTATTCTGATAAATCATTCATGATTAATGTTCCTTCTGGAAGTTAAAATCTTTCAGTAACGCATTATGCTAAGAAATGATTCATTTAAATACATGTACGAGTAGAAACTCGATACATCAATAACAACGACAAATGCACAAGTGCTGCCCACGTCTATTTCCTCCAAAGTATTGAGCATTAATGTTTGCAAACTATATAAATGGAGAACTTCGGAACTCGTAAAATATATTTAAAAAAAACACACCAGAGGATGAAAGGAGAAATAACCTACACAATAAAACGAACAATTATGATACTATCGATTCGATATATATTTGTATGCATTAGACGACACGTATAATTACCACGATTTAAAATGCTACTAAAACATTTAGTTGTTATCATAATTTGCTCACACATTTTTTACAGCGGTGACTTTAATATAATTCGATTATCAAATTGGTTATTCGTGTTCAATTTTATTTGATGAATCTGTTCCATTCGATTTTTTGTCAAATTTAAAAGATATATTCAGTCTGGCGCGTTTGAAATCTGTTGCACCGGTAGGGAATTCCAACCCTCAGTATAAGTGTTTTAATCGGAACCTCGGCTCTAGTATACGAATACGTACATGTAATACCTATTTGAGGGGTGTGGTGATATTAATATCAAGCTTGTTTAAAATACACCCTAAAGTGCAATTTATGGTTTATATGTTCCTCTGGCTGCTATTGTTTGTTGTATTTATATTTACACGAGCATCTTTGTGTTTTATTTATATTGCCTATTAATGCTGCCTTGTTGGTAAGCGAATATCTCATGGTGGGGATTTTTTTACATACACTGTCGTTTTATTGGGATGACAGTAGGGTAAGTGTGAGGTTTGGTGCACCCTAGAATCAAGCGGCCTTTTTTGCCACTGACCGTTCCAATGCGGTAGTATGGAAAGCCTCGGCTGCCTTCTGTTGGCCTTTTGCATTTTGTGCAGTACGCTTTGTACGTCGTTTTGTGCATTTTCTAAGTTGTTATGTGCATTTTCTAAGTTGTGATGTGCATTTCGTAAGTTGTTATGTGCATTTTCTAAGTTGTCCTGTGCATTTTCTAAGTTGTTATGTGCATTTAGTAAGTTGTTATGTGCATTTTATATGTTGTCATGTGCATTTTCTAAGTTGTCCTGTGCATTTTCTAAGTTGTTATGTGCTTTTGGCAAGTCGTCTTGTGCATTTTCTAAGTTGTTATGTGCATTTTCTAAGTTGTGATTTTCGTAAGTTGTTATGTGCATTTTCTAAGTTGTTATGTGCATTTTGTAAGTTGTTATGTGCATTTTCTAAGTTGTCCTGTGCATTTTGTAAGTTGTTATGTGCATTTTTTAAGTTGTCCTGTGCGTTTTGTAAGTTGTTATGTGCATTTTCTAAGTTGTCCTGTGCATTTCGTAAGTCGTTATGTGCATTTTGTAAGTTGTTATGTGCATTTTCTAAGTTGTCCTGTGCATTTCCTAAGTTGTTATGTGCATTTCGTAAGTTGTGAGGTGCATTATTTAAGTTGTTCTGTGCATTTTCTAAGTTGTTATGGGCTTTTCGTAAGTTGTTATGTGCATATTCTAAGTTGTCTTGTGCATTTTGTAAGTTGTTATGTGCATTTTCTAAGTTGTCCTGTGCATTTCGTAAGTTGTTATGTGCATTTTCTAAGTCGTTATGTGCATTTCGTAAGTTGTTATATGCATATTCTAAGTTGTCTTGTGCATTTCCTAAGTTGTTATGTGCATTTCGTAAGTTGTGATGTGCATTGTTTAAGTTGTGATGTGCATTGTTTAAGTTGTTCTGTGCATATTCTAAGTTGTTATGTGCATTTTCTAAGTCGTTATGTGCTTTTCGTAAGTTGTTATGTGCATATTCTAAGTTGTCTTGTGCATTTTCTAAGTTGTTATGTGCATTTTCTAAGTTGTTATGTGCATTTTCTAAGTTGTTATGTGCGTTTCGTAAGTTGTTATGTACATTTAGTAAGTTGTTATGTGCATTTCGTAAGTTGTCTTGTGCAAACTACAAGTCGTCGTTAAGTAGACTTTTTATCGGAATAGGTTTTGAATGAAACACCGGTAGAAATGGCGGCTCCAGGAGCGAACGTTATGCTCTGCATACTTTAACAAAATTGGGTTAGGGACATTATACAATAAATTCTTAGAACAGAAAATTGATTTCAAAATGTGTAAGGGATTGTCTGACGTGGAGTTAATAAATCTTGGTCTGAAAACAATAGATCACAGGTGGCAGTATCAGGAGGTGTGGTACAGGTGGCCGTGGGTACGGAAGATAAGGGGCGGGACCGGGAGACAAGGGTAGGGGTCGGAAGACAAGAGGACGGGAGTCGGGAGAGAAAGGGGCGTGAGGTTTTTAAAATAGCAATTTGTAAAAAAAAAGAAGATGAATTATCATAGTTTGAGAGTCGTTTTGTGTAAAACAGTCTATATCCTATCAAAATCCATAGATGACCATTATCTTGTCTGCCGTACACGTTCTGTCTCCACGATAGATACGTTTATGGATTTTGTCCCTTGTTTATCAGTACTCTGAGAGAGAAGAGAGAAAAGGGGGCGGAGAAAGGAGATAAGGGAGGGAGAAGGGAGAGATGGGGGAGGAGGAGGGAGAAGACGACCTCACGTAGCCCCTACCCATCAGTGTGGGAACTAACAAATAATAATAATAATAAATTGAAAAATATATTTAAATAAAAGTAATATTAACGTGCTGTTTGTTGAAAACAAACATATTTTAAGTTTTCCTGAAAAAGTCCCAGCGTATTTAAAATATGTTTGTTTTCAACAAATAACACGTGAAGTCCATACCTTTACCTATACCTTTAGGACGTCTGATGGAGGGATATAAACCTTAGGACTACATACAAAGACAAACAAATAACACGTTATTTTTTTATTTTTTTTTTCAGACCAAGATTTATTAACTCCACGTCAGACAATCCCTTACACATTTTGAAATCAGTTTTATGTTCTAAGAATTTATTGTATAATGTACCTAGCCCAATTTCTTTTATCTAGGCAGAGCATAGCGTCCGCTCCTGGAGCCGCTATTTCTACCGGTGTTTCCTTCAAAACTTATTCCGATAAAAAGTCTACTTAACGACGACTTGTAGTTTGCACAAGACAACTTACGAAATGTACATAACAACTTATGAAATGCACATGACAACTTAGAAAATGCACATAACAACTTAGAAAATGCACAAAACAACTTAAAAAATGCACAAGACAACTTAGAATATGCACATAACAACCTACGAAATGCACATAATAACTTGGAAAATGCACATGACAACTTAGAAAATGCACAAGACAACTTAGAAAATGCACATGACAACCTAGAAAATGCACATAACAACTTACTAAATGCACATAACAACATACTAAATGCACATAACAACTTAGAAAATGCACAGGACAACTAAGGAAGCGTACTGCACAAAATGCAAAAGGCCAACAGAAGGCAGCCGAGGCTTTCGATACGGTAGCCCTATTGTCAACCCTTTCGTGTTTGTGATGTCTTATTTGGCCTTTTATTCATCTTTAAAGTTGTTCTTCGTTTCTGTGTGCGTTTGTGGTTGAATGTCGTCTTTAAATGATTATTTTTCTGTTCGATTTATATATCTACTTTCTATGTTATGTTTTCATTATTATTTGTATGTACACATGATCATGTTTCATTACGTGGTCTCACCTTAATTCGATTAAGCGATGGGAAAAGCTTATATTAGCAGGGTTTTGTAACGGATATTTCGACAATAAAACACGTTTAAACACATATATTACTGAATAAGATGTGATAACCTGTTTAATATTGCCTATTAAATGTTTTATTGTACAATATGAAAACCTTTTAAGCCGAAATTAAGGTTTTATTTCATACCGGAGCCAACCCCGTTTTCGCTTCTTGGAGAACGGGTTGAATGGGATATGAAAGTTAATACACGGACCACATAATGTGTGTTATATATTCATATTCCTAGTAATGCTGCCTAGTTTATAAGAGGATACAGCCTGGCGGGGATTTCTTTATTTACACTATTGTTATTTATTGGGATGACAATAGGGTCAGAGAGAAGTTTGTGTACCCTAGAACCTGTTTTAAACCGCCATTTTTGTCACTGACCGTTACAAGGCGGTTGACCTATTGCCAACCTTTTTTATGTTTGTGATGCGATATACCTTGCCTTTTAATTAACCTTGTAATTAGTTTGTGTATTTCATATTTCATCTGAATGCTACATTTCCTATTCGACTTTTATTTCTACTTTAGTAGTAGAACAGGCTGTCAAATGTTGGTGCTATGATCAAACTTTTGTTAACTTAAAGTTAATTGAGTTTGAGAACTGAATAAGCAAGCGCTATACTACCACGATACATTTGATCGCAGAGTCACTCATAATCAGAACGAAGTATAGGATATGCAAATGACATGTATTTTTGGGGGCGATTGTTTCAGCCAAAGGTTTTTGTACATTTCAGACAAAATGCAATAGGTACCTAAATAAGTTGTATATCAGTGAAACAGATATTTTTAGTAGTACATACAAATACCTTACTTTTCAAAATCGGTTGAGAATAAAGATTTCATGCGCGAAAGATGTTTTAGATGGGACATTCTCAATGCAAAATTCTGCTGCATGAAACATTTGAAAAATACTTACTGTTAGAATTTTTATCCGAAAATGGTTTCAAATTTTTGGGTATTCAGAAATTAAGACAACATGAAAGTGTTTTTTTGCAAAATATGGAGGCTAAATGAAGTTATATGAAATTTCTAAATTTTCAGCTGACCCATCAACAAGGAATTTACATGGGAAAAGCACCATCAAAAACTCATTTGGGCTGTAAAATAGTTTTTCTCAACCGATTTTCACAAACTAAGGCATTTTTATTTACCATTAAAAATACCAGTTCTAATGAGATATAATTGAGTTACATATTATTTAAATAGCTCAAGCATTTGCTGAAAAACCTTTGGCTGAAACAAACGCCCCGAACAATAGTCCGTATAATCTGGTATTATCTAGCACACACCGGCAATTGATTATTTGAAAGCTTTTGCTTAGGAGTATAATTTTTATTCAAATGATGAAAGAGCTAAGTAGCATATATTTATGCCGCAGATCAAATAGCACATATAACACATTTAAGACATGATTGTAATGGGCAAATGACATGCGCAGATATATTTGAGTTTAAATCGACGAACACAATAGATACGGACAGGAACAATTCCGGAGATGATCTTTCCAAAGAATGAATTATAAAAATGCTAAGGCATACCGGAACTGCGCAGAAATCGCGAAAAAAGCAAACATCCATTACCAGAGATCTCCTACATGCAGATATATATGGGAAACTAAACAAATGATTTTAATGTAGAAGGCTAATGAAATAAATAAAATATGTCGATTTTTTTTTATTCTATATAATCTCCTACATGAAATTAATTTTGAAATGCAAATATGCCTTAATGCATATTTTACGCATGAGCAATATCAACCATATAGTACATGGCATAGGGTTGACTTTGTTACAGTTTGTACACCAATCTAGATATAATTTCATCATTTTATACTTATCACTCAATCATTCTGATCAATATTAATGATCGTCACAAACCAAAGTTAGCATTACGTGGTCCGAGTATTAAATTTCATACCCCATCCAACCCCTTCTCCAAGAAGCAAAAACGGGGTTGGCTGGGGTATAAAATAAAACCTTAATTTCGGCTTAAAAAGTTAGCATATTGTAAAATTAAAACCTTTAATAGGTAATTTTAAACAGGTTATCGCATTTTCTTCAACAAAACATGTTTTATGTTGAAATATAGGTTATAATATCATGCTAATATAAGCTTTCTCATCGCTTAATGGAATTAAATAAGGAACACGGTGTCATGGTGTGTTGCTGCTAAAACATGTTTTATTCAAATTGCGAAATCACTATATTTGTATTATAAAGGGAGGTAATCTGAAAATATTCATTCTTGAAAGCTGTATGGCGCAAAAGTGAGTGAACAGGTCTGTTTACTTTCTCCGTCTTTTTGGTGCTGGGGTTATCTTCTGTTTATTTCAATAGAACAAAACTGTGTTTAATCAAAGTTTAAACCACAAGACCCGGAAATGCTGTTTAAACCAAAACAAGGGGAATAACTGTGCGTACACATTTGATTCAAGGACAATTGTTTTCATGACAGTGCTGGCCTTTTAACAAAGGTATTAACATAACAGACCAAACAAAATATATTTTCATTGTGTCTACATGTATGGGTAAAGTTGCGGAAGTTTCTTTTTGTGTTGAGTATATCAGAATGAATACTTTAAGGCAAAAATTGTACATTTTTTTAGTAGAAATAACGTCTCGTCTGCTCTCGCTGGATAAATGGACTATTCTATGTACCAGTTTATTCCACATAAAAACAAAACAACTTTGAGTAAAATTGTATCCAACTTTTCGGATATATATCGCTATTAAATGTTGCTCACATTAGTTTTTACTATGGCGGTTCGTGTCGCTGACGGGGGTGTGGCAGAGTTGTTACTCATTGACCTTTTATCTTGGAGTGGTCATCTTGAACTCGTCCGAAATTCCGTTCAACAAAAAAGCAGTAAAGCTGTTGTACAAACTTCACGTACACTCCTCCGAGACATGAATACCTTTAGGGTCACCTTCATTAAAATATTGATTTACGATTTTGCTATTCTTTATATAAAAAAAATCACCATTGTCAATATAATGCACGCATGCTTTATTTCCGCAGTAATCCAACATATGACTATTGCCAAATTTCGCACCCTCATTAAACCTTTTTGAAACAACACACTTACCCAGTCTTGGCATTATGCTTGAAAATGCTATTTTCTCAAGAGCCCATTGGCAATGTTTAACAATATTATGCTAATCTGCTTTTGGAATGTCATTAGTTCTAAGGTGCATGGTAAGGATGAAATATTTTAAAAATGGGAACATACAGCTTGGTCAATGATAGAGTCAGCGTTCTTTGCTATTTGACCAGGAACAGACACATGTTTATGATACTGTCCATTATGTGTAGGCTGCCACTATTTGAGTCCCCAAGAATTAAGTGCGCCTTACTTGCACTAAAGTTTACAAAGGTTTTATCCTCTTCGATTGCTTTTCCATCAGTGTGGGTGACACAGTTGTCGGTTGTTTACAATACGTTTTGTTGCCCGGTGTTGTCCGATATGCGCTAGTCGTGCATGTCTATGCGTACTGTGTCATTGTCATAAATGGAGATTACATTTGGTACGGTTGCCCAAATGACTTTGTTGGTTGTCACATGGTTTTCCTTGGGCTCGTCTATGGGGAACGCCGGTTGGTCGTCACCCAGGTAGCATCGCCCTGTAAAAAAGTCAGCTCCCCGTGACACAGAAGCGGGCCTCATTGTCACGCGATCAGCACTGCTGCCATTCGATCGTGTTGATCAGCTATTTGGCCCTCGAAAATATCTCCCGCATATTCACCGTAAATTAGGGGATACTTTTCCACGGGACTATTGTTTTTTGTATGGCCTTCTAATTGGCATAAATGAGAAATAATTTCCCTAGGGCAGTTTTTATTTTTTCGTGATCTTTGCTTTTGCAATTCCAGCACATTTTTGACCTTACATCTTTCATGTTATTAAGGCACTTAAAGTAGTGATAGCTTGTCAGCCCACAATGTTTACGAACACTCTCAATGTAAAGCGACCAATACCCATCGTTTATACTCAGTTGATTATAATTATACTAAATGTTATAATCTCAGAATGTTGTTCGATATAAATGAGTTTTGCATTACTTCAAGAACAAATAAAAATCACTTGTATAGTATCATACTGCATTTCGTCACTTAATAAAGTTCAGTCTAAAGAAGAAATATAAAAAGATCGGACAGGGAAAGTAGAATTCAAGGAGGACAGTCAACCACACAACACAGAAACAAACACAAAAGGGTTGACAATTGATTTTTAAGAAGGTTGATTTCTTTTAATTATAAATAGTAAAATAACATTATTCGAACCCCAGGGCGATGCCATATTTTCGACAAGCTTTATACTCTGTCATAAAAATATGAGTGTAACCCTTTACCATTTGCTTGGCAAGTTTAGTAAATACTTCTTTTTTAAAAAGAAAATTGAGTTTCCCAAATACACTATACCTGCGTAAATGAGACTTCTGGTAATTGAAATTTGCTTTCCTCGCGATGCCTGCGTAATTCCGGTATGGTTTAGTATTTTATAATTCATTCTTTGGGAAGATCACGTCCGTAGTTTTTCATATCCTTAGATTGTGTGCATCGATTTAACTTCATAAAGTGTATCTGCGCATAACATTACTCTTGCCCATAGCAATCATGTCTTGAATTTTCTGTATGTACTATATGATCTGCGGCATAAATATATGCTAATTGACTCTTTCATCATTTGATTAAACATTATATTCCTAAGCAGAAGTGTTCAAATAATCAATTGCTGGAGTGTGCTGGATAATTCCAGATTATACGGACTAGATGTCATTTGCATATCCTATACTTCTTTCTAATTGTGATTGACGCTGAGGACATGCTTTGAGATAAAATGTATCGTGGTAGCATAGCGCTTGCTTATTCAGTTCACAAACTCACTTAACTTTAAGTTAACTAAAGTTTGATCAAAGCACCAACATTTGACAACCGTTTCTGTTATAAAAGTAGATATAAAAGTCGAATAGGAAATGTAGCATTCTAACAGAACACAAATATAAACAAACCCGAATTACACGGTTAAATAAAAAGCAAGGTATGTCGCATCACAAACATAAAAGGGTTGACAATAGGTTAACCGCCTTGATACGATCAGTGACAAAAATGGCCGCTCGGAGTTTTAAACAAGTTCTAGGGTGCACCAAACCTCTCTCTTGCCCTATTGTCATCCTATAGAACTGGACAATGTAAATAAAGATATCCCCTCCAGGATATCCTTTTAAAAACTATACTAGGCAGCATTACTAGGTAATATAAATATTACATACAAATGTATATAAGAATATAGAAAATAAATAGAAAACCACAAAGCTTGTACTAAATTACTTGTTGGGGGCGTCCGTGGCCGAGTGTTTAACGTCTCTGACTTGAAATCACTTGCCCCTCACCGCTGTAGGTTCGATCCCTCAGGGGCCTAGGAATCTTTATGTGAGGAAGCTATCCAGCTGGCTTGCGGAACGTCGGTGGTTCTACCCAGGTGCCCGCCCGTGCACGAAAATTGCCCGGAGGGGCATCTGGGGTCTTCCTCCACCAATGGAAGCTGGAAAGTCGCAATATGACCTTAGCTGTTGGTGTGACTATAAAATCCAATTCAATTCAATTCAATTACTTGGCAGAAGCCAGAGCAACAAGATAATACACCAGAAACGGCACGAAAGGTGCATATTAATCAAGCTTGATAATAATATCAACACATCCCTAAAGCTGATATTACGTATTCGTATACTGCAACTGCTATTGAACTCGCCAGTCTGAAAACTGTACTAAAACACTCTCATACAGTCTATAGGGTGATGTTTATTATCATTGCATACACTAAACGGCACTTATGTATTCCAGTTACATTTTATTTCATATATTTCAGATTTAGCAAAAAATCGATGGAATCAGATTCATGAAATAAAATTGAAAATGAATAACTAATTTGATAATTAATAACTAATTTGATAATTGATAACTAATTTGATAATTAATAACTAATTTGATAATTAATAACTAATTTGATATGATAATTAATAACTAATTTGATAATTAATAATTAATTTGATAATTAATAACTAATTTGATAATAGATAACTAATTTGATAATTGGATTACATTTAGTTTCGCTTTAAAAAACGTGTTCAAAGTTTGAGCAATTCATGATGACAAATAAGTAATGTGTTATTAGAATTTAAAATCGGGGTACTTATATGTGCCGTCTAGTGTCGATATCCTATAGGATCATATTTGTACGTTTCATTGTGTAGATAATTTCTCTTTTCATACTCTTTTTATTGAATATAAAGTTTACGAGTTTGGAATTTCTCGATTTTATATAGTTCGTAGGCGTTAATGCTCAATACTTTAGAGTAAATAGACGTGGGCAGAACGTGTGCCTTTGTCATGGTTATTGATGTATCGAGTTTCCACTCGTTCACGTATTCAATCACGTTCTTAACATAATGTCTCACGGACAAATGTTCACTCCTCAAAAGAATATTTATGAATACATTATCAGAACACTATGTCGTTGCATGTCATAATACATTATGAACTAAAAAGCACAAAACATACATAGGCGAGTTGATTGCGTATATTTCTTTATTTATTTTTTTCATTTTGCGAACATGAATACGTATATATATACGTAAAGGAAAAAGAAACGCGACACGGTAATTTCCGCTTTATATTGTATGTACAATATACTGCTGTTAATCGAATGGTACATGGCTAGGTAAGATCTTTCCTTTCGGAAAAAGACTAAAACAGCAAATAGTATTAATGCAAAGTTGCATTATTGACAGAGTACGCGATGGGCAAACTTAGGATGCAACATTTTGCAAACTCTTTACGTTAATTACAGTTCTGAACTGGTTCAATTTACAACATTTATGAATTTCTCGATACAACGTGTACTGTGATTAAAACATCTACAACATCACAGTTGTGTCCTTTCTCTAACTATAACTGCAACATTTTAAAAAAAACATCTTGAAATTTCCTTGGAATATATACTGAAAGGAAAAAGAAAAGCAGGGTGCGTATTTCCGCTATATATTGCATATACTGCACACTTAATTCCATATATATTCCAAGGAAATCCCAAGATGTTTTGTAAAAAACAAAGTGCAGTTAGTTAGAGAAAGGACACAACTGTGATGTTGTAAACGTTTTAATGACAGTACACGTTGTAACAAGAAATTCATAAATGCTGAAGTTCCTCTGAAAAATTGAGCCAGTTCAGTACTGTATTTAATGTTAAGTGAACGCAACATCTAAAGCCTAAGTTTGCTCACCTGCTTGAGCCAAATGCGCATTCTGACGATAATGAAACTTTAAAGGGGTAACCATTGGTGTGTTCAGTGCTGTTTAAACCTTCTTTCTAAAAGGACAGGCCTAATGTCGCCCTGTTCCATTCAATTAGCAGTACCATATTAAACATACAATATATAGCGGAAATACGCACCCTGCGTTTCTTTTTCCTTTCAGTATATATGAAATTAAATGTGCAATTCCCGGAAATTCCCGATTCGCGTTTCTTTTTTCTTTCAGGATACGTTATATTATTCATATCTGTGATATAATAGGACGCTCAGAGAGTTAATCGTACGCATATTCATAAGAGGACAAAGGAAAAACATACAACATATAACCATCAGTGTGAGACTACATTTTTAACAGGCTAGTACTGTAAAAAGTAATAAAAAGTCTACCTTATGGCCAACATAATTATGTCTTACTGCTTATTAATGAATTGTCTGCTATGCGTTTTTAAAATGAATGCTGACTGAATAAACTGTGTCTTGTCAAGATGCTCAAATATATACTGGAGGGTATTTTGATAAAAGAAAATGGAATCAGTAATAGTAGATAGACAAGTCGAACAGGAAATGTAGCATTCAATGACCACAGTCAACCAAAAGTACGCATAGAAGCGGACAACAATTTCAAAATTATTAAAAGGTGGCAAGCTGTGACAGCACAAACATAAACAGGTTGACAACAAAGCTACCGCCTTCGGACGGACTATGGCAAAAAGGGCCGCTGGATTTTAAACCAGGTTTTATGGTTCACCAAACCTCACTCTTATTCTACGTGTCAATACCTTTATTGAAACACATATATTGTGTTAATGACACGCAGCAAAAGCAAGCAAAATCTGAAGAGCATTACGAAATGAACAGTGTTGTTAAATTTAATGAAATGAACCAAGCAGTTTTGAAAAATGTTTTTCATTGTGTTCCATAAACAAAACTGCATACCGATTGCAATCGAAACGAGCGTCTTTGTTCCACAAATATTAAAACAGTATGCAAAGTGTAACAACATATTTTACTTGTACTGGTCCTTAGGGACCAACGAGCCCAACATATATAGGTGGCTTTGAAGTAGAAAAACGCTTAAGCCGGTGCTAGGGAGCGTGAGAGGTGTTGCTTCTTTCATTACTTCTCATGAACAGACTCAATAAAACCGAGTCTGCTGCTTTATTCTCTTAATTGTGTTTGTTGCTCCCAATGGATCACCTTTATCAGTATTTATTCTAAAGCTTTTGATGAATTCCAATTCAGTTTCACGTAAAATTTGCCTTGAGTGAAAATGTATTAACCATATACATAAACGTAATATGTATAGGTATATACACCAACGTAATATGTATAGGTATATACACCAACGTAATATGTATAGGCATATACACCAACGTAATATTGTAAACTGTGAATATTTAATTAGTGAGACGGTATTTGATCCATAAAGCTTCGCCCAAGACAATGCATATGAAATGTATGTAGAATCTACATAGCGGTTTAAGACGCGTCATTTGAAACATCTTTGTTAATTCTTCATTTTTAGTAATGGCGGCCATTTCAGAGCATCCGATTTGCATTGCATATCTGATGGGTACAACATAAGGGACATTGTTGTCAAGTTTCATCGAAAACGTTGTAGCTGTTTTATAAAACTGTTTTTATTTCCTCTATTATATTATTCTAGTATACTTCGTGTTCCCATGGCACATGTTATCGCATGGCAAATTGTATCAACTGGAAGTTTTAGATTTGTACAAGCTTGAAAAAATCAAGAAAAGTGACACATTGATGATATCTATACACTGAAAAAATATGACACAATTATACAAAAAGAAAGATTATACAAATGCAACAATGTCAAAATATATAATAAGAATCAAAGAAAATATCTTTGTACTCCATGCGTCAAGGTTGCTCATTGCTTTACTTGTTCAACATAATTATTAGTTTTAAAAGAATTCAATGAAATTTTAATGAAACTCTAATATAATTTAAAGTAAGTAATTGCGTATACAAACTGAAACTTACGTATTTCGAGATTAAACATATCAATAGTCTTTACCCTGTATGTTAGGAATTGAACCGCGCATATAGACTAGTGATACTTCCAAAAACAACTAATTATTTGCTCATTGAATAAGGTAAAATAAAGTTAAAATTCGCTTAGTTTTGATTTATCAAAGGCATTTAATCAATTTAATCAAGCGTCTGTTTTTCTCATTTTCTCAATGTCAAACGTATCCAATGGAAAGCTAGGCATTGCTAAGAAAATAAAACATTTAGATTGCTTCCGCAAATCTTGAGGAAATAGAAGTTCGATGACTCTTAATCAAAACGCCAATGTCGTGACTACATGAAACATTTGTATGAAAATGATTTTCAATCACATGAAAACAGGCCACCTTCAGTTAAAGAGGCACACATCAATATTGTTATGTTTTTAATTTTTCCACTAGACTCGAGGCGACCGTTTTTCTACGTAACTTGCAAACATGAAAACTATTCCTAATAAACGTTTAAAAAAATCAAAACAAATTGTGTTTGCGTATTACTAATTGTAAAACCTGAAGAGGTTGGTTCATGAACTTTCGTCCCACGGGTTTTCTGGTCGTACCCTAGATTGGTTTTCTCTTTGGATGCAACTGCTGTGGTTGTTCGGTACAATTCTGGATACATCCTGAGGTGTTTCTAATTATGTTTTTTAAATTACGATAACATATATGTGTATCGGTTCCAATCTCTCTGGATATGGACTTTATTGTTAAAGATTACTTTTATTTACACCGTCTTGTCATTTTGAGGACTGAAGGCATGAGAATAGCGAGGTTGTGTACACTTAACATAGATTTACCCAAGTCGGTAAACCTATCGTCACCCCTCTCTATGTTTTGTATTGTCCTTTTCATTTTTAAAGCTATTTTTCTCTTTGTCTGTAGTACAGTGCGTTTGGGTGATATGATTTCTATAGGACCATTTTTCTCATTTAAGTATATTAAACTAATAAATATATATATATATACCCTATACCTATAGAAGAATAATGAAGGTAAATTGTAAAACTTCAAATTGTGTTATCACGATATTTAATTATTTATATGTAAGCAAATTTGAAGTCAAACTAACCTTATATTAATAATTCTAGGTGCTAATACAACTGTTGATAAATACATTAACATTGCCATGTGACCCTTTAAACGGATAAACGGCAATCTCGATTTTTGTTTAAACTTAATTGTTGTACATAATGTGCATATTAAAAAAAAAAATAGTTTGATTAATAATTATTTTAGTATTAATTCAATACAAATTGTGTTTACCTAGTACTATAGTCAAAATTTTATGTTTTTTCAATTATTTCATACCAATTTTAAGAATTTTATATCTTTAAGCGATCTTTGACTCATGTTATGTGTTTTACCAGCACATTTCATGTTTTCATATAAAGGGAGGGTAACTCTCAATAGATGTAACAATTTAAACAAAAAATAAATGTTTTACAAACTATGGGTCAAAACAAAATACTTATCATATATCTATTCTAAAATATATTTAAAATAAGAAAATTAGTTGATACAAAAGTTGATACTTAGCAATTTTGTTCAGTGTATAATGTTGCATATATAATGTTGAAGTTTCATATACAATGCTTCATATACAATGTTGCATATATAATGTTACATGTACACTATTGTATATACAATGTTACACATACAATGTTTGCATATACAATGTTACATAAAGTATACAATGTTGCATATACAGTACAATAATACACTAATATAATCAATAAAATATTTATCACAATCAACTCCATTTTTCTGAAAGATTTAAGCACTATGACATTCGCACTTTATAATCAATCAGTACACAGTGGCGGATACCAGGATTTCCGTTTAGTGGGTGCGTTAGTTTTAGTAAAAACGAACTTCTCTGCCATATTTTACCTAGATGTAGCATGAAGCTGCGCCTTGTATGATGCTGACCCTAAATGAGCCCCTGATATGACTCTGCCATGTAGATGCCCACCCCGAATCTGCGCCTAGTATGATTCTGACATATAGATGCTCACCCTGAATGAGCCCTTTATATGACTTTGCCATGTAGATGCTCACCCCGAATCTGCTCCTGGTATGATTCTGCCATGTAGATGTTCACCCTAAAAGAGCCTCTTATATGACTCTGCCATGCAGATGCTCACCCTGAATGAGCCCCTTATAAAATTCTGCCATGCAGATGCTCACCCTGAATCTGTGCCTGGTATGATCACCCTATATGTGGGCCTGGCATCTCTCTGCCATGTAGAGCTCACCCTGAATCTGCACCTGGTATGATTCTGCCATTGGATGCTTTAGTAATTGATTATCATTCACAGATAACGACTTTCAGTAAAGTACGATATTTGAAATGGTAGTTTTTAGACTTTCTTAAATTATTGATAACGGTAATTTTTTTCTTCTAAGATAAAGAGAAATATGTAAATGTTGACATATGTATCAGTGGATATATGTCGTCGCTGTATTCCACTGGTCATTTTAGCGATGTTTAAATGTTTAAAGTCTCCTCCGAAGGACTGGTCAGGTGTAGACATTATATTTAAAGTATTTTGAGAATTAATCCAAATTCGATCCCGGATGGGATAGAACGCCAGATCTCTGGATTACTAAACCGAGAAGCTAACCATTAGCTGTATATCAAAAGTTAAATTAAAACATCGAAGGTATTGATTTTACTTTAAACTATCAAAGCAGATTATATAGAATTAAATATCGAGATACATCAATTTGGAGTTTTACATTTTTCTCTGTTATTCTGTCATAGGTTTAACTATGTTTTTTTGTATATTCTCCGTCTATAAAAAAATGAAATATGCATAAGCTTAAATTATCTCTCTTTAAATTGAATATTGTTTGAAATTCAAGTAACTGTAATTCAGCGTCAACATTAAATATTTCGAAAATTTCTTTTGCAAACGCACTTGTAGTGGTAATGCTAGTAAAACATGTCAACATAATTTTAACTGGCATATTTTAGAATTAGGAACATCGAAAGCTTCACTAATTCGAAGTACTTAATAAAATCCTATATACCCACTTGTATAAGTATTATAACTTATTTCTAAGAAAAAACACATTGAATTAAAAGTTTTAAAATATGTTCATGCAATCAGAGTAGACGATTTACACTCATCCTTTTGCAGTTTAACCGTATCTCTAATCAAGCTCAAAATACACAAAACAATGAGAATATTATTGACATATTCTTAGGTTGGTACTTATCAATTTGGTTTAGTATATATAAAATATTGTATATGCAACATTGTGTATATGCAACAGTGTATATGCAACATTATATATATCTAACATTGTAAATGCAAATTAATCACGGGTTGCATATACAATATGCAACATTTTGTATGTAACATGTAACATTGTATATGCAACATTGTATATACAACATTATATATGCAACATTATATATGCAACATTGTATATGCAACTTTATATATGCAACATTGTTTATGTAACATTGTATATGCAACATTATGTATATAACATTGTATATTTAACATTGTATATGCAATATTATATATGACACATTACCTATGCAACATTATATATGAAACATTGTATATGCAACATTGTATATATAACATGGTATATTCAACATTGTATATAAATGTATATGTAATATTGTTTATGAAACATTGTATTTGAAACACTGTATATGCATCATAGTATATGCAACATTAAGTATACAACATTATATATGCAACATTGTGCATGCAACATTGTAAAACATTGTATTTGTAACATTATATATGAAACATTTTATTTGCAACATTGTATTTGTAACATTATATATGTAACATTGTATATGAAACATTTTATATGCATCACTGTGATTGCAAAATTGTATATGCAACATTGTCTATGCAGCATTATATACAACATTGTGTATGCAACATTGTATATGTAACATTGTATATGTAACATTGTATATGCAACATTGTACATGTGACCTTGTAAATGCAACATTGTATATGTAACATTGTATATGTAACATTGTATATGCAACATTGTACATGTGACCTTGTAAATGCAACATTGTATATGTAACATTGTATATGTAACATTGTATATGCAACATTGTACATGTAACCTTGTAAATGCAACATTATATATGCAACATTGTATATGTAACATTGTATATGAAACATTGTATACGCACATTAATCACCGGTAAAGTCAAAGTTGAAAAAACGAATATGAATGTTTTTTAAATTCCTTCAATGATAAAAGTAAAAAATGAATGTGGTATAGTATAAAGTATATAAAGTAAACGTATATATAAATAAATACTGTTATTGTGTCGTTGTTAATTATTTTTAAATGTTGTGGGGAAAACATTCAATATTTGTTTTAATAATTAGTACAACATTTTATTAGAGAGACAGTAGTATTTCTTCTTACAAACAGTGCTTTAAAAAAGTATTAATCTTAACACATTTCTATATTATTATTGTTATTATTATTATTACTATTACTATTATTATTATTATTGTTGTTGTTGTTGGTGATGGTGTTGTTGTTGTTGTTATTATTATTATTATTAGTAGTAGTAGTAGTAGTAGTAGTAGTAGCAGTAGTAGTATTAGTAGTAGTAGTAGTAGTAGTAGTATCATAAGTTTGCGTATATGGGAACCCCGTAGAACTCGGTATATAGAGAATAATAAATGGGTATATTCACACCCTATATCAGGCCTGAGACACCATATCAGCTCGAGCGGTAAACATTTTTTATTATATTTAACATACACTTCAGCAATGATTTTGTTAAACTGTCAACTTCAGCTAACTTACTACGCTGTTTTCCAGGGAGAAAACAATAATGTTATTAATAGATGTAATCCCATTCTGATGTGTTCACGTCTGTCGCATAAGTGTAGACGACATTTGTTGTTTTCCAAAATTTGATTTAAAATGAATGGCATTGAATTTGAAGTGTATAATTCAGTAAATGAATGGTCACAAGTGGTTATTTCATACACGAATGGTTCAATATTGAACTTCTTATAAATTTGTTAAACTCTCTTTATGGTCCGTGTATTATGCCTTATTTCTTTCTTTATTGTACTTTTATCTATCTATCATCTCTTTTATTTCATCTTCTTGTCATTACTAATGAAGTCATTTCCGTTAACTTATGGTCAAAGATGACAGTTCGATGTACACATGTAGATGTATAGCCAATAATCTGGTTATACAGAAAACAGGATGGAATGCAGACGACAAACCATACGCTTGACAAAATCGTATACAATAGTAACTAATATGTAATTTCCGTATCACTTCGCTGAAAGTGTCATAAAGAACATTCGGTTATTTCCGTGATATGACATTTGCTAACCCTTTATTTCACGCGTGTGATATAGCTTTATTGCTCGGCGACTAAATCCTTATTGATATGACTAGCTAGGTCTATGTCGTATCGTATATTTCAAAACAACGTCTTTATAGGGAAGTATATGATAAATTAGAGTAATAATGGTGTTTTATGTGCACTCTGTCTAATATAAGTCAAACAATGTGTTTGTATCTTGTCATATTTTCTGTATTTTACTTAATATCAGTATTATATAAGATAAGAAGAAATGAACTCAAATGGTGCTTGAAGTCCCTTTGACACACCATATTAGGTTATACTGGTCAGCATCTTCAATTGGAAATTAAGGATAAAGTTCCTATCGGACATGTCTCCGACAGAAAGCGAACCAACGCGTGTCAGACGGCTGCGGCTACAAAACATTAAATGAGTGGACCAAACAAAGGGAATAAATGATTAATTGCACCGCCTGGCTAAAGAGTAAATCGTGTCGTAACAAATAGATGATAAAACTAAACAGGCTAAACTAAACCCAATAGAAATTTATAAATTGTCCGTACCTGAGAAATCTCCGTTAACTTAGTATCTAGTATAAATGTAGATATATACTTATCAACATTTCTGAGTACGCAGTTGTATAATTGTTAGAATTTATTTCATAGAAATTACATCGACTTGAAGATTGACAACCCTTTCTTTCCAACTATGGTTAATTATATTTATCCTAAAGAACTTCAGCTTAACAAAGCTAATATATCTGATAATAACGCTTCTTTTCCTGATCTAGATCTCTCGATTGAAAATGGTAAAATAATTAGCAAAATCTATGACAAGAGAGATGATTTTAATTTTAACATTGTTAATTATCCCCACTTGGATGGGTATGTTCCCGGAGCAACTTCTTATTCGTTTTTCTAGAGCTTGTACTCGAGTTAAGTACTTTAATATTCGTAATCTTTGTATAACTAAAAAGTTACTCAATCAGGGTTACCGATACCATTAACTTCGTAAAACCTTTGCAAAATTGTATTGTCGTAACCCTGATCTTCTTTAAAATTTAAAAGTAATTTAAGGACTCTTCGGCGACAAGGACTATCACAACCTGACTTCTATGGTAATGTGATTTTTAATCTTCGTAAGATTCTTGGTCATGATCACCTTTATACTATCTGTGTTAAACTTGTTAATAAGTTTATCAAAAGAGGTTAAGACCCTATCATTTTGCAACGTACTGCATGCTTGGTGGTGGACCCTTTTACAGTTCGCCACTATGCTTTCCTCTTTAATTGTACGATGATCGGACAGACTGTGGACCCTATGATGACGCCTACCTAAAGCCCATTGGGACGGTGGCGTTTGTTGTTTGTCTATGATCTTTCTTGTCGTGCCCTTAATGGTTTATTCTCTTACTGCTCTGGCTTCTGCCAAGACATTGAGTACCTTCATTGTGGCTTTCTAGGCTATTGTTTTTTTGTGTTATATTTACACGAGCATGTTTGTGTTTTACTTATATTGCCTATTGATGCTGCCTTGTTTGTTAGAGATTAGATCATGGCGGGGATTTCTTTATTTACACTGTCCTGTTTTAATGGGATGACAGAAGGGTAAGTGTGAGGTTTGGTTCACCCTAGAACCGGTTTAAACACCCAGTGGCCTACTTTGCCACTGACCGTTCCAAGGCGGTAGCCTATTGTCAACCCTTTTGTGTTTGTGATGTCGTTTGCATTTATTATTGATTTTGCCTTCTTGTTTGTCTGTTTGCGTGTTTGTTTCTGTGTTTTGTGGTTGACTGTCCTCCTTGAATGCTACTTTCCCTGTCCGATCTTTTTATATTTCTTTACATATAATAAGCGACCAGAAATCAATATTTTTCATTCTTACAAAACAAAATTGACAATAAAGAGGCATGTTAATGTAAATTATCGAAATATTAAGTATAGATAGCTCATTTTGGACTTGTTTAAATTTTTCCATTTCATGTATTTTATGAATTAAGAAAAATGTGTTCACATATTAAGCACATTAAAACGATAAGAAAAGTTGGGGTCATAATTATGAATACTGTCTAGAAAAGATAATAACATATTATGTATCGTCTCATAAACAGTCACTCTGTAATTACTCTGTTTTATTCTCCAGTGTGCTGTGATCAATGGTTCTTTTTGCATGTCATTGACTTCCCTGCGTATTGGTCGCTATCCCCTTTCTTTTATTACTAAAGGGTCGACAAGATTAGAAAACAATGTTAATATTTGTTTTAATGGAGGCGATGTCCATATTAAGGCGTTGGTTGGCAGATTACGGCACTAGGCATGAATTAATTAAAACTGACATGATATATAGTATTTACTCAGTGTCCGTACTGTGTAACGGTACTACTATGACGTTAATGTATTCACGACCAATCGAGAGTTTACGTGTTTCCGAATAGGCAATAAAAGACACGTAGCAGCAGAGCTTGTTCAAACACTTATATTTTTCTTGGAAACTAGACGCAGCTCAAAGAACGATATTTCAGCTACAGATGGCGGTACAATGCTGTATTGTCATTCGCTACGATTGATCGCGTGTCGTTGTTTACCGGCTCTCGCAAGGGAGTGCGAAAAATTAATTTATTGAAGGTGAACACGGTATATATAGGTAAAAAATCGGAAAGTCGAATAGAACAATACTGGAGCATTCGCATTCAGATTAAATTATCGTCTCTTAAAAAACGTGATTATCGAAAATACTTTTATTTTAAACCGTTTGATTTGTTTAGAAAAATACTAATTTCTATATACGTACATAGATAAAACAAATATTGTTGTTAAAATAAGTGTAAACGACTTGATTAAATAATAAAATAATAACTTTGGATCAATGAACCTATAGACCATTTAACTACAACTATTAAACGTTGCGGAACGACGAAAAAGGTAAGTGTTTTTTTTATATATAACATTAGTCTGAAATAAACTGTAATAATAAATACTTTTATATATTTATTTGATATG
Source organism: Cyrtodaria siliqua (assembly GCA_037043455.1). NCBI lineage: Eukaryota > Metazoa > Mollusca > Bivalvia > Adapedonta > Hiatellidae > Cyrtodaria > Cyrtodaria siliqua. Next base: position 182,285 of record JAWPHD010001423.1, on the reverse strand, counting down.
AAGATGTGTGGCTTTTATGACCTTGATTTTTATCCTTCGTTATTCCAGTTCAAAATGAGAGCGTTAAGAACGAGATTTTCAATCAGGATGTTCAACGCCCTAGGGAATTATGTCCCGTATTTGAACACCATTTGTAATTAAATTATATATTACTCTCCTGATTTGGATATAAAAAAAACAACAGGATTACCTAAATAAATCAGTTGTTCCTAAAATCCAGATATGAGAAACCCAATAGAAATTTATAAATTGTCCGTACCAATAGAAATTTATAAATTGTCCGTACCTGAGAAATCTCCGTTAACTTAGTACCTAGTATAAATGTAGATATATACCTAACAATATTTCTGAGTACCCAGTTGTATAATTGTAAGAATTTATTTCATACAAATTACATCGACTTGAAGGCTTTAAAATATGATCAGGGCAGACGATTGAAACTCGCTATTTTGCAGATTCTTAGGTGGGTTCGTGGGAATTGTGATTAATATGTATTGTATAAGCATCCTCTAAAGTAAAATTATGCCAACTGTTACTATTATGTAAGTACAGAGCATTAGGGTGTATAGAATGAATCATTGGTGGTAACGAAATAGTTTTTCTGGTTTAATTCAAGTTTCTCGGCTCATGTATTTTAGATTATTTTATTATTTGTTCCTGGTTTGAACACATATTGTACAAGCATACATTTATTTAGCAGTGAAATGACTGTGTGCATTTTTCCGTGCGAAATGTATCACTATGTTTAACACCTCTCAGAAAAAAATGATTCTTTCCTGACCGAATGAAGTGTGTTATTAAAACGAAAAAAATGCATACTGTCACAATAAGCTAGGATATGAATACTTGCTGTTATAACTAATTTTTGAGAAAACAGTCAAAAGCAAATCATCAAATAAATTAACTTGTTAAAGTTTGGCATTCTAGAGATTCAATGAAATATTAATGCCAACTATTTTTTATTAAAACAATATTAATTATAGGACATTAATTTGAGAAATGTTCCTATCGGACAATTTAAAGTGTAAATCTAAATCAGAAAATAAATAAACGTATCCTTTCATTTTAAATTTAGACGTTTTACCCAAGTGATTATATAGCCACTAACGCACTGTCTAAGTGTTTTATCAAAATAAACCAGTATCATTATACGATGATCATTTTTATATATAACAAGGACCAATAACTTAAAGTTCCCCGGCCATGTTTTGTTTCATGAACATGTTTATGTTTATATGAATCGAAATCAATTACAACAATAGATATTTACAATTTACACATTGCAATATCTGTGTAAAGCGAGAATAAGATTGTATTTGATGACGTAGAAAACTTTGAACAGGTAAATTAATCCACAGGTAAATGTATTTATCAATGATCTGGCAATAGTTGTACAGCTCTACCTCATTTCCCCGTGCAGTAACGCAGTGGTAAAAGTAGTATCTACGTCATGCAAATAATACGTATTTTTACATGCAACATAGTACTAGTTTTCAATATATGTTTCTCTCCGAGACTATCAAGAAATGTTCTTATGATGTTTAAGAGTTAAATGTGTTAATTGATAATTGATAATACTGCAAAAAGGGATGTCATTCATCTTTAACGTTTTATAAATTGCTAGTTATCATATCATTGATTACAGATTAATACTACTCTACTTGAAACTTTTCTTTCTTAGTCGTATATAACAAGAGACACACTTTTTATTTTTTCTCAAAAGTTTATATCACATATCTTCCAAAAGATCTATCTTTCTCCATTAGAAAACATAATACCAAAACAGGCTTTCATTATAATGTAAGAAAGCGTCACTTTCTATTTTGCTGCAGACGGAATCAACCCCTTACTACGTTTGCTTTCCTACCTATTGTTCGGGGCGCTTGTTTCAGACAAAGGTTTTTCTGCAATAGCTTCAGCAATTTAAATAATAAGTACATCAATTGTATATCATTAGAACTGGCTTTTTTAGTAGTAAATAAAAATACCTCAGTTTTGAAAATCGGTCGAGAATTACACATTTTATAGCCCAAATGATTTTTGATGGGGCTTTTCCCATGTAAATACCCTAATTGTCGGTGGGATCGCAGAAAATTAAGAAATTTCATATAACTTCAGTTAGCCTCATATTTTGTTATAAAACTGTCAGGGTGTCTTAATTTACGAATATCCAACATTTTATAAACATTTTTGGATACAAATTCTAAAAAGAAATATTTTTCAAATTGTTCATGAAGCATAATTTTGCATTAAAAAAGCCCAATCAAACCAGCTTTCACGCATACTTTTTTATTTCTCAACCGATTTTAAAAAATAATATGTCTGTTTATCACTTAAAATGCCTGTTTTAATGATATACAACTTATTTAGGTACGAGATGTATTTTGTCTGAAAAGTTAAAAATCTTTGGCTGAAACAAACGCCCGCAAACAATACGTCAAATATATTTATACCACTAAAATACAGACTAAGACGTTTTCCCTAATATACAGTTCGAATGAATGAGAATTAACAATATAATTTATCAAGTAATCAAAATGTGAATATGTGTACTGCAATAAAGGCATCGGTATTTTATTATTCCTTAGCGCTAGTTCTAGTAGTTGACTCTACAACGAGGAGGCAAAACTTTTTTTGCAAATCTTCTAATAAAATGTTCCACCTAGCCCATGCTGCAGCGTTACCTTGTTTCATTACTAATCATGGATTGCTTTATAACAAATGTATCATTTGAAATTATATTTCCTTTACGTTAATTGGTGTTGAATATTGTTATGAAAGGGGATCATTTTAAACTTTAAGTTGTCTTCCCAAAATATATATCAACTTTTTTGTTATATTCTTAAAAGGGGAGTTTTGCTTAACAATTTTAAATCTTGTACACAATTTTAGTACTAGTGCAACCAACATTTTCTTAAAATACATTTATCCAGGATGGTTGTAAAACATAATTCCATGAGACTACTTGACACTTCAGATCTCTCCAAAACTGACAAGAAATGGTAGCTCACTAATCAGATTTAAACTGAATGTCTATTTGCCACCGATACCAATATAGCCATGACCATCAATATTAAATGAGTTAGTCTAATAATGTTAAAGTTATAAATGAAAATATTCAATACATAGTGCACAGTACATATAAAACAGTTAAACACACACTCTACTATATTCTTCCCTCCAATATGATAATGCCTGCTACAATTCCTGCAACCCCGAATCGTCTTGTCGTCTTGAACCTCTTGTCGCAGATTGTTTTTTTGATTTTTATATTAAGAGATTAAATTCAAACATTTCACCACATACTTAAACAGATGTCATTGAACCTTTAACGAATCCTCTCGGTATTTGGATGTGATAATGACAAACTTGTTTTTCTACTATGGTTACTATCGTTCCTAAGTAACTCTAACTCAACAAAGCTAATATTTTTGATACTGTCGCTTTTCTCGATTTATATATCTCTATTGAAAATGGAGAAATAATAAGAAAAATCTAAGACAAGAGAGATAATTTCACTGTTGACATCATTATCTTCAACGGGCAACTTATTACGGGGTTATGTTTGTTTAGAGCTTGTTGTAGAGTTCAGGTCTTTAATATTCGTAATCTTTGTATAACTAAAAGGCTATTCCATCAGGACTACCCTTACCATAACTTACCATCATTTGATAAATGATACCATCGTATCTCGGGTCTATTTTTTAAATATAAAAACAATTTAAAAACTCTATTGCGACAATGACTATTAAAACCAGACTTCTTTCTATAAGAAATCTTAAAAAGGCATTGCCTGTTGTCCAAACCCTTCATTCCTTGAATAACATATTGTTTAAACTAAATTGACTTCAGATCTTTGTTCATGATCAATATCTTACAATCCTTATTAAACCTGTTAGAAACATTATGAAAAGGGGTTATGGCCCTATCATTTTGCAAAGCTTTGTGTCTCCAACTCCAGTTAAAACCACGGTTTCAATATTGACATTGGTTTTGTATCATTTTGCTTTTCTCGACTTAACGGTCCTTATCGACATAGTGTTAATGGTTAGGCTCCGTTGTTCTGCCTGCTGATTTCACTATGTACACTTGTTTCGTCTGCGTCTTACATCTCTTCTTTGTGTGTTTAAACAACACCCTATGTAGAATATAAAAATCTGTCATGGGTATCCGGTGAAGATATGGAATTCCAACCCGAGGTATAAGTGTTTTTATCGGAACCGAGGCTGTGCCGAGGTTCCTTAAAACACCCATACCCTCGGGTTGGAATTCCCTATCTGCATACCGTATGTTGGTGCGCGCGTGACTTTTATCTTTACCCATAAAGATAAGAATTTCCATCCCCCATGTAAAATGTGGATAGCCTTATCCGGTATGCAAGAATATAGCTCTCTTTTATAACGTTTCTTCTTTACGGTTGGTGTAGATTGTCCTTCTACCTATTTTGTCCGATGCATACTCTATATCTCATGATCTAGTTGTTGCCTTCCACATCCTCCTGCTGAACTTCAAACGTTGTTGTATTGCTGTTTCGTTTATATGATTCCAAATAAAAGTAGCCACTGACCGTTCCAAGGCGGTAGCCCTATTGTCAACCCTTTTGTGTTTGTGATGTCGTTTGCATTTGTTATTACTTTTGCCTTTTCGTTTGTCTGTTTGCGTGTTTGTTTTTGTGTTTTGTGGTTTACTGTCGTCCTTGAATGCTGCTTTCCCTGTCAGATATGTTTATCCTTCTTCTAATCAGTTGGCAAAGTTTGTATTTCCTACAATGCGTGTTCTGCATCCAGTTGACATATTATGAGGTTATTTAACAGTGTTGTGTACAAAAAGGAATACTACAACTCGTACCCAGCAAACAGAATTTATGTATGGATTCTGTCTGCTGGGTACGAGTACTGTTTCAATTTAATTTCAACTAAACTAAAATCGCGAATGATTCACTGAGTTTAACCGTTAGAGTTATAATCCCATTACACAAATACGGAACATGGAATTGTTGGACTCCACATTTACTTAATTATAATTTCCGGGACTCTAGATACCAGATAGAATACAATATGAAATTAATATAGATGTTTTGTATTTAAGCTACTGTTTCGAGTATACACTATTGGAAATATGGGAATGTCACATGGATATGGTTAAAAAGACTGAAGGAGATTGGTTAGATGTATACAGTTGTGAAATAAACATATGTATGAACGAATTTGCGTAAACATTAGTTTTTTGTTGTTGTTCTCCTTCTTTGAACTAAATTTAATACAAAATAAAATAGTAAACAAAACAATTGCTTTTATTTATGTGTTTTCATAATGACATCAATTTTTGATCATTTGTTCCGTTTTGGAAAATGAATCAAGCACGCGGTAAACTGTTTTTGAAAGAGGTCCTTAACGTCTCACTGGTGAATTTATCAACACTATAATATATATATATATATAGAAACCTTCACTTGTGGACCTCTGCAAACATACTGTAAAATGTCCATTGGTCTTTAAATCTCCCCTAAGTCTTCAAACCTTCCTTTGAAGCTCAGAATATCCACAAAAAATCAAAAGGTGTAGTGAGACCTTAAGCCTCCCCAAGTAATTGCTATTATAGACTACCAATCTAGGCAAATAGCTCTTTTCACCCAGAGACTCAGTCATATTTCATTTAACTTCGAATCACCAAAAGTAAAACAAAACTATATGTATGTTATCTACGGTTCTCATCTGATCGTCAACGATTAACAGATTGGGCCAGATTAGTACTCAGAAGGGTGACCGCCATAGAAATGCATATGTGTATATTTGTTGTTGTTGTTGTTTTTTTCTCTTCTTTTTTATAATGCGTCTTTGTACTTATTTTATTGTGTACGGTATATTTAGAATAGATATGCAAACAATATTGAAATGTTATTTATTATATACTCAACACAATGGTTTTTAATAATTTAAGATATACGTTTAACTATTTGTAATAATTTTTGTCTTGCATTCGATTTAATAAAAACTGAAAAGGAGATCCCATGACAACAAACACAAATAAGACAGAAAAGTAGCAGACTCGATTTTATTGAGTCTGTTCATGAGAGGTAATATATTTGCACTCATCTCACGCCCCCTAGCACCAGCTCTTTCATTCTTATTTCTCTTTCTCCCACATTTGAAACATATCATTTTATATATCATTATTGTTTTATATTTCCTAGAACCTCATTCCATCTACTTTTCTCTTCTATAGCTTTCTTTTTTCACCGAAACATGTATTTGAATATGCTTTATGTTAATTATATAGTCATCTTGTTAGTTGTTAATACTGACGGGAATGGCCTTTATAAATGTTGGAATAACTTGCGGCCCGACCACTTTTGCATGTATATGAATGAAAAGCAATACAATATGTTTCATTATCATTTTCACATATATGCCCATATATAATAGCATATTTATGTATTAGACCATGCTTCGTTGAAATCTTCGTTTATCGTCCGTTTCAACATAGTTAAGCAACGTTCAGACGGGTATATACTGGGGTTGGTAACTAGCCTGTGAATGCCGGTTAATATGTTTTTAGTTGCTTTAGTTTCACACGACATCATTCTGTTAATCTCGATATAGTTGATATATGTTATGTGAAAACTAAAGACTAGAGATATTTCGTAAACTTATGTCTTATGGAATCATTTTATAATTTAATACGTTCACTTTGTCTATACTCCTTTTCCTAACTGAAAACAACATGGTATCACGTGGAGGCCGTATATAATTCATACACTGCGCATTTTCTATACATGTCAAACCAGGTGTTGTTGTGGTTTAATTTCTTTCATGACGTCATATATACTTGTCATATAAACCTTTATTAAACATATCAGTTACGTTAATATATTCCTTTGACTTGAATTGTACTCATTACGTTGTCCAGGTATTACTTTTCCTACCCCATCCAACCCCTTCTCAAAGAAGCGAAAACGGGGTTGGCTGGGGTATGAAATAATACCTTAATTTCGGCTGAAAAAGTTTACATATTGTAAAATTAAAACATTTAACAGGTAATTATAAACAGGTTATTGCATTTTATCAGTACAATTATTTTTAAACGTGTGTTGTCCATGATCTTTCTTGTCGTGCCCTTAATGGTGTATTCTCTTACTGCTCTGGCTTTTGCCAAGTCATTGAGTACCTTCATTGTGGCTTTCTAGGCTATTGTTTTTTTGTATTATATTTACACGAGCATATATGTGTTTTACTTATATTGCCTATTGATGCTGCCTTGTTGGTTAGAGGTTAGATCATGGCGGGGATTTCTTTTTTACACTGTCCTGTTTTAATGGGATGACAGTAGGGTAAGTGTGAGGTTTGGTGCACCCTAAAACCTGTTTAAACCTCCAGTGGCCTACTTTGCCACTGACCGTTCCAAGGCGGTAGCCCTATTGTCAACCCTTTTGTGTTTGTGATGTCGTTTACTTTTTTAATTACTTTTGCCTTCTTGTTTGTCTGTTTCCATGTTTGTTTCTGTGTTTTGTGGTTGACTGTCCTCATTGAATGCTACTTTCCCTGTCCGATCTGTTTATATTTCTTATTGTCGAAAGATCCCTTATAACATCCTGCTAATATAAGCTTTACCATCGCTTAATGGATTTAAGGCGGCCCGTGTAATGGTAGTCGATATATATAATCGCTACAAAGAGTGTTAGTGAACTAATATGTTATATACGTTGTTAGTAAATTACATTCGTCACCTTAGAGGTAAAAGGTGCTATGAGTATATGAAAAAAGAAGGCACATAGCACCTTTTACTTCTAAGGTGGCGATATGGGCGTTGAGCTTCGCTCTAGAATAATTAGCAAATTTACTGCCACTCTTTTTTTGTCTATATTAGGTCTCTAACTTATAGTGTAACTTGTAATATGTTTGGTCGATAAGGGCTAGACCATTATTCACACGGAGTGTCCGGAACACAGGCCTACTCTGTGACATGGTTAAACTAGAAATTAAATTTAAAAAATACCGAAAACCAGTCAGAAATCAGGAAGCATATATGATGCAGTCTTGAACAGTCGTTTGCTGTTAGCTGTTATATGACATGGTTAAACTAGAAATTAAATTAAAAATTACGGAAACCAGTCAGAAACCAGGAAGCCTATATGATGTAATCTTGAAAAGTCGCTTGTTGTTAGCTGTAATATGCGTTCTTCGTGTTTCCTGGTATTGAAATTCGTAGTGCATGTCATTTATTTATAAGCATTACCAAGTCTAAATTCGATCTCAGCAATATATCAGGCAATGTTACGCACGTTTTCTTGATACAACATTGGTGATTGGATAATTGGGCAACGATAACTTGCTAGAGAACAAGTAAATGACCATGTTCCACGAGAACAAATGTAACTGTAATTTAAAGAGATCGAAAGATAAAAATCGAAAAGGAAAAGTAACATTCAAGGACGACAGTCAACCACAAACGCACGCAGAAACAAAGAACAACTTTAACGATGAATAAAAAGCAAGATAAGACAACACAAACACAAAATGGTTGACAATAGGGCTACCGCATTGGAACGGTCAGTGGCAAAAATAAGCCGCTGGGTTAGGGGAAGGGGGATATTAAACCAGGTTCTAGGATCGCATAAAACAAACGTTGGTTGGCCTTACAAAGTGTGATTTACGAATGAAAGTAAAATTCTTCATACACAATTGTATTGTTAACACATTACGTTTTATTTAAATACTATTTTGTATCATTTAACAATGTGTCAATGAAACATTTTAGCAATAACATTGTGTAATACAATTCTAGGAGAAGAATTCTATCAGAAGTTTGCGTTCGTTCTAATCCTTTAATATGATTGTGGAATGTTGTAAATCATTGAAAAAATTAAATATGTTTAAATCAAACACACTTTGCAAGGCCAAACAACCTTTAATTACAGTCTCATGGAATGTGCTCATGTATTTGTACCCCGTCCTAGGGGCTGGCGTGGCGCAGTCGGTAGCGCGTCGGACTTGTAACCGGAGGCCCCGGGTTCAATCCTCCGTGGTGCCACTGAGTTCCGTCGGTGTGTTCTTAGGCAAGACACTTTACCTTAGCCTCGTCCGTCGGATGGGGACGTAAACCGGGCGGTCCCGTGTATCGGTCTATCCTCCGAGCACGTTAAAGAACCATAGGAATCTATTCGATAATAAGAGTAGGGCAGGTTCCCGGATTCCTATGTATCCTTCCCCTCTCTCTGGGGCGGCTCTAAATAACCTATACTGTGTTGATGAGCCGTTAAACAACATTCAATTCAATTGTACCCCCGTCCGCAATGCTAGATTCGTTCAGTGTTTGAATAGCTAGCACGTTTGATCCAATTACTAACGTTTTATCCAAAACAAATGCGCGACCTTGCCTTACACATTGTTAAGATCGACTTTGGATATGGAAATGCTTATATATCAGTGTCTGTGACGGTTAGATGCACTACGCAATTCAATACCAGAACACATCGGCATTGTATATTGCAGACAGAATCATGTATATTTTCAACACTTTGGCGAGTTTCTGCACCTAATGTGCATACTTGTTTCTGAACGTGTTTCGTTATCTTTCATTTATATCATTTTAAAATCTATGGTTGAGCCCAATCGTTCCATATATGACAGAAATATACATAAATAATTACGAATACTAACTGCAAAATTGTTGTAATTTGGTAAACGAGTTTTGACCGCCTGCATAAAGGGCCCCTCTACAGGGATACAAATTGGAAAACTTTCAGTAATTTAATGTAACGACGTTTCTGCCTTGTGAATTTCCCTCCATATCCTTTGAGATTTCATGTTCATGTGTGGTGTATTTCATAGTTAAACCCCAGCGTTCGGTGGCGGCTACCGACCAAAGTTATAGGCGTTCCTAATTAGCAGTCAGCTGTTGTATTTGTAAACATACTGCAGTATTTGCTATAGAGAGTATAAGTGTCCATCTCCACTATAATAAATATCTATGACCAGCATAGAGTATTGATTTTCATACTGTCAAACCTGTTTACACATTTTAGATACATTGTGATGAATATTTGATAAAAATGACACTTACCAGTAAAATACGTTTTCATTAAGCTTAATGAATGACATTTACTGGTCAAACATTATTCATCTGTTCTATACATAATATCCATGAAGTTGTTCCACAAAGCTGCCTTGAAATTAATTGTTTTTGGCTTGAGGTTTTTCTGTACTGTTTTTCTTCTCGGAATTCTCACCTCTTCCCATATTGGAACTGATGTACAGTCTCTGTCCACATTCTCATTTCAGTCTAGTAATGCCATTGCACTCCGCCGTTCATATTCTTCGGTACCAAATGAAATCCTCTTGTCGTGATATATCAAACATGCATTATTAAAAGATTCTACATAGTGAGTATCTATGCATTGAACAAAATATTCTGGTGTTTTATAAACTTGTAAACCATGTGTTGCCTCGGTAAGTATTGATACTGCAATACTGTCCTTGATTGTACATTTTGATGGCATATAGTATTCATCACTTTTGCATCTGGATTCTGGTATAAAGCAGTTTTCATGTTCTTTTGATAGTAGAGTACAATGTTACCTAATAGTTGTCGAAGAGCTGATGTTGCTCCTTTGCAGTTTTTCAAGGCATAGTAAAATACGTTTTTATCATTGAGCTCTTCATGCCACGTTTTATTCAGTAATGTCTTTGGTCCCTGGTCAATTGGTTTCATTACGTTTGCTACACCCTTTGCCGCATGCCAAGTATCATTGGCATTTTCAACTAATGCTTGTTCAACCCGCAAGTACTTGTTCACTGATGCATTCCAGTCATAACCATGGATATGAACAGAGAGTCCATACATCGCTGAAGTCCGTGTAAAGCCTTTTCACGCCATACAACGCATGCCTCTGGCTTACTGGATCATCGTCTTTTGCGACGGGTATAGCACCAACAACTTTGTGAGTTCTGTTGCCGATAGCAATTATGTCTGATTGTTTTGCACTTCGTCTTGTTGCGTGTCTTGCATCAGTTAAAATGCGTATGCCTCTTCAGCTTCTTGTATGGCAGAAATCTCGTCTTATTGTCTGGCTTGTGCAACTGAATCTGCTTCAACAATTTTGGTTGCATCACAGTACACGGCGTCTATGTTTTTGAAGATCGATTCTGCACATTTACCAAATATTGATCCCTCACAGAACCGTTCGTATTGACTATATCGAAGTCCCGATGAAAAAAGTCCATGCATAACTTGGATATTGGCCAAATATTTCCCACCTTGAATATGCGGGGATGTATCCATCTTCAATGTGTGATTATTTTTACTTAACTGTTACTTTTACCAACATGACCAAATCGTTTTACATCGTCAACATCTACAAGCGTGTTGCATTCAATATGATGCTAAAGAATACCGGCACACATCTTTGTTAGAGCAGACTTTGTAATAAGGAAATTCTCTTTATCGAGTCCGACTTTCGTTTGCTTTTGACAGTGCAATATTTCACGGTTTATTTCAATCTAACATTGCTATCTGGGTTTACCTCCATAATTAAGTATCATGAAAAGCCAAAGCTTTCGAAATCAATCAATTCTAATTGACGATTGTTACATTGTACAAATATAAATATTGTTTATTTACTAAAGGTATATGAAATAATCCAGTTCATAACTAGCAAATTATGACCTGTTAACACATATTCACCAGTAAAACTGAAATTATGTTTATACGCAAATGCACCTTTAGTATACACAAGCAAATCAAATAGCAATTAGGTGCCATATCCTATTCCAAGATAATGTAAATATAACTGCATGTGCCCACTCCACAAGGTAATTATTTAGAAGCAAAGATCTACCTCTGTATCAAGTTGCAGAGTTTTTATTTGTTTTCATAGTGTGATAAGGCTATATATTTATAATGTTAAAGGTACACATTTTATTTACCCTAACTCCCCTCTCTCTTTCTTTTGATACATTAAATAATCGCTGTTAATCCAATCTCACAATATTGTTTTCCCACCTGCAACAAGAAAAGAAAATATTCATGGGCAATTATTAAAATATCTCAAACCGAAGAACACACCCCTACTTTTTATGGTGTAAGAATCATCTACAGTCACATGAAAGGGGCATAACTGTGTAGTGAGACCTACAACATGTAGTTAATCATGGCAGAGCAGCGTGAAATGCGACTGAATATTAAAGAAAAAACATTTTGGACGGTGTTTTACTTCTTTAATCATAATAATTGGGATTTTAATGAGGAATTGATATCAGATTGTTCATTTGAAAATGCCAAACAGAAAACACAGGGGATAAATGAAGACACTAATGAACAACAAAATATTGTTGTGGAACATGTTGAATCTGGTATTTCATCAGTTACTCTTCCTGGTACTAATGGCGATGACAATCAATATCAAAATAGCCCTTCTGGAGATGAGGACAATAATGATGAAGACAGAAATGTGGAGAATCTGCATGTTTGGATAAATTGTCAACATCGGTTTTTATCTTCTTGCATGACAGCTAACCATCAAACATGGCTAGGCCAAGGCGCCAATACACATGTACGCAACGCATCTCTTAGAAAAAAAGAGATATAAACTTTTTTGGAGGATCTTGTCAAATGCTGGTGCATGGAATCATCCACAATATTTAGCTAAAAAGAATCGAGCACTGAGCCGTGATAATGATGAAAACACTGTTTGAAATGTTCGGGATATAATGTCTGATTGTGTGTTGGGGCTAGTAAGGAACTTGTACTCAAACATACCTAACCAGACCTACATTTGTCATAAGTGGTGGTGAAACAGATATACCATATCTCAGAGACTAAATAAAACTGATAATAAAAAAAATCTCAAAGACAAAATCAAACTAATTAACATGTTGATAAGTGAGCAATTTTTTTTTTCATTTTCATTAAACAAATTCTTGTTGTGATTATTGTGAAAGTTTTTTGGAAAGGATAAAGGGTTTTCAAGTGATCTAAGGTAAGACAATTAACCAATTTCAATTTGCATGTGTAATTTTGCAAACAAGTTCTACAGCAAATCTGATATGAATATTGACTCACTAAGCAAAAAGAAATATAAAAGAGCTAGGACAGGGAAAGTAGCATTCAAGGAGGACAGTCAACCACAAAACACAGAAACAAACTTGCAAACAGACAAACAAGAAGGCACAAGTAATAATAACTTCAAACGACATCACAAACACAAAAGGGTTGACAAGGGTTGATAAAGTTGCCTCTTACAGGTGGTGTATATGTTACCAACATACATTCCTTCAGCACATTGCAGTGTTTACATCATGTGACAAGGGCAAAGGGCTTCAACTGCTGAAATTGTGTTTGATTTTTCAAACTTTAAAATTAAGAAATTGAGCAATAAGGGTAGGTCTGTCAGATTTTGTTTATATCTTTGTATAAAGTGAGCTTCAAGTTCTGCAACTTAATCTTTAAATTGCATTACAAGTGAATAACATGTTCAAACTAGTATTCCTTTTGAAATAAGCTCCTCCCTCTCCTATTTATAGAATTCCCTGGGGCTTACGGATGTGTAGATGTACAAGACGTTTCGTTATTTTTGGTTCCATCTGCTTGGGCCCTCTAGGTGATAATCGGGTAAAAAAACACAAAGAAAATAATATATTGTCTGAATGTGGTTGCATTTATAAAACGAGTTTTGTCCTCTAGCGTAAAGGAGCCCCCTACATTACTACAACTTGGTGAACTTGCAGTAATTTATATTTTCGAATGCCATTTGGCTCAATGCAGTGCAAAGGGTTTTGTCTTAAGTGCCACAACAACTAATATCCACCCATTCCCCATACAAGAACAGACTCCATATAGCCAGTAGAGCGATACAGGCCCACTTGAACCTCTTGTTTTTGGAATATGACATTCAAACACTTTATCAAAATCAGAGTAGACAAGTGAAACACCAACAGTGGTGCAAACGCCGGATTGCGAATTCAACATTTTAACTGAAAAATCAAGTAAAACGGGAGATAATACAAGGAAAGTACATGACAGAGTTATGGTTCTTGTCATATAACACTGCGTAATTATAATGAACATGTGTGTCAAGTTTCAAAGCGTTCCGATAATTCGGTTTTGAGAAATGAGGTACAAACGAAACCTTTAATCAAAATCTTTAACCAAAACGTCAAAAGGCGTAGACGGACGGATGGACGGACGTTCGGACGGACGGACAGACAGACGGAAATCGCCAAACTATGAGCCTGATTTCAATGCTTTCCGAAGATTTATTTTTCAGAAATTAAGAAAAACAAACATTCTAAGCAAAAACTTGAACCAAAACGTCAAAACGTAAGTATAAAAGACGAACAAGAAATGCAGCTTTCACAGAACACAGTAAACCCAAAAACACCTAAAACGACAAACATGAATGACAATGTTAATAAGGAATAATGAAAATGACAAAAACATAAAGGGTTGACAATAAAACCATGTACATTGTAAATTTAATTAACAGTTTTTGAAAATTTTATTACTCGAAAGGCCTTGCGCATTCCTGGCAAAACAATCAAATACAGGCATAACGTTTGGGTCGAATAGCTTCGGGGAGAGAAAAAAAGCAAACACAAAACACCTTTTAAAATTTAAATGCATTAGCACGCTATACAATGTATGAATGAGTTTATGAAAAGAAAGATTAACATGAGAAGAGAAAATTGCGTTGTTTTGGCTTCAGAAATTAGACTCTAAATAAAGAAGTGAGCATGCTTAAAAAACATTACGTTTACAATTTATTTTCAGAAATAAACCAAATTTAATTAGTGTTGCCTCGATAGTCATGGACTACAATTCCGATTAAAGACTTAAAGTTTAAATCATTTGAAATTAGTTCTTTAAGGCGTTAGTAATGCCCCTGTCACACTATAGCGCGTTTCCACTGCGTTGGCACGGCGTTGTTTAATTTTCCTATATAATAGATCGCAAGAAAAAATCTGATTTTTTTCGTGAAGATGGAGATGTCACGGCGTCCTCACAGCGACCAAGGCGTTGCTACGGAGCTCCCATGGCGTTCTATCGCGTTCCTACGGAGTTCTTATTGGCGATTGTCTGCGCTCTCACGGCGCTTCCACTGCGTGCACTGCGCTTTCACGGCGCTCACACTGCGCTGACGGCGTGTTGAAGACGTTCGTTTGCACTACCTATGATTCATTTATACTATTTTGTTCATTTTTGTCATGCAAACGCCGATGGACGCGGTAGAAGCGCCTTGGGAGCGCAATGATCGCCGTGACAGCTCCGTACAGTCGTTTTTAGAGCGCAGTAAAATAAATAACACTCCGTATAAGCGCCGTAGACGCGCCGTATAAGCGCGGTAGAGACGCAGTGACATCTCAGAGAACGCCGTACAATCTCCGTGCAAGCGCCACCGACAACCACAGCGTTCGCACTGCGACCTCTGTGCGCGCCCGCGGAGCTCCTGTGGCGTTGTAGGAGACCTTACTGCGCTGCTATGGCGACCCTACGGCGACCCCACTACGCTCTTATCAGAACGCCGAGCGACGGCGTTTGTTTTGTGCATGCTCAAAGTGCGCGCCGTCGCTTGGCGTTCTAAGCGATCCCAATGCGTCTACTGGCGATGCCACTGCGTTGCTGCGGCGATGCTTGCGATCATACTGCGCGCACCTCGGCGTTCTGCATTTTTCTTGGACGTCGTGGAATCGTCGTGAGAACGCGGCCCTAGTGTGACAGGGGTTTAACAAACAAATATTAAGTAAATTGATAATGTTTTTAAACTGTACCGGTCTTGTCGTCAAACTGCGCGACCGTCTCAATGACGTTGACGCTCCAGTATTTTGTATATCGTCATTTAACTTTTTCATGTCAACATTCTTACACCTTAATTTTGTGTCACAGGGCTAGAAAAAATTGCAGCCAGACCGGGACTCGAACCCGGAATATCGGACTACCGTTCCGATGCTCTACCGACATGAGCTAACGGCCGGACAATGCAACATAAATCTACTTGTTAGATATCCATGAACCGTGACGTACTCCCCCTACAGAGTGAAATTCGTCCATCGGATAATAAATCAGAGTAATGGTCCTTGATGAAATGTAAATTTGACATTCGTAATATTTACACTCGAAACAGCAGAATTATGGCCTTGAATTATTTAAAAGTTTTAAATTTTCTTTGTCAACACTCTAGTTACTACATTATTCATCCGATCTTACCAAACTTATTCAAAATGGTAATATCATGAGCTTCAAGTATAGGATTGTCACGAATGCAACGAATTCAAATACGTTGCCTCCATCGTCAGTGAGATTGTACATGGAAATTATGTAATTACAATGCAAACATATATGGAAGCGAAATACCGGTCTATTTTCCAAACTCCAAGAAGAGAGAACGGACATTCATTGAAGACGATTGTTTAAAGTACTGCATTATTTCGGAAGACATTTAAAACTGAACAAGTGGTGCTTCCAATTCCCACCTATCCCCCGCTTCCAGTTGGGAATAATTCATCATTGGAACTATATACTGTATATCACGGTAGAAAAGAGAAGCATAAATAAATTCATACATACTTGTTGCATATATAAAAAGTTCAGGTACTTTTAATCTTTGTAAATATAAAATAAATAAACAGGTTGAAACAGACTAAATTCCATTATGTTTATTTCGCTCTTCGCGGCATTTAATTGTATCAGATACTGTGACCATACGCCGTACGACCTGGAGATGCGTCACACTCCATGTCCACCGCCATATGCATGCCATCTTCGGGATGGTTCAAAACTGTTGCTACTGATTTTATGAATATTGAGTTCTGCTCAACCCGGGGCTAGAGGGCGTGAGCGGTAGCTAGCATATTTCACTACCGCTCATAAACAGGCTCTTTCAAACCGAGACTGCAATATTTCGTATGTGTCGTGCTCGGCCGTTTCCAAAGGTCCATTATCATACTCTTTTGTATGTACAGCGGTAAAAATGCCGCTTGGAGCTTAACCAGAATATAGGGGAACCAAACCTCAATCTTACCCTATGGTCATACCAATTAAACGGAATAATTCCCTTCCAAAATATATCATCTAACTCCACTGCTTTATTCTCTTAATTGTGTTTGTTGCTCCCAAAGGATCGCCTTTATCAGTATGTATTAACATTCTCACTGGCGTTCGTTTTAGTGCAGTCTGGCGGCTGTAAAAAGTCTTCCCGTGCTACGAATCGCTAGTGTAATTTTTACTGGTCCTTTGGGACCAACGAGCCCAATATAGGTGGCTTTGAAGTAGAATACCGCTTAAGCCGGTGCTAGTGGTTGTGAGAGGTGTTGCTTCTTATATTACTTCTCATGAAAATACTCAATAAAACGGAGTCTGCAGCTTTATTCTCTTAATTGTGTTTGTTGCTCCATAAGGATCACCTTTATCAGTATTTATTTACATGTAAGTGGCACAGTGAAACGATTAACGAGATACTATATCAAAGACGTCTATTCTAATTGTACTTATATATCAAAAGACGCATATACTAAGCTTACTTGTATATCAAAAGACGTCTATACTAATTTTAATAATATATCAAAAGACGCCTATACTAATTTTACTGATTTATCAAAAGACGTCTATACTAATTATACTTATATATCAAAAGACGTCGAAACAAATTTTACTGATATAGCAAAAGACGCCGACACTAATATTACTCGTATCTATTTACTTTATCCACTGTAATTCTTTTGTTTGACTTAAATGGCTATTTAGTACGACATCACTTGTCATTTATTGTAAAATACTAAACAAAAACGGTTTTGTTAGCAGGACATTCCCGCTGTTCATACAAGCCGTTGGCTGGATTTGTAAACATGGAGTTAATTAAATATACGTGGAATGGAATGAGTGTTTTATCGGTAGCAGCTGAATAGATGTCTGTGGAAATAAAATAGGTTATCAAAATGTCATGCGATAAGCGCTTCTATTTTTCGTTTTGGTTTATCAACGTTATAGGCAACACATCAGATATTTTGTCTGGTTGTATGTGTGCGACGAAAGATAAAGACAAAGTAGATATAAAAATCGAAGAGTAAAAGTAGCATTCAAGTACGACATTCAACCACAAACACACACAGAAACAAAGAAGGACGACATTCAACCACAAACACACACAGAAACAAAGATGTTTTAAAGATGAATAAAAAGCAAGATTTGACATCACAAACACTAAATGGTTGACAACAGGGCTGCCGCCCTTGAACTGTCAGTGGCAAAACACCCACTGGGGGATTTAAACCAGGTTGTAAAGGGCTTTCTTACCTCACTCTCACAGTTTCCATTCTAAACGGCATAAACATGATCCCTAATGATGACCCCTTATTTCCAAGGACTTTAACGATGCTCAGTACTATTTAATATTAAAGGTTACACACCAGGGTTATTTGATCTTACTACACCCGATTATGTTCAAAACACATGGTGAATTAAAGTTTGAGACATAAAAACACGATGCACCATATTTTGATTCATGATTTTTCTCATGTTTGGAAAAATTTTGAAATTTTAGATTCTTCTAAAATATAATAGTATACTTCCTTTAAAAGTGTGTATTAATTTGTCTATAAAGTATTGTATTTAAACTTTCTAAACTGATGACTATGTAGGGTTAAATAGTTTGTACGTCTGGCTTTCGAGACGGTATACTGAACATTTAATAGTCGCAAATCTTATTTGATGTCGATGCGATAGCTGTACAATTTGCTCTGTCGGAGATGAGAGGTCATCGCGACGAGCATTCAGATTCATTTAAGGACCTATTTTCAGCCTATGGTATTTTTGTGGGGGTGTGTGGGGAGGGAGGCGTGGAGAAAGAATGTGTATGTATAGCTGTAAATTACAGTAAGACATACACTTTTAGAGATAATGGTGTGATTCTACATTGTGTCGGGTGAAAAGGCTCGCCCATAAAGCATTTGTATGCAGTAACGTTTTTCTTATTATTTGTGTTTTAGTTTTAGTTTTGTTATAAAACGATAAACATAGTATTAAAAACATTGTATCTAGTACAACCAACACGTTAACTTGCTAAATTTTCTTCATAAGTGTAAAGTACAAAGTGTTATATAGCTATATCCTAGCTAGTATTCATAATTAAATATTACATGAATTATACTTCCCAAGAAACGTCTATTAGATTGCTAGTTTCTATCCAGAACATAAACAAAAGGATATTTTTTTTGTATTTTGGAGAAATATTTCACAGTCCACTTTCTTAATAATGCTTTCTTGTTGTAACTGATCACAACAAGTGTATCTCCATCTGAAAGTAGATATGAAGTCAAACAGGAAAAGTAGCATTCAGGGACCACATTTAACAAAAGCACGCATGGAAACAAACAACAATTATAAGAATAAATAAAAGCCAAGATTTATAACAAAAAGGCCGTTAGGGTTCTAGGGTGCACCAATCCTCAATCCCTATTGTCATTCCAATAAAACGATACAGCGTAAATAAAGACATCCCCCACCGTGATATATCTTCTAACAAACTAGACAGTATTAATAGACAATTGACATATAAAACAAAGATGATAATATATATATGAATATAAAAACAAAAGTCTAGAAAGCCACACAGCAAGTATTCAATGACTTGGCAGAAGCCGGAGAAAGAAACATTTATGGCACGACAAGACAATATTGGAGACAAACAGCAAACGGTACCGTCCTCTCAGGATTTAAGTAGACATCGTCATAGGGTCATATATGTTGCTGATTATTTCTCAACTTTTAAATGAGAAATTCAAGTAGAGAAAATAAGCCTCAATATCAAATGTATTAACATCTAAGTTGAAGTTATTTAGGGTATAGATGACTTACCATAGGGTTGCCAATGCTTGCTGTTTAAACTGACGATATCGCCGAACGGGTCATTGTTAGGTATAAAAGTCCAACGGAAATTTAGCATTCACCAAACACTGTCATCCAAACCCACACTAAAAACATACACTAAAAACACACAACGCTAAAGACACACACTAAAAACACACACTAAAACAAAAGATATAAAAATCGAACAGGAAAAATAAAATTCAAGGAAGACATTCAACCACAAAAAACACACACAAACAAAGAACAACTTTAAAGATGATTAAAAGGCCAAATAAGACATCACAAACACAAAAGGGTTGACAATAGGGCTATCGCCTTGGGGGTTTTAACCAGGTTTGAAGGTGCACCAAGCCTCACACTTACCCTACTGTCATCCAAATAAAACTGGACTGTGTAAAAACAGAAATCCCCGCCATGAGCTATTCTCTAACCAACAAGGCAGCATTAATAGGCATCATAAGTAAAACACAAAGATGCTCGTGTATATATAAATACAAAAAAACACAATAGCCTATAAAGTCACAAAAGAAGGTACTCAGTGACCTGGCAGAAGCTAGAGCGACAAGAGAACAAATCATTGAGGCAACAACAAGACAAGATTGCAGACAACCATCAAACGTCACCGTCCTGTTGGGCTTTAGATATACGTCATCATAGGGTCCACAGCCTGTTCAGTCATCGCACATTTAGAGAGTAAAACATAGTGACGAACTGTAAATGGGTCCAATAATTACAAGGACAAATAGAAACAAAGTATGCGACACCACAAACACTAACGGACTGACAATAGGGTTTCAACATTAGAAGGCTCGACGTTGTACAGTTCTTTGTGGGGTATAGAATCACTTGGGTTAAACATCTAATTTTAAAATGAAAGGAAAATGTTTATTTAATTTCTGATTTAGATTTACCTTTTTAGATGTATGACAGCAAAATTTCTAAAATTATTGTCCTGAATCTGTGATTTTTTAATAGGCGTTTTTGCACCAATATTTACATAATTTCATTTTATCCTTAAAAGTGCCAAACTGCAACAAGTTACCTTAATTGATGATTGCATTTTGACTTTTGTCCCTAACATTTGTTAAAACAGCAAATATTTATTTCTGAGTTTATTGTGACAGTATGAATTTTTCGTTTCAAAAACACCCTTCATTCAGGTAGTATAGAATCATTTTTTCTGAGAGGTGTTGCACGTAGTGATATATTGTGCATGGAAAAGTGTCCCAAATAATTTCACCGTTGAATAAATGTATGCTTATATGATATATCTTCAAGCCTGGAAAGTTTTAAAATAATCTAAAATATATGAGCTGAGAAAATTGAATTTAAACAGGAAGTGATTCTTTACTACCAATGATTCTATACACCCCAAAGCACTGTATTTATAATTTATTAAATAAAACCGAATCCATAACCATTATTTGTATTTAACATGTGTTTAATTCAAAGGAAATAAGTCTTTATTACACATTTAATGTAAATGATGCAATTTCTTTCTAATGCATGAATGAACTTTTAGGGTGCTGTGATATTTCCAAGAATGTCATTCCGTTTCTTATCACGCCAAACTCGGAACGGATCGGGTCCATAAAGCAATTTGACGAATTAAACCCAAAATTGAAATCGGATCGTTAAGTACAAAACACATTATTTTAAATTACATCACTATATATACTTAATTTAAAACTCTATTTAATTGCAAAATACAATACGAACCGATGACTTTAAACGGTTATGGTGTTATAAACTTCAGGGGGCGTGAGAAGTGTTGCTTCTTTCATTACTTCTCATGAACAGACTCAATAAAACCGAGTCTGCTGCTTTATTCTCTTAAGTGTGTTTGTTGCTCTCAAAGGATCACCTTTATCAGTATTTTTCAACTTGGGCAGAAATTCAATGACTTGCTCGAAGAAAGTCTGTCACAGTGACAATATCTTGTTCCAAGACAAATAAAGAAAGCATAATAATAAATAGTTAACGCCGAAAAAAGAAACACCGCATGTTTTATGTCTTATATAGAATAGAAGAAAAAGAACAAATAAATTTCCCGTCCACATTTATATATTGTAAATTTAATACAAACTAATAATTAAAAGTGTATCGAACTGAACTGTCTACGACAATATAGTTTTATTATATACAATCAAAAGCAATTCTAGGCGCCGATCAAGATTATTATAAGTCATGTTTATTACATTTTAAGAAGTTCAACTTCTAAATCAAATTTCGGAAAAAAAACAGTATAAATTTAAAACATGTAGCTTAAAACTTTAAATGTTTAACTATTTCTATTCTAATGAGGGTAAACACGTTGTTTATGATACCAATTGTGAAAGTGCCTGCACATTCAATACTAGTTTGATGACGTATTTTCTAACACATTAAGCTGCACAATAAGTCAAGGTGACTACCGAGGTCAAAAGTGTTCGTATCTATATCTCAAAAGATATCTACTGAACAAAACAAGATAGAGAAACATTCGAACACCTGTTCTGGAGTATCGTTTGCAAGGCAAATGAAAATATTCCAATCAAGGTTAAATAGGTTTGCTTCTATGTAGGATATATTTGTTTCCATTGAATTTGTTTCTATGGAGACTATATTTGTAACTACAGTATGTCGGCTGTACAGAAAACGTGTATCATCATTTGTAATACTAGCTAGTCACTAACACGTTTAATAGATCTAGAAGTTTTTTTCTCATTTAAAGTCATTTGCTTTGGTTTGACACTCGATCGAAATTCACACGGTGGTTTTGAACTAGTTTGTAGTGATGTCAAATGTGAAAATATAATTTGTGTTTGTTTTGTATGCGGGTCTTCGGATGGCTATGTTTGGTGAATGCTACATTTCCTGTTCAACAGTTATACCTGCATGCTTGTATTTCAATTATAAAATCCAATTTGTCGTTTGTATGCAAATAATAACAGTAGTTCGATAATAACTGGTGATTAACAATACAACTCTGGGTAAACAGCTCGTTTGCAATCAATCAATAGCATTATTTTACGGCGAACGATAATTTGAAAAGCCTTGTATCATTCCAGCTTATTGTAGAAATACTAAAGGAAAAAAGAAATGGAAAATCGAGAAATTCCGCTATACCGTAGGTATAATATGCCGCTGTTAATCGAAAGGTAGATGGCTACATTAGAAGCAGCTATAAAAGTCAACAGGAAATGCAGCAATCAAGAACCACAGTCATTCAAAACCACGCATAGAAACCAGCTACTATTACAAAATAAGAATTAAATGCAAGATATGACATAATAAGCATGTAAGGGTTAACAATAGGGCTACCGCCTATTGTCAAAAAGGGCCGCTGGGGAGTTTAAACCAGCCTCTAGAGTGCACCAAACCTAGCTCATTCTTACCCTATTGTCATTCCAATAAAACGGGACAGTGTAAATAAAGATATCCCCGCCAGGTTATAATCTCTAACAAGCAATGCAGCATTAATAGGCAATAAAAGTATAACACATAGATGATCATGAATATATGAATATAAAAAAAACACATAGAAAGCCAAAAAGCAAGTACTCAGAAATCCAGAGCAACAATAGAACACTCTATTAAGGGTTCGACAAGGTAGACGTCATCATAGGGTCCACAATATGTCCTGTCATCGCACAATCAAAGAGAAAAGCATGGTGGCAAACATTTAAATGGGTCAACCACTAAACATGCGGTGCATTGCAAACAGATAGGGTCATAACCTCTTTTTATAAACTGTTTAATACGTTTAATAAAGATTGTATGAAAGTGATTATGACAAAGGATCTTATGAAGTTTGGAAATTACGAAGTTTCCTTTCAGAAAAATGACAAAATCACCAGCTGTTATCCCTTCAAAGTTTCATTCTTGATATAATACGCGTTTGGAGCAAGCAGGTGAGCAAACTATAGGATATAAGGATATAAAGTCTTACAATCTCTTTACATTAAATACAGTACCGAAATGGCTCAAATGTTCAAAGCGGAACTTCAACATTTATGAAATTCGTGTAACAACGTGTACTGCGATTAAAATGTCTACAATAACACAGTTTCATCCTTTCTCTAACTAACAACAGCCTTTTGTAACAAAACATCTTGGAATTTCTCTGAAATATTACGCGAAATTCAGTGAGCAGTATATAAATGATATAGCGGAAACTCCAGAGTTGCGTTTCCTTTTTCCTTTAGTATATATAGTTATCTTACTGGAGATATATTAACAATAGGTTGCATATATAGAGAAAATTATGTCGGTGCCTTTTACTATTAAGTTTATTAGGCGAGGCTTAGAAAACGAAGAATGGCGAGGCTCTGCCGAGCCATTCTTCGTTTTCGAGTCGAGCCTAATAAACTTGATAGTAAAAGGCACTGAAATAATATTCTTTTTATCATGTAGATTATCAAAATTTTCTGTATGAATTACTATTATTGCCTATTTCTCAGAATGGTGCGCTTATCGAGGACGCCGCCATGTTGTTGTTTTTAGTTTGTTTTATGACGTCATGAAACGTTACGTGTATGACGTCAGACAACGTTACGTACAATAAACGACGAGGGATTCCGCATTGATTTGCTCTATTGGTGATTGCCTAATATAGCAAAATTTAATAGGTCACCCCTTTATTAGGCAGAAAAGTGCATATCTGCATGATAAACTTATTAAATAGGTAAATAGAAACATATAACAGTAATAATAGTGCCAATGACATCTATGCTTGAAAAAAAAAGACTACATTGTAACATATATACAAAATGGCTAATGGCGAAATGATGATTTAAGGAACATGTTTATACTTAGTATATATAAATTCATAAACAAACGTAAAATTAAGAAACGTTCTATCCATTTTGAGCCGGATTGCAAGCAAATCCAGGCTTATAGTTTGGTGATTTCCGTCTGTCCGTCCGTCCGTCTGTCCGTCTACGCTTGTTGACGTTTTGGTAAATGCTTTTAATTTTTTAATTTATGACTAGAACACCTTAATTGGACAAGATATAGTTTTGGTAAAATGACTGATGTCCAATGAATAAAACGCAATCGTTTGTTGGTGGTGACCTTGTGTTGTTCGCTGTAGCCATCCATTAAATTGAAAATGGCCGCCCTTGACTAAATATTTACCAACACTAAACGTCCTTATAATTTAGTGTTTGTTTCTCTACCTCATTCAAGCTGTTACAATTCAATCATCTCTTAAACAACTTATTTAATCATTTTATACGAGTAGAGCATCTTCACTTAAGACACACTTTCTCCGCTAGCGTCTTTTCCTGAAATGTACACTTTCGAATTACCACCAACAGTCAGTCAGCTATAAATATTTAATTGAGCAAACGTGTATTAGGAAATTGTTTTAATGACTTAAATAGCGTGTGGATGGTAGCAAACTGAATTCAGAAACGAAGTTTATAAACAATCGTGATTACTTGTGGCATGCAAAGTATAGTGGATTCATATTAAAGTCCCTTTTAAAATTAATTATCAATATCCATTTTCTACATCATCAAAACATAATATCAGTATATATTTTTCCGCATAAAGAAAACACTCGGTATACCAGGGGAATGAGAGGTGTATATTACCTCCCATGAACAGACTCAATAAAACTGAGTCTGCTATTTTTCTCTGATGTTTGCATTTGTTGCTTTCAATATATATAATTCAAACGTAAATAATTGTTGACATATCAGATATAATAATACATACAAATGAAACAAAATGGCATTGAATGCAGGGTATCATGTAAGCGATATAAATAACGCATGAATGCATTACGTGTGTCATGCATTAAGAAGACACATCCAATATCCATTTTTCACACTGATATCTAATACCAACAATTCACTGACGAATATAGGAATTTGTCATTATCAGAAACATTGGAAAGGTCAATGCAAAGGTCAGACAGAACGTGTATTTACAGAACACAACCATCCAAAAACACGCATTTTGAGCATTATAATGTAAATATATACGTTTTATACATAACAGGGTTGACAATAGAGCTACCGTCTTGGAACGGTTAGTGGCAAGAAAGGCCGCTGGGGGTTAAACCAGGTTCTAGGGTGCACCAACCCACATCCTTACCTTATTGCTATCCCAATAAAACGGGACAATGTAAATACAGATATCCCCGCCAGGTTATATTCTTTAACAAACGAGGCACTCCAAAATGAAAATAATAGATCAATTGATAACACACAGTTCCCTTTTTACACTTTAATCTAATGGTTTAGTAGGGTTCACAAGCCCCTACATTTACACTTCAATCTCATGTTTTAGTGGGCGTTATAACGAAAAGTATTAACACATGTTCTTCTAAATTTCATCTTTTACGAGTGTATTGACAGCCTTTTATATTGCGAATTGGTACACCCTAGAACCTGGTTTAAACCCCCGGCGGGTATTTTGCCACTGACCGTTCCAAGGCGGTAGCCCTGTTGTCAACCCTTTTGTGTCTGTGATGTCTTATCTTGCCTTTTATTCATCTTTAAAGTTATTCTTTGTTTCTGTTTGTGTTTATAACTGTCGTCCTTGAATCTACTTTTTTTGTATATGCCTACAATATCAATGTCACTTAATGGCTTCTATTAATCCTGTTCTGAATAATAATATGCTGTTCAGTAAACAAACAGACCACCGCTATTAAGAGACAGCCTGCTTTAAAGTTCCAAACTGCATTGTTTAAATTAAATTTCATCTTTATTTAGATACCACCTGTGTTAAAGAGCAATGTTGATCTTCCCGTAGTGGTCTCTTAATTCAGTTTTGACTGTATATGTTGAAATTGTTTGCCTGAACGTTATCAAGGACGTTTCACTATCTTTCATGAACAGTCTGCACTAGTTTGTATGTTGATCGTGTTCGGCGATTTCCAAATTTCCTCTTTAGTATTCGTGTTGGTGTATTATTGTAATGGGATAACAGTTCAGTGTGTGTTTTCTATATTCTTACGTAGATGTTTAAATACTTTTTATGGCTTTTCTGTAAAGTTCCGAACGCGTTACTGTTTAAAGCATTTTTCTTTTATTCCTCTATGTCTTTTATTTGTGATGTACATCCCTCTGTAATAGAAAACAATAAAATAGAAGTTTTATGTTACAATAGACCTTTATATTCGATTGAATATTTAATATATAGCGGTTCGTTATTTAAATGATACTTCAAACAGAATTAGACACAGAACATGTAATAAGGCACAGCTTGCTGTAAGTCATTATTTGAAATCGATTAGTACCGCACAAATTGAAAAGTATTCGTCTGATTATGTATATAATTACTTTTTATTAATTCCACCACACTGGTTTTGGTAATTTCCTTTCATATATATGATACACACTATTCCAACTGTCATGTTGCGCTAATATTAATAGCACATACTGTTTCCCTATGTACGTTTGCAATTATTCTTAGAATTAATCTGAATTATATGTGTATTTATTTATCGTATATTGGTCACGAAGCTTCGTAGTCTGTTTATCTCACAGACATTTGTAATGTATCTCTTATCATCAAAAAGACCTGTATTTTATTTTTATATCAAACACGCCTTCCTAATATACTGTATTTCTATATCACACGGACTTTCGCAATGATCACCTTATCATACATACCTTACTAATGTAATGTATTTTTATATCACACGGACTTTCGCAATGATCACCTTATCAAATACACGTTCCTAATGTATTGTATTTCTATATCACACGGACTTTCGCAATGATCACCTTATCAAACACACGTTCCTAATGTAATGTATTACTATATCACACGGACTTTCGCAATGATCACCTTATCATACATACCTTCCTAATGTACTGTATTGCTATATCACATGGACTTTCGCAATGATCACCTTGTCATACATACCTTCCTAATATACTGTATTTCTATATCACACGGACTTTCGCAATGATCACATTATCATACATACTTTCCTAATGTACTGTATTTCTATACACTTTCGGACTTTCGCAATGATCACCTTGTCATACATACTTTCCTAATTTACTGTACTTCTATATCACACGGACTTTCGCAATGATCACCTTATCATTACATACCTTCCTAATGTACTGTATTGCTATATCACATGGACTTCCGCAATGATCACCTTATCATACATACCTTCCTAATGTACTGTATTTCTATATCACACGGACTTTCGCAATGATCACCTTATCATACATACCTTCCTAATGTACTGTATTTCTATATCACACGGACTTTCGCAAGGATCACCTTATCAAACACGCCTTCCTAATGTATTGTATTTCTATATCACAAAGGACCTTCGAAGTGATCACCTTGTCACACAAACATTCCTAATGTATTGTATTTCTATATCACATGGACTTTCGCAATGATCACCTTGTCATACATACCTTCCTAATGTACTGTATTTCTAAATCATACGGACTATCGCAATGATCACCTTATCAAACACACCTTCCTAATGTACTGTATTTCTATACTGAGTTGCAAAAGAAAGTGGACACTAAGTTTTGTTTAGATTTAATTGTATAAAGTTTTTCTAGAATTAAATTGACAAATTACGAAATGAATATGCCATGTTTGGTACCAAAGTTTTTATCATTCCATTGCCAGTATCATGTTGTCATTTGTTTTTCAATAAGTCGAATCATTAAGAGACTGTCGCTTGATTAAGAGGATAAGGTGTAAAGAAAAAAATTCAAAGTGTCCAGTTTCTTTTGCAACTGAGTATATATCACGGACCTTCGAAGTGATCACCGTATCACACATACCATCATAATGTATTGTAGTTCTATATCACGCGGACCTTCGTAATCTATCTCTTTATATCTGTAAAACACATTTATGTCCCAAACCATTATGATCTTCAGTTCTCTTATAGCTGAAAATTCGTTGTTTAAACACATCACTGAAATAATATAAAGGATTTTCTTTGCAACTTAAATAAAGCTTATTTTGTGATAATTTGGTCAATGACCAATTATTTTATTATATTTTATTTTATTTGTTTTACTTTTCTAGTAAGTTGTATTCTACAATCGAGAGTATATATACAAATTCTAATATAAATATAATCTTGTGAGGTTTGATACACCCTAGAACCTGATTTAAACACCCAGCGGCCTTTTTTCCACTGACCGTTCCAAGGCGGTAGCCCTGTTGTCAACCCATTTGTGTTTGTGATGTCACATGTTTGTTTTCATGCGTGTGTTTGGTTGGCTGTGTTTTGTGAAAGCTACATTTCCTGTTCGAATTTAATACCAACACAGCCTATTGGGACGGTGGCGTTTGATGTTTGTCTATGCTCTTTCTTGTCGTGCCCTTAATGGTTTATTATCTTGTTGCTCTGGCTTCTGCCAAGTCATTGAGTACCTTCATTTTGGCTTTCTAGGCTATTGGGTTTTTTTGTATTACATTTACACGAGCATATTTGTGTTTTACTTATATTGCATATTGATGCTGCCTTGTTGGTTAGAGATTAGATCATGGCGGGGATTTCTTTATTTTCACTGTCCTGTTTTAATGGGATGACAGTAGGGTAAGTGTGAGGTTTGGTGCACCCTAGAACCGGTTTAAACCCCCAGTGGCCTACTTTGCCACTGACCGTTCCAAGACGGTAGCCCTATTGTCAACCCTTTTGTGTTTGTGATGTCATTTGCTTTTATTATTACTTTGTCTGTTTGCGTGTTTGTTTCTGTGTTTTGTGGTTGACTGTCCTTCTTGAATGCTACTTTCCCTGTCCGATCTTTTTATATTTCTTGAGTCATTTTGGTATTTTGTTATATAAACCTTTATACTATTTGACCAGTCCTAACACGTGGGACGGGGACATAAACCGGGATATCCCGTGTATCGGAGATTATCGTCCAAGTACAGCAAAGAACAAAGGAATCTTTTTCCGTATTCCTATATATATCCTTCTATTCTCTTAGGAGCGGCACGAAAATGGCATGCAAATGTGCTGGCGAGTCAATAAACAACACGTCAGTTCAATTTATATGAACTTTAAAGACACAAGTGAATTCGAAATATCACAATAACGGTCACAACTATAAATATTAGGTTACTATACATAACGCTTACAAAATGTTAAACTTAAAATAAGCAGACTTGAATGCTGTGAAGTATGTATTTCGAATAAGAAGTTTAGAATGTGCAATCTGGAATTAAATATCTAGTTCATACTTTCAAAATGTCAAACACTCCTTGATATGTATACGTCGATTGGATATTCCTACCCGTGACGTGCTTTGGTCTGGGGAACGGAGGGCAATATAATCAGTCGAACAGTCTTATGAACAATAATATATTGTATTCATATATTCCTATTTGTCAATAACGTAAACTAACCTGACTAAAAAATACAATAATTTAAAATTATAATAGTATATTCAATTAATAAACAGATACTAGCTACTTAATGTTTACGCCAAAAACTAGGCCCCTAGTGTTTCTAAACTCAATCGTTCTTTTGTATCTGTCAATCTCCGTTTTATGTAAAGGGACACTGTCCGTCAGTAAAGCATATATTCAGCATCGACAATCCTTGCATACCGGATAAGGTTATCCGCTTTTTACATGGGTGATGGAAAGCCTGATCTTACACATGGGGGAAGATAAACGTCGCGCGCTGATATCAACAATGACAGTTGCATGACGTGTAAATAAACATGCAAAACATTAGTAGTTGGTTGACGACGACAATGCGCAGAATGTAAATGATATGCAAGAAAAATAATCAATCATGAGTATCCGGTTCGGATAGGGAATTCCAACTCTAGGTATAACTGTTTTAATCGGAACCTCGGCAGAGCGTCGGTTCCGAAAAAATCAATTAAACCTCATGTTGGAATTTCCTATCTTTACCGGATACCCATCAAATATTCTTATAATAATCATCGGTTTTGTACCGCTTTTGAATTTCGTCAAACGTCTTGTTTCTAGTTAGTAAATATTCAATAATGGTAGTTATGTAATGTTTGCCAACGTAATTATTGTGTGTTTTATAAGCTAAAATATACGGCTTATTCAGCTTTAAGGTTTATGATTTCGTATCCTTAAGCTAGTGCATTTATTCCACACCGGAGGACATCTTCTCTCAAATGACTGTAACTTGTCGATGATGACGACTCATTGTCATATTAACTAAAATAATTGCCTTACGTCAACTTGCTTATTTGGACAGGTCGTATTCCCCATACTGTTATTCTCCAAGACGAGCACACGCAGATGACTTAGATAATGACAATGTCTCTCGAAAGTAAAAAATAATCTAATTTAGAGTTATTATATCTGCCAATGACAAAACGTTGGGAGTGTATTTAGTCATAGTTATGAAGCTTAACTCTTTTTGGACATATAAATGAGTTTTGATTTCAAAAATAAACAAGGAAGATTACTATTTTAAGTACGAACTTTATGGATTGTGTTGACCACGTATATACTTTGCTATACTGCCTGAAATGCAACACGACCAACGTTGCAAAGAATGGTAATTGCATTAATCCTGCAATTTAAATGTATTAAACTCTCACTACCAAGTGAAAAATTAAAAATAACTATTCGCTGCTACCGTGTACCTAATAATATTGTGTTGTTCACTGCTACCGTTTACACTTAGTCTCTTAATAGTGTGTTGTTCACTGCTACCGTATACACTAATAGTAGCGTTTAGTTCACTGCTACCGTGTACACTAATAGTAGCGTGTTGTTCACTGCTACCGTGTACTAATATTAGTGTGTTGTTCACTGCTGCCGTGTACACTAATAGTAGTGTGTGGTTCACTGATACCGTGTACACTAATAGCAGTGTGTTGTTCACTGCTACCGTGTACACTAATAATAGTGTGTTGTTCACTGCTACCGTGTACACTAATAGTAGTGTGTTGTTCACTGCTACCGTATACACTAATAGTAGTGTGTTGTTCACTGCTACCGTGTACACTAATAGCAGTGTGTTGTTCACTGCTACCGTGTACACTAATAATAGTGTGATGTTCACTGCTACCGTGTACACTAATAGTAGTGTGTTGTTCACGCTACCTTACCAGTTACAAAAATGAGTCCTATATCATATACAAATAGACCTCCAGCAGTCGAATTATTCAACATATGCCATGACTGGTATAATTGTTTGTGTTTGTGTGTTTCTTTGGGAGTAGTTTGGTGCTGCTGAGAGAGAAGAACATGCTTCTGAAAATTACATTTACATATGTACATTGACAGTTGTATACGACAGAGTAATTTATGGCGACATTTTGCGTTTTAAGTCAGGACGTATGTGTTTTCTTTCCAAATTAGTGAATGCAGTGTGAATAATTGTCTAATCTACCAGTCAGAAACGTTCCTTTGTTAAATACTCATACTTGTATAATGTTATAATGTCCTGTTTACAGTTGGCGGGGACGGTATTTTACTCCTTCACATCCACTGGATGTATGCTGTGAATTTCTGAAAACAATCAGCATTGTGGTTAATGAAAACTTTAAATTATGCATCTTCCATTAGGAAAATATGCGATTCCTTTTTATTTACTAATTGTTTAAATATACAAAGTTTGCCGGGCAGTGATACTCTTTCCTTGACAGTTACATAGAGCAAACTATGTCAGTCCTCTTTAAAGTAGCTATCCCGTCAAATAACGGCACAAATTACACTAAAAACCAATTATCAAAGCTCTATCCAGGTGTTTAGATCATACAATAATGCATATGTGCCGATTACAAGTATAGTTTTTTCACCCGTTCTTAAAATACCCGTGATTGAATATGCGTCAAATGAATTATAAGTTGGTAACTATTAATTCGACACTCCGGTTTCGGGGTTTGGCCTTTCCGGTTAAAGCCGTTTATATTGTGTCTACAGAGTTTGATTTCTCAAAATATGTCAGTTACATATATATACATCGTAGAAACGGTGTACACATGTTGTAAAATGTGGCTGTTGATGGCGGTACAGCTACTATTAATATCAGGTGTATTACATGCAGGCGAGGCTTATAAAACTAGAGCTGTCGCTTTTTTAGGGCGACTAACATTCCCCCGCTACCTACTTTTTGGGTAAATCAACAAAGGCAAGTAAAATTTAACGCCACATGACATTTTTAGACTAGCACTAAGTATTAGCCAAAAATCATAGGTCAAAGAAACTCCAATGTAGATAAGAAAATAATCAAATTGCAAGTGATTTAAATATCGTTATGATCTCATCACAGCATTCCACTTTTAAAGCTTCATGAGATCTAATTCAAGAGGAAATGTGTTACAGAACGGAAACGGTTTTCACGATCGGATCATGATCGCCATCACATTGACCTTCGAACTATTGACCTCAAAATCAATAGCAACAATCATGACACAAACATTCCTGCCAAGTTTTGAGTGCCAGCTGTTTTTGAGTTATGGAAGCCAAGCAATTTTTAGTGAGTTTTTACATATACATAGTGTATCATTGGCAGTTATCCTTATATATTCGGTAAAAAAATTTTTGGACCAGGGTATATAAAGTCATATAAAAATACAACTAGTGGACAGAATTTAATTATCTTTTGTTAGTAACCAAGGTCTACCCTACCCGGTTAATTTGGTAACAGAACCATTAAATTCCAAACCAGATTAGATTTCTAAAAAATATCGCGAACTCACAAAGGGTCTGTAAAAAATGTTGCAAAGTCCATACAAACAGTAACAGTTACAGACATTCGAGTACCCAATAAACATATTATTACCCGGTGAATCTTGTTTGGAATTTAATGATTTTGGTACCAAATCAACCAGGTAGGGTAGACCATGGTTACTAAAAAAATATACTTAAATTCTGTCCACTAATTTTATTTTTATATGACTTTAAATACCCTGGTCCAAAACTTTTTTTACCGAGTATATATGTGTAGGTATTTTACCTTTAGCTTTCACATGGGTTGCATAATTTGCATATTCTTCATCAAAAAAATGTATCCCATATGTCAAAATTATTCAATAGTTTAAAGAGTGAAAATAAATCATAATCGTATTTTTTTTAATTATAATCAAATTTAATCTTAATATTCAATCAATAAAGGGAGGTAATTTAAAAAATAATTTTAAATTAATATTGTTATTTAGGTTTAAATATAAAAACATCACAACATACTTGCATATTAAAAACAAGAGGCTCAAGAGGGCCTGTATCGTTCTACTGGATACCCCCGGGGCGGGGCCCAACTGTCACCCCATGTTCACCATTTGAACAAACTTGGTAGAGGATCCAAAAAGTGATATTAAATAAAATTAAGCCTTTATCTCTTGTAGTTTCAGAGAAATATTTTGAAGTTCTTCCCTATAACTCTATGTAAAACTGTTCCAAATAAGTGGAGAAAAAAAAAAACATAAAAATTTAAAAAATTTAAACAATAACAAGCAATTATTAGTGAATTTTGTTTTTCAAGTTTTGTTACCATGGCAACCACATTTCTTATGCGAATCTACCCAAAAGGGGAGGTGTATAATTACACGATGAGACAAACATTATTGCCAAGTTTGGCATTTGTAGTGCCGGTTGTTCTTGAGTTATCACGAAGACAAGCGATTTTTAGTGATTTTTTACAATTTTTGTTACCATGGCAACCACATTTTTTAAGCGAATCTACCCAAAAGGAGAGGTGCACTACTAGACCATAAAACAAACAATCTTGCCAAGTTTGGCATTTGTAGTGCCAGCTTGAGTTATCACGAAGACAATCGATTTTTAGTGATTTTTTACAACTTTTGTTACCATGGCAACCGCATTTTTTATGCGAATCTATCCAAAAAGGGAGGTGCACAACTACACCATGACACAAACATTCCTACCGAGTTTTGAGTTTGTAGTTCAAGCTGTTCTTCAGTTATCGCGAAGACAACTAGACCATAAAACAAACATTCTTGCCAAGTTTGGCATTTGTAGTGCCAGCTTGAGTTATCACGAAGACAATCGATTTTTAGTGATTTTTTACAACTTTTGTTACCATGGCAACCGCATTTTTTATGCGAATCTATCCAAAAAGGGAGGTGCACAACTACACCATGACACAAACATTCCTGCTGAGTTTCGAGTTTGAGTTTAGCCGTTCTTGAGCCAGCCGTTCTTGAGTTTATAGCAAATACAAGAAGATTTTGGGATGATCGACCGACATTTTTTTTTATAAGTTTTGTTACCATGGCAACCATATTTCTTACGCGAATCTACTCAAAAGGGGAGGTGCACAATTAGACCATGACACAAACATTCATGCCAAGTTTCGAGTTTGTGGTGCCAGCCGTTCTTGAGTTCTCGCAAAGACAAGAAGATTTCGGGATGGACCGACCGACCGACAGACAGACCGACATTTGCAAAGCAATATGCTCCCCCTTCGGGAAAGGGGGCATAATAATATTTTTACCAAAGGCAGTCAGTATATACATCAAGTTTCGTGATATTTGCTTTAAGGGAAAGGCGTAACAGAGCGGACAAGGCGTTTGATCGGGTCACGTTGACCTTGACCTTTACACTACTGGCCTCAAGACCTCAAGATATTGAATCAGTTCCATAAAGTAAAGAAATCGTTTCTGGCGTGGGAAGAAACGCCAATCACTTAATAATAAGTTCCCCATTAACATTTGTTAGTTAGGCATTCTTTTGTTTACTTAATGCATATAAATAGTGTGAAAGTATCATGTCTGTCGGACTGGTTTCGCTGGACGTACTTGTAGCAAACTGAAGATTAAATTTGGTAAAAGCCAGTTGCATAGTAACCTTTGTTGTTTGCCAATAGAAATCGATACATTTCAAATAAATGGAAACTTCCTTCCTGTGGTCATATCTATTTCACGGTCATGTTACCAAAGAAAATGAGAAATGACCTTATATTTAATTATGTTTATCACCCTTCGGTTGTCCAAGTAGTATTTCGATAAATGTTAAACACATTTAATCACTAATCATTGACAGTCGTTTTCTTTATCGGTGTGCATGTGTTTACATTATTCGCGTGCTGTTTCTGTATGCACGATTAAAGAATACACACCTCATTTGACTTCTGGTCGTTGGTAAAAACAAGGCTGCACGTTGTCATAATGGATTTGCTAAGGTCATCTACCTTATAAACCGGAATCTTTATCAAGAAAAGCTGCACAATGAATACTGAAATAGAATCAAGTAAAGGTTTCAAAAGAGTGTGTTTAACTGAAATGTGTATATAATACATATATTGCATATACTTGGACAGGTAATGAAGTCTATGTTTAAAGTGATATAACTATTACTTTGTAGTCGTGTCATTTACCTAAACAATGACATAATTTATCACAATTGTTTTAATAAGAATATTTTCTGACACTGTATTGACACATATTACATAATCTTACTCCAATTTATAAATGTAATATTGATATGCAGACAGTAATTAAGAACTATCAAAGACACAACATCGATGCCAGCTAAGGGCAGTGGGGCTGGCTATGCCAAAATGGAACATCAACAACGCAAGTGAATAACTGCACTGTGTAACAGTTACACTTTATCATTAAGATAAAAATTAACGAACATGTGTTAAGTTATAATCTCTCAAGACCAGTACCAATATTTGCCATATGGTTTTAACACTTTGTAACGTATCCGTTGTAATGCTATAAAATTGCTGTTCTCTAAATCAAATAGCATTTTCTAATCTCTCTTGAGACTTCATGGCTCTTAGCACGTCTCTTCCGTTGGTATTTTCATCTAGTTAAGATATAATTTAAAATATGTTACGCCATTAAAACTATATTGCCTGACGAATTATTATGCTGGTACTAAAATAACTGGTTAAAATAAAGGAAATGTTTGGTTATGTAAAGCAGACGACGTGGTTTAGTGATAATGATGGGAGATGGAGAAGCCGCAGCGGGAAATTACCCTTGCGGTCTGTGGTCTAAAGCAAGACACCTGCATTCGCAGCTTCGTCTTGTCCGTCTAAGGGGCCAGGCTGGTGGCGTTAAATGTGTTGTCCTGTGTAATAAAGTCTATCCTCTGAGGAATATATTTGATAGAAAGACAAGCCTAAGGGCGACCATCCCGGATAATCTTAATCATGTTCTGTTGTTAAAATCAATTTATGTCATTGTCCAATAGTGATTAAAAATTATTCACAAATTATATTTTTACTTAAATATGATAATATAAAAAGATATATGATTTTCAATTTGAGCAGGGTAAGAATGAGATTTGGTGACCCTAAAACCTGGTTTATATCCCCATCGGTCTTTTTGTCAACTTGTCTATGATCTTTCCTGTCGTGCCCTTAATGGTTTATTCCCTTGTTGCTCTGGCTTCTGCCAAGTCATTGAGTACCTTCATTGTGGCTTTCTAGGCTATTGTTTTTGTGTATTGTATTTACACGAGCATATGTGTGTTTTACTTATCATGCCTATTGATGCTGCCTTGTTGGTTAGAGATTAGATTATGGCGGGGATTTCTTTATTTACACTGTCCTGTTTAATGGGATGACAGTAGGGTAAGTGTGAGGTTTGGTGCACCCTAGAACCGGTTTAAACCCCCAGTGGCCTTTGTTGCCACTGACCGTTCCAAGGCGGTGGCCCTATTGTCAACCCTTTTGTGTTTGTGATGTCGTTTGCATTTTTTATTACTTTTGCTTCTCGTTTGCGTGTTTGTTTTCGTATTTTGTGGTTGACTGTCGTCCTTGAATGGTGCTTTCCCTGTCCGATATTTTTATATTTCTGGTATCAACCATTGTATGTTTATGGTGTTGTATACTTTACTTCTACGTGTTGTTGTTGTTATTATCACCACGCTCTTTAAAAGAAAGGGTTAGGGCCACCATTTGTCCGTCTGTCCGTTACCATATCTGCTCCTAAACCTCTGAGCGGAATTCAACCGTATTTAATGTATGACTTTCCCCCACATGATAACAGAGAGTAAGAGCAACATTGTTTTTGGCTCCGCACCCAGGGGCTCTCAGAGTAGTTCAAAAGGTCAAACATACTAAAATTCAATTACATTGTCATTTTGTTTCATACGTTTTCACATTATTTGGTATATATACTCGTCTATGAGAGATAAACAACATCTCAGACGATTTTATTATTTCAAACTTATACGTCTGCACAGGGATTGGTGTGTGTGTGGGGGAGGGGGGGGGTAGTGTTATTACTAACTGGACCTTTAGGATCATCAAGAGGGGGGGTAGTGTTATTACTAACTGGACCTTTAGGATCATCAAGCCCAATCTTTCTGGCTTTCAAGTAGAATATCGATTAAGCCGGTGAGCCGTGTTGCACTTCACATTACCTCTCATTAACAGACTCAATAAAACTGAGTCTGCCACTTTTATCCATTTTTCAGTATTTTATGATCAATACGCGTGGTTCTCACTTGAATCATTGAGCAGTAGCTTTGTAGCATTTCCATTTGCCTCATCAGCCTTTAATAAAACCGAGTCTCCTTCAGTTCTCATTGTGTTTTTTGCTTACAAGCGATCCCCTTTTCAGTATGTTTTAATGTGTTACTTTCCAATTAATTACTTGTTGTGATACTTTAGTACTGCTCCGTTTTAAGACAGATGGACGTTTGCCATGTGTCTCATGTTTGTCAGCTACTTCATTATGTTCTCGAACTAATTCATTGAGTGTCATATATATTCTGAATGTCGTTTCAATTTACAACAGCACTTTCAGCGAGAAGCAAATAATATTACCAACGTTTTTTGCAGAAGGTTAACACTATTTCAGCCCAAGAAATTATAAAAGCAGGAACATGCACAGAAAAGTAGACGACACATTTTATTCAGAATTGACATTAATTGTGATAGCAATTTTAAGTTATTTATTAACGCATTTATAATTAAGAAATAAAACCTCATTTACGGTGAATTATCGTGTAATATATCACGGTTTGGAGTTCAATTGTAAACAATAATTTCACGGGCCCGAAGAGCGAGTGAAGTTATTGTTTACAATTGAACGACAAACCGTCATATATTACAAGATAATTCACCGTATATGAGGTTCTATTTCTATTCTAATACCCCTAAAATGTGAAAATAACGCACACATCTGAAATCTTTCGCATTTCTTTGCTTACTCTCCTAACGTTGCAAACGTACAATTATATCTTTCGCACTGCCTTGCTTATTCTCCTAACGTTGCAAACGTTACAGTGATATATCGTTGAATATGTGAGGGTCAAGGTAATAACGATTGCAATAGCAACAATTAAAAATAGTCTTTTCTATTTAATTTGTTTTCATATATAAAAATGAGGAAAAAAATGGTCACAGCCCCTAAACGCAATAGCATCGTAGGTCCGCACTGCACCACAAGTTAGAAGTTACCTATCGTAAACAATTAAACAAATATGTAGGTTTGTCCCGTTATACTGGGATGACAATAGGGTAAAAGTAAAGTTTGGTGCACCCTGAAACCTGGTTTAAATACCCAGCGGCCTGTTTATGCCACTGACCGTTCCAAGGCGGTAGCCATTCCACCATTTTATGTTTGAGATGTCATATCTTACCTTTTGTCGATCTTTGTAGTTGCTGGTTGTTTCTGTGCGAGTTTGTGGTTGACTTCGTTCCTTGAATTCTACATTTCCTGTTCTTTTGTAGTGCTGTAGTTCAGCTTCATACAAAAATAGACTTAGAGAAGATATTGAATTTTGCCTAAAAATCCTAAAAGGAAAAACATATTCTTAATATTTTATTTATCGCGCGTTATTTCCAAATTCGATAGATGCCTATGTTAGTGTACGGATAATATCTTCAGGAAATATTGAAGTCTCCAGAAACATGTCAGTAATATTTCTGATGAAATATATATTTTTATATAGATCAAAGAACATCAACGGTTGGGTAACCTTATATAATTTTGAAGTCAGAATTATCAACCAGATTTGAAATACTATACGTAGTATTATATGTCGGTAACAGTTACACAAGAATGTTTTTGCATTAATTAAATTAATTTATTACATTATGCAATGCATTCGCCCCCACAATTAGAATCAACTTAATTGGCAAATTGTCAGATTAAACCATTTATTTGCTTGTTAATGTCTTCTCCTTATGTTACCAATATACTTTTTTCATAAGTTATTGGGGATATATTACAATAATAAATCAAAGGAAATAATTAAAATGCTTCTACATAAATGTGCAGTTAACAAATAGTTTTATTGATAGGTGGTGTAGACTTAATGAAAATGAAATATATCCGGCCATCAACAAGAGGTATATATATAACTTACATATTTTGAGAATCGAAACTCTATAGACACAGTATAATTGCATTTAACCAGCCAGACCAAACCCCGAATTAAGAGTTACCAATATCATGATTAATTTTTACGCATATTCAATCACGCATATTTAAGAATCCGTGAATAAACTTATACTTATAATCGGCACATATACATGAACACCTAGATAGAGTTTTGATAAAAAGCTTCTGTAGTGTAATTATGTTATTTGGCATTAAAATTAATACATTAAAATTAAACCTAATATAGGGTGTATAATCACGTCATACTGTACACTTTTTTATTATTATTTTACACATAAAGTATAGATAGTATTGATAATATATACATACTCAAAGAGGAAATAGTACAGTTTACCATACATAAAGTGAAAACAGATTTTAGACTCAATGTATGACAATGGCAATCTTACATATTTTGCGAATACAAAGTCTGTAGACATAATATAAACGTTTTTAACCAGCCAGACCAAACCCCGAAACTGAAGCGTCGAATTTAGAGTCACCAACTCATAATTCATTATACGTATATTCAATCACGGCTATTTTTAAAACCGTGAATAAAACTTTACTTTTAATCGGCACATATGCATTATTATAAGACCTGAACACCTGGATAGAGTTTTGATGCACGGTTTTTGTAGTGCAATTTTACCGTTATTAGTTTACTTTCTTTAATGATCCACACAAAACCTTTACCCTTATCAACATGTGTTTTTTAAAAGGCTAAAGTAGTACAATGGTTATTTTTTTCTTTTATTTTTCAAGAATGTCGCTTCTATTGCTGGAAACTAAATAACAGCTTATATGCAGTCTACAAGGACGCTAACAAGCATTCGATAGTATATGGTTCAACGGTATGCCATTCAAGCTTCATCTTTGAAAACTGGAGTGGTCTGCCTCAACCACAAAAAATATTCGACCGTCGTATATGGCCTAACAATAAAGTAAAACACCATTCAAACCTACTATCCGAACTGTTGGCTTATTCAACTTGATCTTTGGTGGATACATGTTAGTGACCATATGAGCAAAGAACGGATTATCGATATTGAGTATGTCGATGTATTATCAAACGCATCAATAATGTCACTGGCTAGTGACAAACTGAACATAAAATCTCATAGCATATGAAAACTAATCTGCGATAAAGTAGTTCACGCACAGTTAGTGCCCATATGAATACCAACAGCCTGGCGGTAAACTGTTTTACCGTATCTAATAAAGATTTTACCGAGAAGAAAAGATAACGCTCTATAAGTATCAAAGTCCACATATACTTATCATATTAAAGGCCAGGGTTGAGTATAAAAACCCAAAATGGCCTGAGTAACTTTTCTGATCAGTTTATGCTGCTCAGAGAGGTTTAATCACACATTTCTAAATAGTTAAGCATTTTTAAATCATGAAATTTGGCATGTAAATACATTAAACATTACTCTATACAGATATATAAAAATAATTATATAATGTATTTATTTTCCATACTTTCTAGAACAAAACTTTTATTCCTAACTGTCAAATTTTGAAATTGGTGCATCTATTAATAGCTGTGCTTGTAAAAATAAGATCAGTGATTGGTCAGAGTGCTGAAACCTTTATCTTGAAGCAGACGAAATACTGACTGGCTACATATTGACGGTGAACTCTACCGAACGCTGGGGTTTAAGGATCGTTTGTAAAGAAAGCCCAGACATTACTACAAGCAGGACAAGTAGTCCCTTCTCTAGCAAAAGTGTTTTGTGTAAGCTTAATCAGTTTATCTTTGTCATATTGTATATGCTAGAACTGGTTGGTGATAACCTGTCATACATGTTACTAGTTTATAACTTTTCTGACTATATAATATTGCAACTTGCATAAACAATCTATATTCCTATTAAATGTTCACTCGGTGGACTCGGTGTATTTTAGACCTAAAGAACAAACACAACTGAAATTTAACAAACAAAAAGAAAAAAATATATAACTTAAGATTTAGGGGCAAAACACACACATTTGCAAATAATGATGAAAAATATAAACTTTGACCAAAATATATCTTTATATGGTATGTGATAATACAGCTACAATAACTATTCACTTTTTGTCTCATAAAATATGAAAAAAATGCTTAATTTGGTAAATTTATAAAAGCATCGGTAACATACTAACAAAATGTCCTATAATTTGTAACTTTTAATTCAACATATATATTTTTGACTTAAAATAAAACATACGATCATATTTAAATTTCAAGCACAGTTTTAAACAATTACGATATGCATTTAGTGACATTATTTGGTTTAAGGTAAAACACTACGGCAATAGAAACATACAGGTTTAAAATTGGAAACTAGTGGGTACCTAATCCAAAATGTAATTTAAAGCGAACCGCGTGAACTTGTAGATTATTTTAAATACATATGTTCTAAATAACAGTTTCACAACATTAAATCACGCATGTTTTATGATAACCATTTCCGCTGACAACAAAAGTGTTACGTTATAAGTTGAACACCTCTCGTACATCCTTTGCGTGCTGCATTTTCCGTCAACGCATAAGACATTGACACGTTAGTAATGGTTATGCTTAGAATCGGTCATGTGCTGATACACAAGCTACACAGACGGTGGCGTTTGATGTTTGTCTTAAACTGTGTCTTGTCGTGCCATTAACGGTTTGTTCTCTTGTTGCTCTGTTCGAATTTTATACCTTCATTTACAGAAACTTTCAAATATCTTATCGCGAATACTCATTTAAACATCTACTTAAATTCCCACTACATTTCTGCGCTTTAAATAAAATTTGTAATGTCCTTTTCATTGTATATTTATTTGCCCCGTGTTGTTGTCGGGGGCCCCGTTTGGTCACGGGGCAAAGAATACGGCCACTGCAGATCCCTTTGGAGGGGTAGGCAGAGGGGTAGAATCCCCCCAAATTCATGTTCATTTGATCATTTTTTGTTCATGTTCATTAAAGGTTTTCATCATGATCCCTGCATTGTTTCAGGTGCTATCTCGCTCGCATCAAAAGAGCAGTGGCAGAAAAACAATAACGTGGCTCCAGCGTAAATGGAGTTTCTACGATAGAATTTGCAGCAACTCTGCAGTTCAGGTTGAGAGGGTTCTAGGCCCATTTTCCATATTTTATCTCGATGTACATGGAAGATGAGCCTGTCATGTTCATGCCTTTTAGGCGCCATATAACCTTTTCATATGTTGGTGCGCCTTAAAACCCCAATTCATTGCATATTTAATTTGCCCTTTGTTTGTGGTGACGTTCGAGTATAAGTGTACATCATTATTGCCGCATTTGCTTTCAATCACCGATGTGCCAAGCGTTAATTTACACGACTCATTTCAAACGATCTATTTGCCTATTGTTATCATATGGTTGATTTATACACACTACCAGTTACCCACATGGCCATGCAATCTATCCGTTTCATGTATTTGCGAATAGGTATGGTCGTTAACAACTACTTCAACAGCAATACACTGTAGTACTCATTGTACTGAGGTACACATGAACAACATATACGAGTCTAAAAAAAAGAGTAAAAAACAACAGCAGTTGAAAGGCGAAATATAGAAACAAGATCAATCAAACATCAAACACGCAATACAAAGCTAAAAATTACTGTTCATGACTTTAAATTAATGATGCATCAATATTGCATTGTCTAACACTATGATAAATTAAAGATAAAACAAAATCGCAGAATCTGAGACTAAACATAGACGAACTAGGAAGGCTAGACATGGGATTGGATAATTAGGATGTGTGTAGTCCAGCAACAGTCACTTCGTTATTATACAAGTCTGATAGTTTACAAGTCAACGGATATCCATTATTTATACTTTTAGCGATGTCTTGAGTGATTTATTGATATTTTATTAATGTTATTTGATTAAGGAAATGCTAACTTAAAACATGCTTACTTGTCACCAACATACTTCTTGGACTGTATTGTATTCTCAAGATTATCAAATGTGTTGAAAAGGTGTTCGATTGACGTTATATTGTTACTTGAATTATTTCGTATTGTGTTGTGTTTGTTTAGTATACCTACGAATGTAATAAATAACACTATACAATTCAAGTTGCTACAATTTTGTGAAATTCACTCATTGGTTAGAGCGTTATTTTAAAGGCTTTCCGATTACTTTTTAATTCGTCGTCGTATTTGACTAATATTGCTTTTTAAATGCAAAAAGCCTGAAAGTATTTCGGATACCATTATGTTAATACAGAGAACCAGGTCCAACTCAATTTGTTTGAATGGCAAAAAAGGTTGGAATCCACTAGGCAACTCCATTTCTGGTAAATAAGATTTAACTTGACATTCATTATTGCATTCAGATAATTGACACAGTAAAGCCTTTACGTGTTAGCTACGTGTAAGGCTCAAGTGTTTTTTTTATCATTTCTGATCATCACGGTTTCTTGTTGTTGCGGAAGGTTTGAGGTTGTGAATCACAGATTAACACGAAATGTTAACGCAATCTTTAAACTGCACTAGGTAAAGCTCTCCCTGCACACCGGATCGATGACGTCTTTATATTACCTATTGCTGTATTTACATTTTCCCCTTTTATGGGGATTACAATAGAGTAAGCGTATGGGTTGAGCATCCTGGAACCTGGTTTACAATAGAGTAAGCGTA
Organism: Cyrtodaria siliqua; assembly: GCA_037043455.1. Lineage (NCBI taxonomy): Eukaryota > Metazoa > Mollusca > Bivalvia > Adapedonta > Hiatellidae > Cyrtodaria > Cyrtodaria siliqua. The sequence continues at coordinate 137,542 of JAWPHD010001423.1, read as the reverse complement.
TGGGTTGATGCATCCTGGAACCTGGTTTACAATAGAGTAAGCGTATGGGTTGATGCATCCTGGAACCTGGTTTACAATAGCGTAAGCGTATGGGTTGATGCATCCTGGAACCTGGTTTACAATAGAGTAAGCGTATGGTTTGATGCATCCTGGAACCTGGTTTACAATAGAGTAAGCGTATGGTTTGATGCATCCTGGAACCTGGTTTACAATAGCGTAAGCGTATGGGTTGATGCATCCTGGAACATGGTTTACAATAGAGTAAGCGTATGGGTTTATGCATCCTGGAACCTGGATTACAATAGAGTAAGCGTATGGTTTGATGCATCCTGGAACCTGGTTTACAATAGAGTAAGCGTATGGTTTGATGCATCCTGGAACCTGGTTTACAATAGAGTACGCGTATGGTTTGATGCATCCTGGAACCTGGTTTAAACCCCTAGCAGCCTTTTTTAACCCCCACTGACCATTGCAAGGCGCTAACCTATTGTAAGTATGTTTATGTGTGTGGTTACTTTGCTTTATCCTTGTAATAGTCGTTTGTTCGGAATGCGTTTTTATTGGTTGAATGCTGCATTTCCTGTTCGACTTTTATACCGTTTTACTTTATGAAAATTGAGTTCTGCTCAACCCGGGGCTAGGGGCGTGAACGGTAAGCAAACATATTTCACTACCGTTCATGAACAGTCTTAGTCAAACCGAGACTGCAATATTTCGTATTTATCGTCTTCGGCCGATTCCAAAGATCCACTATCATACTTCTTTTATACGTAAATGCATCAGCTGAAATGCCATCAGAAAACGAATGTCGCCGTTTGTCTAATAATTGAGTTTTGCTTTATAAAAGTCAACGTTTATAGTGTTTCTAATAATCTGATCAATTGCCCATCAGGTCTGAAAGTTAAGACTGTTTACAACAGATTCCACCATTTATCTCCTACTGAATGAGTCTCTGTAACGATGATATAACTCTTAAACACGCATTCGCGGAACTGCCATCAAAACATTAATCACAGATTCTCGTCTACCGGGGACATGCATTAAAATATTTTCAAAAACGATCAATTAATTTCTTATTTTATTCAGTTAGATAGTTGCTCAGTTGTATAACTTAATATAGCTACAAATGCAAGTACGATTGCATTTCAATAAAATGACTGCGTTTATAAACTATTAACATATTTTTCAAGTGTTGTACATATGTGTAGGACAGATCAACAGGAATGCTATTAATTAAATTACTTTAGTCACTGAGTACCTTCTTCGTAGCTTTCTAGGCTATTGTTTTTTTGTATTTATATATACAGGAGCATCTTTGTGTTTTAATTATATTGCCTATTAATGCTGCCTTGTTGGTTAAAGAATAGTTCATGTAGGGGGATTTCTTGATTTATACTGTTCCGTTTTATTGGGTTGACAGTAGGGTAAGTAGGGTAAGGGTGAGGCTTGGTGCACCCTAGAACCTGATTTAAACCCCAGCGGTATTTTTTGCCACTGACCGTTCCAAGGCGGTAGCCCTATTGTCAACCCTTTTGTGTTTGTGATGTCTTTTTTGGCGTTTTATTCATCTTTAAATTTGGCCTTTGTTTCTGTGTTTGTTTGTGGTTGACTGTCGTCCTTGAATGCTGCTTTTCCTGTTCGGTTTTTATATCTATATTTGATAGACATATTTGACGGCACGAAAAGATTACCGAGTTTATTATCTACGAACAATAAGTGGTCCTTTACTGTGTTATGTTTTGTTAAGGCCAATGTTGTAGGACATACATGATACTGAGCAAAACTGTCGATTACTTTGCAACACTCCACAGTCAATAGTTTTGCAGATTACGATGCACCATGTATGTTAGCAGCATCGCCAGTACACAACTATAAACTTGTGCAGCCATACTATGTAAGAGAGACGATTACCTATTGCTTCTGCCAAGACAATGACATCATTATTGGTGGTTTTCTAAGGTTTCTTTGTTTATATTCATATATATATATATGATTATCTCTGTGTTACACTTATATTGCCTATTACTGCCTGCATGCTGGTCATAGTTTGATAGACTGCCTGTCGGAAATTACTTTATTTATACCGTCCCGTGTTATTGGGATGACAATGGGGTATGGGTGATATATTTGGTGCATCATACAATCTAGTTTAAATCCCCTATCGGCCTTTTTTTCGCTCACCGCTCGAAGGTGGTTCCCCTATTGTCAATCGATTTAAATTTGTGAGATCTCCATCGTTCTTTTAAATGGTGTATGTTTTGTTTAATATTAGTAAGCTTGTGACTATTGCGTTATATATATCCGTGCGAATATAACAGATATATATATTACACGGTACCTTTATCTGTGGAAAGGTAGGCAGATAGGAAGGTAGGTAGGCAGGCAGGCGGGTAGGTAGGTAGGACGCCTCTTTTACTTTTAAACTGTGTCGGTCACATCACAGCGGTGTCTACTTGACCTGTTTGTAACAGTGAGGTCAATACCCAAATGTCTAATGCTGCTATTATGGAATACCACGTGACATGATAGCGCAAACAGTCACATTTTACTGACGCCGGACCGACTAATCATATCACTACCCTATAGCTACTAAACATCAAGCAAGGAAGTTACTAATACCGTTTCGCAGGAGAATCTTCTAAGCCACCGCCGCGGTTTTAATGTATATAAAGATTGTTTAACTGCTGGGATCGATTATAGGGAAATCCTTCACAAGTGGTAGACGTGTGGTTCTTTTCACGAACGAGCGCACGCAAGTGAGTGAAAAAACAAAGCACGTCTACCATCAAGTGAAAGATAACCCAATAGTCGATCCCAGCAGTTAAATAATCTATTTATTACATTTTAAATTACGTTTTTGCAAACAATTATTCGCTTTATTGAACGTTATCGGCGGATGACGTCGACGTCAGCAACACTTTGTTGACGTCACGACTCAACGTCGCAACGTTAGTTATTATTGTGTTCTTAGTTAGCAAACGTTAGTTATTATTGTGTTCTGAGTTAGTTATTAATATTTAGCGATTATGAATATTCTTGCACTGAGAAATCCCGATAATTCACGCATTAGAAATGTAATAAATAGCTCATCCTTAATGTCATTTAAATGGATAAATACTGAGATGTCATGTGTTCCCATGACGTGAAAGCCGTTCCGCAACAAGGATATAACTAAATCGAGTATTTATAAATAAAAACCTGAATCAAAAGCTTAGTACATGTTTGAAATGTCTGTTGTATTTTGTTAAAATATATGAATTCTTAAAAGTTCATTAAAAGTTCTAAAAGGCAAAATTTAATGCGAAATACGTTAAGACAGTTTTCATGATTAGGAGGGGGAACAAACGATTTCTGGAAGATATATCTTGTATTTACCAGACGCAGATTGTATATTTATTGTGTGAAGCCCATAACATACCAGTTAAGTTGTATTTTGGTGCGTTATAAATGTTCCAATGTTCAATATTGAGACGATTTGTCAATTGAACAAAAATAATTCAAACTTTTCAGACTGATAAAGTACCTAAGCATACGCGTTCACTGATAAATTACATATATTTGGAATATATTGTATTGTTTCCATGTCAAAGTAACGATTAAGTACGACATCTACGTTTCGGTTGTTTTTGTAAACAACTTATGTTAACGTGCAGGTTAGCTGCATTGTTGAATGGTGTTTTACGTCATTTTCAACACGTTTTAGGCTCTATATGTCGGTCGGTTGTTTCGTGGTGGAGGAGGCAGATCACCCACTTTGTTCTGAGCAGAACCAGTACCTCCCGCCATCCGTAAGAAATTGACACTACCACTTACAAATCGAGCTCACTTTGGGATTTGAACCAACAACGCCGAGAGGCCAAAAGGTTTCAAACGCACCGTCTTTACCATCCCGTCCATGGAAGCGCTAAAACGTTTTTAGAATGTTCTCATTATTGAGATCGTTAAAATAATCATTTTATTGTTCCAAATATGCCGAAACAAATGCCTATTAAAAATAAATACTACTACTTGTTAGCATGATGGTATTGGTAAACAGGCTTTTCAACGTATTTTTTTGTGTAATTTACAACTTATACAATACATCTGCGTTTACGATATTGCATTCCACGTATATATACTCCTCAAAATAATTTAAGGACCATGTTTATAGTTTGGTCATTTTTAAAATGCTGTTATTGAACAGTTTACTGCCTTTTTCCAATGTTTAAGTTCATTTGTATTCTTTTACAAATGTTTACATTACATACATGTAGTGACATTTTATATGAATATGAAACCCATACTATTAAAGATTAAGTAAATATTACAGTTATATGGTGTGGTCCTTAAATTATTTTGAGGAGTATACTGAACACGTGTTTGTCTTATCTGTTTGGAAGCCTTCTCGCCTCTCTCCACTGCAGGTTCAAATCCCACTGGGAGCTCGACTTGTGAGTAAGTGTCGATTCTTATGGATGGCAAGAGGTATAAATTACTGGTTCTACCCAGGAAATCATGGTGGCCTGTCTCCAATACGAAAAACTCGACCGTCATAAATTGCCTTAAATGTGCTCAAAATGACGTAAAACCGAAACATGTGTCTGTAGGATAACCACGCTTCTAAAAGTGCAAACCTTTCGGAAAGAACAAATATGATTTGATCTCTAACAAGAACTAAACTGTCGCGATTAATTTAAACATAGTTCGATATAAATTACATTTTAGCACATCTTACTAGCATGTCAGTTACATGCTCTTGCCTTACTAATAACGTTTTACCGTGACCCGATGCCAGTGAACTATATGATATATTTAGTATTTCATAATTAATGAAATATAATTACACAAAGTCGGTATAAAAGTCGAACAGGGAATGTTCACAGAACACCAAACAAACAAACAAAAACCCACACAATTAGTGATTAAAAAATTAATATACATATACAAAGATAAAACTATTTACAAATAAGGGATGATATGGTAGTAATATAAACTATATATGCAAATCAACAAATGCCAGTCAACTGGTATATAAATAAGTAAATATATATAAGAACATATTATAATGATTTATATAGTCTGATTTCTTTCAGGAAATCTAAAACAAGACTAAAATCTATAGTATCAAATAACTCTCTCATAGTATTAACATTGTAGTACCTTTGACGCATAGGATCAAAGTCTACACATTCCAATAAGATGTGTTTGACCGTTAACGGTGCAAAGCAGGGTATACATTCTGGTAATTGCTCACCTTGTAATAAATATGAATGAGTATAACGTGTATGCCCTATCCTGCACTGGGCTAGGACAACTTGTTCTCGGCGAATGGGTCTACTAGAAAAACGCCAATCTCCGAGTAACGGTTTAGTTGAATGGAGTTTATTGTTAACTGATCACTGTGTATATAGAGATTATTTAACTGCTGGGATCGATTATAGGGAAATCCTTCACGAGTGGTCGACGTGTGGTTCTTTTTACGAACGAGCGCACGCAAAGCAAAGCACATCAAAAAACAAAGCACGTCTACCATCAAGTGAAGGACTACCCTATAATCGATCCCAGCAGTTAAATAATCTATTTATTACATTTTAAATTACGTTTTTCAAACAAATATTCGCTTTATTGAACGTTATCGGTGGATGACGTCGACGTCAGCAACACTTTGTTGAAGTCACGCCTCGAAGTCGCAACGTTAGTTATTATTGTGTTCTGAGTTAGCAGCGTTAGTTATTTCTGTGTTCTGAGTTAGTTATTAATATTTAGCGATCATGAATATTCTTGCACTGAGAAATCCCGATCTTTCACGCATAGCAATGTAATAAAAGTACATACCAAATACGTCAACGCGAAAAACTAGTTATGGATATTCATTTCAGATAAGAAACCCCTCGGTATGACTAATCGGAACCTCTGCAGAGATTTGGTTGTAATACAGCAGTTTTACATCATGATGGTATTCATAATGTTCATCAGCTACTCATGAACACGTTGAATCTTATAATAAAGGTTTACAAGTTATTTAAAACTTAGTCGAAGTACTTTCTTGATATTTACGTTATTCCCTCCACTGCGAGTTTAATTGTGGAGCGCTGTGGACTAGTAGTAGAGCGTTGTACTCATGATCAAAAAGTCGTGGGTTCGATCCCAGCCATGGTCATATATGTTGTGTCCCTGAGCAGGACACTCTGTCTGCATATGCTTAGTACTGGTTCTACCCAGGAAGACATCGAGAGTGATTAAAATTAGTTCCTAGAGCTTTCGTTACAATCGGTATAGATATCATCAATTCTAGGCTCTTATTTTTTAAAGATTATTAAATGCCTGGTGATTAGTGATAAATAACCAATTACTTGTGTGCGTAGGGTTATGATTTGGTTATGTAGTATTGGGACGGGAGTGGTGAGAAGGATTGGACCTATGTAGTGGTGATGGGAGTACGCGTTGGAGAAAGACATTATTTGAATACAATCACGAGGTCGATAAATACTGAAAATGGGATCCTTTGGAAGCAACAAACACAAACAAAAATTAGAGAAAAGTATAAGACTCGGTTTTATCGAATCTGTTCATGACATGCAATATAATTTGCAACACCTCTCACGCCATCTAGCATCGGCGATAGCAGTTTACTACTTTAAAGCCACAAATATTGGGATTTATTATCCCAAAGGAAAGCTATCAACAACACAACTGATTTGTAGTCGGGGTGACTTTTACATCCGCCAAACAACACTAAATGAACGTAGTGGGATTTAAATATCGATGAAAAGAGGATTCCCTGGAAGCAACAAACACAACCAAGAGAGACAATCTAGTTTTAGTCGATATTTAGAAATGAGAAAAAATGGTTCTATAGAAATCACGGAACCCAAACGCAATGTCATTGTAGTTCCGCACACAAACAAACAAAGAGCAAATTAACTATACAATGAAAATAAAAATAGTGCTGAACACAGGGTTACCGACTTGAAACAGTCAGTAGGCAATATGTCCCACTGGTTAGCTTAAATCGATTTTAAGAGTGCACTACCTCGCTATTATCCAGAGACATTATTATCTGAATTGGACTGTGCGCATCACTTTATACCAAACAGTAATATAATATAATAGGTTTTAAAGTAAATGCTTTAATTAATTATGGAAATAAAGAAACAAATAAGTAGATTGAAACTTATAATATGTAATTACATTCTAAATTATAACAATATGCATAAACGCACAGCTCCTCATCCGATTTTAATATCGAGATCCGATTCGGTGTAGGTGGGATGTAAACACTGAGTAATCTCTCAACTGTGTACACATTTATATCACAAAACAGTGCGGGGCCTCTTCCTTTTCCACACTGGTGTGTGTGGGGGCGGGGTGTATTGTTTTTTTCATGCATTCCATTCAGCCAAAGTTTAAAGATATGTATGGCAGTTCTATGGAAGAAAATTAATATAATGGATTCAGATGTAAATACTTTGTTTTTTCAAACATGATTTTTAAGTCCTTGTCGATGTTTGCTTGATATTTATTTCTTGTTTTAAATGAATTATGAGGACTGTGAAAAGGTTGACAGGTTAATGGCAGATGCAAATCAATGTTTACACATTAAAAAATTCGTCGAAATGTGTTTGAAAATATCAATAATGATAACTCTTTAAGTTTTGAAAATATGTTTTAAAACAACTAACTGTATGCATGGCTGTTAGCAAATTCTGCATAATTCCGAACATATCTGCTACAAAACAACCAAATCGCTGTAACAGTGCTCGAGAATTTGAATACAAGAATAGATATTAAAGATTAAAATTCATAGACTGGTTTAATCTAAATTAAGTTCCATGTAATGTGTTTCTGGAAATTGAGACGATTTAGTTTAGTTCAACAAGTAGGTTATCATTTGCTAATCATTCTTATAGAGATGTTTTCATCCCTCTCAAAGAAAATATTATTTTTACTTATACATTTCGACTGTATCGCACAGTTTTCTTGAGCTGATAGATGCTCAGTCATTCCTAGTTACGTAGTCATGAATATCTGATGCTTCTTTTTTCCGCCAGTCAACCATATTTCATGTCATAGTTCTTGGTATAGACACAAAAGCCCATACTTTAGAATTCAACGTATTGTCAGTGTCATCATGTAGTACTCTGTACTCTGTTTATATGTCTATCATAACTGCGAGAGCGATATTTAAGGATATCGTAATTACTTATAATGAATGTAAGACAGAATATCTGCCATTACGCCAATATAAATTTATGTCTGCTACTTATAATAGTATATAGAAGAAGAAATATAAAAAGATCGGACAGGGAAAGTAGCATTCAAGTTCGACAGTCAACCACAAAATACAGAAACAAACACGCAAACAGACAAACAAGATGGCAAAAGCAATAATAAATGCAAACGACATCACAAACACAAAAGGGTTAGAAGACGGAATATATGCTATTAGACCGACATAAATTATTGTCTGCTATTTATAATTGTATACATATATATTTATATTAATGTAAGCCCAGTATTTCAAGACTTATTTAATAGAGAATGTATTCTAAATAAATATAGCCTATATCAAACACATATTGCATTTTTTACAAATATCGCAGCCATATATATATATATATAACAGTTACATGATATCGGTTATTTCTGAAGAATCGGTTGTAGCTTTAACGAAGTCTGAGATCTAAAATATTTTGCAACGAATCGTTTTATTTTATTGCAAATTTTCTTCAAATTATTATATTATCTAATAAAAGCAGACAGTATCCCAGGAGATCTGATAACTTATAAATCGTTATTCCTCTAGCTAGAATAGTTAACGTGATCTTAACTTCGCGACTAAACGAGTTCGCGAATATAAAAGAAAATTTGCAACTGACTTGTAGTTTTGTTCTGTTGCATTTTCGGATGATATAGTCATTTTTAATAATTATTAATTACATCAGCTTAGTTGCTTTGATGTGGTCATTTTACTTATCTTGATGCTTCCCATCAATGATTCTATATCAGGTAACATAAGGCGCCAACACAAACATAGCAGGGGTACCGCCTTGGAACGGTCAATGGCAAAAAGGTCGCTTGGTTTGTTTGTGTAGTGTTTTACATCATTTTCAACACATGTAAGGTTATATTTGACAGTCGATATTTTGTGGTTGAGGCAGACCACCCACTTTTCCTTGGACGAACCAGTACTGTACACCTTCCGCCATCCGTAAGAATCGTCACTTCCTCACTTACAAGTCGAGCTCCCAGTGGGATTCGAACAGGCCGCTTGGGACTTCAGCCAGGTTCTAGGGTAAACCAAATCTCATTCTTGCCCTATTGTAATCCCAATAGAACAGGACAGTATAAATAAGGAAATCGTTGCAACCATATATCCTGTACCAAACTACGCATCATTGAAAGGCAATATAATTAAAACAAAAGATGATCATGTACATCTGAATATAAAACATACTAGAAAGCTACATAGTAAGTACTCAATGACTGAAGTACTCAATACCAACCACAGCGGCGCCCCGGCTACAAATCAGTAGTGTTATTACTTATTGGTCCTTTGGGATCTTTAAGCCCGATCTTTGTGGCTTTAAAGTAGAATATCGCTTAAGCCGGTGCTAGGAGGCATGAGAGGTATTGCACACATACATTACCTCTCATGAACAGACTCAATACAACCGAGTCAGCTCTTGTTTGTGTTTGTTGCTTCCAAGGGATCCCCATTTCAGTATGTATTGGCAGGAATGAGTGCAATAAGACATCACAAAAACATGTATTATTGTTCACTGTTAAGACAATGTGTCTGTTGAATAAAATGCATATATATGAACTCATTTGTCAGACTATTCAGGAAGCGTGTTTATGCTAAACTAAGTAATAAATCAAAATTGCGACGTTTAACGTGATAACTATTAGAGCATATTGTATGAGGGTTATGTAATATTCAATAATTGTGTTTCAATGTTAAAACAGTTTCTGAATAACTACTGTACATCCAATACGTTTGAAAGGAAGTGTTTATTTGAAAGCAACGCGAACAGTAAAACTGGTTGATTCTGTAAACGTTTATAACGTGAATTAGTGGCTTTTGTCTCAGAAACTGAGGCAATAAAACGTTTTATAATTAGTTTTCGATGGTTTGATCATCATGAACTTAACATGAAGATGTCCCAACGTCATTGAACAGTGTGCAGTAAAGCCAAGTGGATACATCAAATTGTTGTTCTTGTACCAAATGTATTGACGTTATTATTTAAAATTTGACTTGATAAGGTGTTTATTACATTTAAGGCCTGTCCATAACAGTGTCGACATTTCAAAATGGCAGCAAAAGATTAATGTTTTTTTAAAATGAACATTATTTCAAAACCTTTTGTCTAATTGTCAAAATCAATAGTTTGTTCGTCTTTAAGAACGCCCTTAACAGTTGGTATACTAGTTTAACCAAACCAAAATGTATCGCATTAGGGATGGGGTACCTAAAATGAATGCCCGGAACTAAAATAACTAAAAGGTAATACTGACTTAAACTGTCAGGACATAGTACTTTCTTGTAGCATACTGTATAGCTGGCTTAAAGGTATGTACACAAACGACACCATTATCGCATTGACGTCGACTAATGCTTGGCTATATTATTTGCCTTGGTACGTACCGTGTAAAAATGTAGAGCAGCTCATATTTAAGAATGACTACTGAATAGTGGCTCCTTTGAAAGCAACAAACAAAAACAAGAGAAAAATGTATCAAACGCAGTGTTTGTTGAGTCAGTCCATGAGAATAATACCTTTCACGCTCCTAGCATCATCTTGAGCTTTATTCTATGCTACTTTTACGCCATTAAGATTGGGCTTAATGACCTCATACGACCAGTAAGTAATAAGAAGTCATGCTTGTATGTATCAGAAATTGTTTGTTTCTTATTAACAATAGTTTCTAATTTCTACAGTGTATCTTATGTAGTAATGTGTATATCCTGGCATTTACTGGGATTAAATTCCATATCCCATTGTTGTTCCCAATTATGTCGAGGTCGTCTTGAAGTCTAGTGCTGTGTGTTGGATTGTCCTTAGTCATAGTCAGCTGTGTCGTCTGCAAAAAGTCGGACTTGTGAATAAAGGGACTCTGGGAGGTCATTTATATATAGAAGGAACAGTATTGGTCCAAGTACTAAACCTTGCGGAACATCAGAAGTAACTAGGACTTCGGACGAGGTTTCCCCTTCCACCAGGACCGTCTGAGACCTACCTATAAGGAATTGTTTAATCCACTGGAGTGTTGGTCCCTTGATCCCATGTTGTTGAAGTTTGAATAGTAATTTTAAGTGATTTACCTTATCAAACGCCTTACTGAAGCCGAGGTGTATCAAGTCGATTTGCTCAACTGATGCTAAGCTCCGAAGTATGTCTTGCATGAGTTACACTAACTGGGTCTCACAAGAACGTCTTTCGCGGAAGCCGTACTGTAGGTCGTAGAGTATATTGTGTTTATCGAAGTGACTTGTCAGGTTAGAGACGATAATATGTTCCATACCTTGCACAATATACATGTAAGAAAATTGGGCGATAATTAGCTGCTGTGCTTTTATCACCTTTTTGAAAAGTGGGCTGACCATCGCTTTAGACCAGTCAGATGAGATGGTACTTGTGTTCAGGGCTTTTGGAATATTGCCTTACTACAGGAGCAATTTCCACACTCAATTTCTTGAGTGGCTTAATGTTATCAGGTCCACAGGCTTTTGCTGGGTTAAGATTTTGTAACTGTTTAAGGACACCGTTTAAGGAGATGACAATGTTTGGCATGTTTGGGAATTTGTGTTTTGCTTCTTTTGGTATGTCCGAGTCAGCCATGGTGCCTTTATCGATCTCATTTTGTAGCGTAGTTTGACTGAGTTTTTTTTTAGATCGAGTGGTGCTGTAGGAGAGAAGACGGATTGAAATTGGGAGTTGAGAATATTTGCCTTAGCCGCATTATCAGTATAGAGGACATTGTCCTTGTCGAGATGCGCAATGCATCTTGCATCTTGTTTTGCATTTTTGAGGAGGGAGTATAACTTTTTTCTAGCAAACCTGGCCTTTGAAGAGTCATTTTCTTCTTGAGACCTTATATCTAGTATGTTCTCGAGGTAGTGTAAGTGTCCTGTCTTGATTTTGTGTTTGACAGTGGGCCTCATTTTGAGAAACGCTGTGCGGTCGTTTGTCTTTTTGGTTCTTTTGCAATTCTGTTACAGTCTGTCTCACTTCCGTATGTGTCTTTTAATGTCTTGGGTGTAGTTTTGCATGGGATGTAGTTGGATGCACCCTTATCTATCTCTGTCTTGAATTAAGTCCACTTGTCTTCGATTGTCTGCTGTTCCATATTCGTCAAAATATATTTGTATCATGATGTTGTGTAAGTTGGTCAAGGTTACCATTTCTTTACATGTTGTTACCTAGAGTATCAGCTATTCAGAAAATGAAAATTCCCAAGTACACATTTATAATTCTAAAACATGATTCGTGTCTCTTGAGAATTATAAAAAAGCATCCAGCGTAAATGATAACTAATTGAACAATAAATTCGTTTTAATTGACGTGAATTCCTGTTCGGAACAACTAATTAAAATGACAACACAAAGGCACGTGCGGATATCGAAACCATGTTGTACTGCTTAAAGTTATAAATGATAATTTCCGGTTTTTCTGAAATGTAATTTCCCCCAAAGTGGAAGTAATGATTAAGTACAAATATAAGAAATTATTTATTTGAATTTGTTGAAACTGTTTTTATTCACCATAATTCTACAGACATTACATATGTAAATTATACAAACGCGAAATAGGATTGGAACTTAAGCAATTGCTTATATAATTCATGTCATAAAATTAAATGTGTCGATACGTACAAAATATGTATACACCTTGATGTATATTCCAAAGCTTCTTTTAAATGTAATAATTACGTGTTAAATAATTTACTTCGTAAACGGACGCATTCGGGTATATTAATCAGAATTCCATATAGTTGTATAAATGTATTACACATATTTAAAAGTGTTAAATCTACAAACATTGTATCACCTTAGTTTATATACTTAACGCCATTAAAAACGCAAGTTTGGTAGGAAGCATGGATTTCGCATAATTTCGATTTTACTTCTTTCAATACATGAATTTGATCAGTCACCATATTTATAGGGAATGGGGATAATTTCTAACATGTACATAACACTACATTCGGTCTTGGAGACATTTTAATTAAAAATAAACACAAAATAAAAAACGTTTTATGGCGTTAAGAGCCTATAGTATGTGTCTTAGGGCACCTGGGGTCTTCCTCCACCAGTGGAAGCTGGAAAGTCACCATATGACCTTAGATGTTGGTGCGACTAAAAAATCCAATTCAGTTCAGTTCAGTTAGTAATCACAAAATTATATTTAAATGGAGATCAATAAGGATAAAAAAAAACATCCTAAACATTGCATTTAGTTACGTTATTCGTGCATCACAGGTGACTAAATTATGACGAATATCATTTAGATGTGCTATTCGGTCATCACAGGTTTACAAGTATGATGAACAACACTGGAAAATCAATCGTCTAAAGTGCTCTCTGTTTATTTAAAACACGAGTTAATGGAAACATTTGCATACTATCGCTTTTTTCTTCTACAATTTATAACCTTATATTATCACGAGACGCACCGTAGAGGTATGAACGGTATATAGGAATCCGGGAACTGTGTCCTAACCTTAATATCTTTATATGTTTATATGGTTGCGGGATGGACACCAGTACATGACGACGTGTATTACGTCATATACGACGGACGAGGTTAAGAAAGCCACACCGAATAAACATAATGACGCCGGCGAACCTCGAACCCGTGATTCCATGTGAGCTATGCCAGCTTCACTACTATTAAATGCATTAGGCTCATGTGATGCATTATATATTGATTTATATTATATCATATATTTTATCATTAAGCTGATACTACTTTGGTGCACCCTAGAACCGGTTTAAACCCCCAGTGGCCTACTTTGTCACTGACCGTTCCAAGGCGGTAGCCCTATTGTCAACCCGTTTGTGTTTGTGATGTCGTTTGCTTTTATTATTACTTTTGCATTCTTGTTTGTCTGTTTGCGTGTTTGTTTCTGTATTTTGTGGTTGACTGTCCTCCATGAATGCTACTTTCCGTGTCCGATCTTTTTATATTTCTTCCGATGTAATTTACACATTTCCATACATGTCATTTTGTTCTACTTCACTGATGAAATGTCTATTTATGGTTCCATATACGTGTATACAATTTAGTGTCAGCTTTGAAATTTGATAAAATTCTGATGAACAAAATTGCTAACATAAAAAATACTCAAAGGTAATTGTACACTGGTGGAATTATAAACATGAAAGGGAAATGAACACAAAGGTAATCCAGTTTAAAAGATACTCGCCACTCCTTTCACGGGTCTCATATGCAATACTGTACGAAACAAGAAAGAGATCATATGGACTACCGCTCTTGAACGGCCAGTTGCAAAAATGCGGCTGGAGAATTAAACGAGGTTCTATGATGCACTTAACCTCACACTTACTATATTATCATCCGAAATAAACTGGGAAAGTGTAAATAAAGAAACCTCCGCCAGGCTATATTTTCTAAAATATACGAGGCAGCAATAATATGCAATATAAATATAACGAAAGGATGTTAATGTATATATGAATATAAAAAAAAGCCTAGAAAGTCTCAAAGCAAATACTCAATGACTTGGAACACTGCCGTCCTTTTTCAAGGTGTAGGTATATGTCATCATATAGTCTACAATCTTCCCGGTCATTGCACAATCAAACATGAAAGCATAGTTGGTCAACCACTAAACATGCAGTGCGTTTCAAAAAGGGTCATAACTAATTTTGATAAACGTTTTAAAGTGCTGTGAGTGACATGCAAATAATCTTAAAATCAGTTCATGTTTATGAGACTTCTTAGATATCTCCGTTTATAGAAACTTGCATATTGTGATCGCTACTGATCCTAAACTATTTTTGTATCTGAATGAAATGCATAGGTACATTATTTAGGATACTAGACTTTTTCTAACTAAATCCAAGATGACCGCCATTACTAAAACAGACCTAAACATAAACGTGTTCGAACCCTTTTACTCTAGAAAAGCAATATGTTTTAAAACCGGATGTTTGCTAAAGCTACTGGTATAATTTGTAGTTGGTTCTACTTTTAAAATTATTTGAGAGGTTTCCAAGATGACCGCCAGAGGCAATCTTTGTTTATATAGAATGCTTATGAATAACGTTGCGATCGATCCTTTAACTTTTATTGTGGACTTCATGAACACTTACATGATTTTTTTCTAATCCTAACTGATGTTAAACTGATATTAAAATTCCACGATGTTCGGTCTACACAAAATACATTTGAATATTATTTTACAGAAAGTGAGGCTACCCCTTAATCCGCTTCGCCTAACTCTTTCAAAGAGAAAGATAGCACAATTTATGCAGGGCCGATAGGAGACGACTTGTATGTCCTGCATTTAACATGCCTCGTTCAAACTACGCACACTTTAAGAGATGGTATTACGCATTGCGCTCATCAGTCAATTATTAAACAATAAAAGCACATGTTAACTAAACGTGTGTAATGTTGCATCTATGATTTATAACAAATATATTGGTCTTGCGATATAATATAGGGTTTCGATAAAGCCACAAACATTGTAGACAAAGTGTTTTATGTCGTTAGCTACATCTCAGAGACAGTTAATCTATACTCGGTAAAAAAAATTTTGGACCAGGGTATATAAAGTCATATACAAATAAAACTAGTGGACAAAATGTAAGTATCTTTTTTTAGTAACCAAGGTCTACCCTACCCGGTTAATTTGGTACCAGAAACATTAAATTCCAAACAAGAATTGATTTTAAAAAGTATCGCGAACACACAAAGGGTCTGTAAAAAATGTTGCAAAGTCCATACAAAGTAACAGTTACGGATACATTCGAGTAACCAATAAAAAGATTATTATTTTTTCGCAAACTTTCATTGTAAACGATAATTATTGTTGATTGTTGATCTATTGTGAATTATCAACTGAGATAATAAGGGTTATGGTCGAATGTCAAGGTTCAGCGATCATTGTACGGGTTTGAACACTGCCATGGTCCAAAACTTATTTTACAGAGTATATTTGCATCTACCATTTTGCTGATTGTTTTCCAATACAGTCAACAGTTTATATAAACATACCGTGTACTAAATTTCAGCTTGATTCACCAATGGGCAGTGAGTGTTAAAACAGCAAACTACAAGTCATCAACCGGAAACAAGACACTCCTAAGGTGCAAACTGGACAACGCGAACTTACATTGACAGATCAAGGAAAACCATTTTAAGATAGCCATACGTAACACTCCAAAGACAAACAAACGGTGCAATATGCCTGACCTTGACATTCCCGTGATTTATATCATTACGGGGCTTCTCATCAGTACGACGTCACGGGTCTCATCGCTCAAAACACAGGATGCACACAGCAAGTGAGTATATTTATAAAACTTTGTTTTGATATACTGGCGGTCAATGAAAACGCATCAGTAGATTATATGGGTATTCAGTTTTATTAGATAATTTATAATATATAATTGTAACTCTAGCTAAGTGTGTCCTGATGTAATAATGTGGAATAACGTGACATCGGGATGATTTCCTAAAATCGGTAAAACGGTTGGTCATAACCGGTATTAAAATGGGTGTCGTGTGAATTTAACTGAACCTATACACCATGTTTAGGAATTTTGAGACAATCAGTGTTTGCATTTGTTTATTAATATCTTTCAATTTCAACATTTTTTGTTCATGTTTATTAAAGGTCTTCATCATGATCCCTGCATTGTTTCAGGTGCTATCTCGCTCGCATCAAAAGAGCAGTGGCAGAAAAACAATAACGTGGCTCCAGCGTAAATGGAGTTTCTACGATAGAATTTGCAGCAACTCTGCAGTTCAAGGTGAGAAGGTTCTAGGCCCATTTTCCATATTTTATCTCGATGTACATGGTAGATAAGCCTGGCATGTTCATGCCTTTTAGGCGCCATATAACCTTTTTATGTGTTGGTGCGCCTTAAAACCCCAACTCAGTTCAATTTCAACATATGCGCTTATTATCATAAATTACTTAAGCAATACAATGTAACACCCATATACTCTATTCGTGCGTTTTCATTGACCGCCAGTATACATATATATACTGAAGGAAAAAAGACCTGCAACTCAGGAATTTCCGCTATATATGTTTGTATAAACTAAACACTTAAAATTCCATGTTATATATTACAGAGCAATTCCAAGATGTTTCTATTAAAAGCGAAACCTTTGAAGGGATACTAGTTGGCATGTTATCTGTTATTGTGGTGTGTTTTTCCGAAAGGTACGGTCAAATGTAGCCTTATTAACAACAGCATATTATACATACAATATATTTCGTAAATTCCCGAGTTGCGTTTCGTGTTTCCTTTAGCATTTTACATCGATTACGAAAAAAGTTTTAAAGTTTAAATTAGCCACTGTCAAATCAGTATTGATAGTATAGATGACAGCGATATTGTGGCCTCGACGTGAAAGGAAACCGGATATCCGGTTGTCCGAGTGAATGACCACTGTACCATTTCATTTAAAACGCATTTCTACTTTATCGAATGTAAAGGAATGCATGTCATTCTTGAGAAAGGACCGTTATATTGTATCATGTAAAGATAGATGAAAGGTCAATGTTTTACAATTAGTACGTTTACACTGCTGACTACTATAATGCGATATCCATGCCAGAGCCCGTACCTTTTTAAAATAATACTGCACATAGTTCAGGCGCGTATCCAGGCATACGCACGTACGCCAATGCGTACAATTCGTCAGCAAAAATGAAAAAATAAAAGTTCAAAATGCCATATTAACGTTGAAATATAGCTTGAGAACGCATCATTTGCCTCTTAATTTTCAAAATTTTCTCAAACCACCACCCACACCTACCCCGCACTCGCAGCGTCGCTGCTCGGTTCGCAGCTACGCTTCTCATATCTGGCGTACATATCAAAATGCTCCAGGTACGCCCCTGTAGTTTATGAAATAGTTAATCAGTAAGTCTGTGCGTGCTGGGGACAGGATAACCGCGAGGTTGTGTACACATAAAATCGATTTAAGCTAACAAGTCGGTAACCATGTTGTCACCGCTCTCTGCGTTGTGTATTGTATTTTTCATTGCATATTTAATTTGCACTATGTGGTGCAGTGTGGACCTTCGGTGCCATGCGTTTGGGTGTTGTTATTTCTATGGACATTTTTCCAATTTTTTAATAGGTATTGTTTTTATGTTACCCTTTACAAAAGGAATACTAAATATACTACTACTTCTATCCCTACATCTAACGAAACATACCACTTAATCCAGGTTTGGGACATACAGCAACGTATTATCATACTGGCGCGGCTCAAACTGCAACCTGTTATTACACTCGCATGTAGATAGTTTCATGGGAAATAATATATTATCCTCGTTTTACAAGCGTACACATGTTTTCTTTACTTGATCAGTAGACATGTATCTATAATGTAAATTTCAAAATGAAAATAAAAATAAAAAAATGATATAAAAGTCAAAGAGTAAATATAGAATTAAAAAATTACTACAGTCCACCACAAACACGCACAGAAACAAACAACAGCTACAAATATAAATAAAAGGCAAGAAAAACAATTAACGGTCAACATTGATGTGCGTACGACTACGTTCTTACGGTCTGGAAGATAAATCACTAATCTCTATCATAATATTAGACAATAGGTTTATGATAGCGTAAATGAGTTTCCATGCTCCTTCCGCAGTAAAATGAGAATGTTGACAACCTATTAGAAACTCAAACCTTGTTAGAATTCTGGGAAACTTACATTATCATGCAAAATAAACATGTCAGCTATTAAACATCAACAAGAAAATAGGGGGGTTTAATATCTTCTAAGAAACATTTCTTCAGGTCAAAGGTTACCGTTATTTTTACCCCTTGCTATTTCATAACATGTCTACTTTCACTGCAGAAAGTTATATCAAAAACTGTCAAAAACATGATGAGCTGCATTTTAAAATATCAACTACATGTCCAAAATAAATCTACATCGAAACAATAACAGGAAACTGGACTAAAAAACATTTTAAAGAAAAAAAAGATTAGCACTCGTTAATACAGAACTACTTTCAAATGTATCAGGCGAGCACATCCGGCGTGGAATATACCATAAATATGAAAATAGACATAAAGACAATAATGTCAGCGTCAACATTGTTGCGCTTTCGTGCTTACGGTGTGGATAATAAATCAATGATCTATATCATAATATTAGACAATATATAAACCATAACTACACTGACAAATTGAAAAATGAAAGATTTACCACTAAAACAATTGCATAACAATAACAGGAAACTGGACTAAAAAAACATTTTAAAGAAAACAAATATTTGCACTCGTTAATACAGAACTGATTTCGAATGTATCAGACAGCACATCCGGCGTAATATCAAAATACACATAAAGGGAATTGTGTCAGCGTCAACATTGTTGTGCGTACGTGCTTACGATTTGGATGATAAATCAATGATGTCTATCACAATATTAGACAAATATGAACAAAAACTATACTGGCCCAATGAAAAATGCAAAATTTACCACTAAAACGATTGCATAACAATTTACATTATTTTGGACATATTAGACAATTATCGGACAAAATAGTGATTTTAACAATGCTCTTCTGCAGTGAATGATATGTTAAGGATGCAATCACGTGTATTTTCGTCATTTAAATGTAACAATCGCGTGCATAAACATATTAAATTTAACTTCATACGATGTAAAAGAATGTCCAATATCATGTTGTATTCACCAAAGCTCCAACTAGCAATTCAAGTACAATATAAGTGCAACGCAAACCCCCAAAAGAATGTTGTTTAACGGCTCATCAACACAGTATATGTTATATAGAGCCGCCCCAGAGGGAGGGGAAGGATACATAGGAATCCGAGAACCGTGCCCTACTCTTATTGTCGAATAGATTCCTTTGGTTCTTTAACGTGCTCGGAGGATAGACCTATACACGGGACCGCCCGGTTTACGTCCCCATCCGACGGACGAGGCTAACCAAAAGCTCATCAATAGCCTATACGATATATAGCATTGTGTTAGTCATTTGCAAGTCAATAAAGCCTCAGGTATACGATACAAGTATATATAGAAGCCGAACAGGAAAATGTAGTATTCAAGGACCTCAGCCAACTAAAACGCACAGAAATTAGAAAGATGCATAAAAGACAAAGTATGATATCACAAATATAAAAGGCTTCGACACTATGCTTCCCTCTTTGATTGTCCAAGTACAGGACATATTGTGGACCCTGTGACTATGTCTACCTAAATCCTCAAAGGACGGTAGCATCTGATGATTGTCTTAAATCTTATCTTGTCGTACCCTTAATGCTTTGTTCTCTTGTTGCTCTGGCTTCTGCCAAGTCACTGAGTACTTGCTTCGAGGCTTTCTTTACCTTTTATATTCATATATATATGATCATTTATGTGTTATAGTTATTCTTCATATTAATTGCATTGTTTGTTAGAGAATATAAACCGGCGGGGAGATTTTATTTACACTGTCCCCTTTTATTGGGATGACAGTAGGGTAAGAATGAGGTTTGGTGCATCCTAAAACCAGGTTTAAACCCCCAGCGGCCTTTTGTTTGCCGCTGACCGTTCCTTGGCGGTAGCCCTTTTGCGAAACCTTTTATGTTTGTGATGTCGTGTCTTGCCTTTTAGTCATCTTTAAAAGTGTCGTTTGTTTCTATGCGTGCTTTTGGTTGACTGTGGTCATTGAATGCTGCATTTCCTCTTTGACTTGTATATCTACTTCGACAATAAGGCGGGGGCGTCCGTGGCCGAGTGGTTAACGTCTCTGACTTAAAATCACTTACCCCTCACCGCTGTAGGTTCGATCCCTCAGGGGACTAGGAATATTTATGTGAGGAAGCTATCCAGCTGGCTTTCGGAACGTCGGTGGTTCTATCCAGGTGCCCGCCCGTGCACGAAAATTGCCCGGAGAGGCACCTGGGGTCTTCCCCCACCAATGGAAGCTGGAAAGTCGCCATATGACCTTAGCTGTTGGTGCGACTATAAAATCCAATTCAAATCAAATCAAATG
Organism: Cyrtodaria siliqua; assembly: GCA_037043455.1. Taxonomy (NCBI): domain Eukaryota; kingdom Metazoa; phylum Mollusca; class Bivalvia; order Adapedonta; family Hiatellidae; genus Cyrtodaria; species Cyrtodaria siliqua. The sequence continues at coordinate 116,324 of JAWPHD010001423.1, read as the reverse complement.
GACAATAAGGCTACCGTTTGGAATGGTCAGTTGTAAAAATAGCCGCTGGGGTTTAAACCAGGTTTTAGGGTGCACCAAATATATGCTGCATATTGGTAATGTTAATAAATGCAATTTGCTTAAAAAACAACCTGGCAAAACATTTGTATTTTGTAACTGTCTTACAGATATATTTGATTACTATCAACTATGACTTGACGCACATTTAAAACAGAATAGAAATGTTACATGTATGCGTATGCTTTGTATTAAAATTATAAACAAGTGGGTATCTCGACTAATGATTTGGTACTATTGTTTACAGTTGTGGTAGTCTACGCCTTAAATGCGTAAATACATAGTTATATAGAAGCAAAATATGTGTCTCTTAGTAATTATGCAATGCATTATTAAACCTGAAATTGGTCATCAGATATTAATTTTAGTTGAGGAAGTACAGGATTTGACAAGTCAATCTATACTCACTACCTGTTATACAATGTTTTAATATAAAATAGCCATTCATTTGGTTTACAATTTCAATCTTTCCAAATATAGTGTTTAATTCCATGGAGTGATTTAAATTATGTTTGTAACATTTGTCATACTGCGTGAAGCTTTTAAGATTATTCCGACAGAACCTAACAGAAAAGTAATTGTAAGTAAATGATAATACGTGAGTCAAAACAAATGAGCCAATAATTGCATTATGACTTAAGCAGTGATTGGCTGAGCCAATAATTGCATTATGACTTAAGCAGTGATTGGCCAGCTTTATGAGACTCTATGATTGCACCTTCTGAAACCCTGGAAAAAGAGATGTAGGTGCATGAACTTTCGTACCTCAGACTTTTTGGTCATACCCTATTGTTGTTATCTCCGTGTTTGCAACAGCTGTGGTTGATCAGTACAATTCTATATACACAGAGCGGTGTTTCTAATTATGAATTTTTAATATCTTTACATCAGTATTTAAATGTATTGTTTGCTAATTATAATTGATGGTATGTACTTTTATTTAAACTATATTGTCAATTTGGGCTCTGGAGACAGGTCAATAGAGAGCGAGGTTGTGTACACATACCAAATATTGACAAGGGTGATCCTTTGGAAGCAACAAACACAACCAAGAGAATAAAGTAGCAGACTCGGTTTTATTTAGTCTGTTCATGAGAGTTAATGTAAAAGGCCACATCTCTCACGCCACCTAGCACCGGATTAAGCGATATTCTACTTCAAAACCACCTAAATTGGGCTCGTTTGTCCCAAAGGACCATAAGCAATGATAAGGTCGCGTTAAGCTAACCAGAAGGTGAACTGACCGTTCCAAGTCGTCACCGTTTCGTTGTAATTTGTAATTACCCTGTTCATTGAACGTTTAATGTTCTCGTTTGATTTAGTCGGTGGTATAGTGCGGTTCTTTGGGTGATTTGGTTTCGATAGGAATTATTGTTCTCATTTATTAAAATACTTGTTGTTTCTGGGGCAATCAGCAAATAATTGCAGTCACTCGAACATTTAGATAATACAATTGCGATTGGTTAAAGGACGATCAGATGATCATTACAAGTTACGTTCATTTTCCAATGAACTGTACGAAGAACTACTTTCATCCGCAATTCATAGAGTGTGCGTAAAAACAACATCAACCCATATTTATTCTAATAATTTGTTTTGATTAATTAAGAAAATAAGTACTTTTATGATATTAATTGCAATAATAAGGGTTTAATGTATTTTTATCTGCGTTCATCGGAAAATAACTGCAATTGTCATCACACAGCTTAACATACTGCCCTTGCAGTTATTTTCCGATGAACGAGGATAAAAATACATTAAACCCTTAATTAACTATTAACAATAGCTATATTTGATTATACTTTACTTCTAAAAAATAACCCATAAAACCCATTGCCTAAACGTTGTTTAACTCACCGGAGCAAAGCTCGAGTAATCAAGATGTTCATCATGAATTAGTTAATGTTTACTTAAACTTATTCTCAAACATTCCTGCACAAGTTTACTCCTGCAAAATGTAATGCATTAAGGCAGCTGCATTAACAAATGTTGATTATGGGGCTATTTTTAGTAATGTATTAAAAAGAATCTCACATTCTTGCCTATAATAATGAATTTATTAAACGTGTTGAATACAATTTATATGATGCGAGGCACAGCATCATATGACGACGTCGTAGGTTTGTATTTTTTTCGTACGTATTTACTCTTCAATTAAACTATGTATTTGGTGGTAACAGTCTTAACATAAAGCAAAATTTCTTTTGAATTGTATCCATAAACGTATACGTTAAAACAATATAAGCACCTGTTGACACTATTCAATTAAATAGTTGTCAAGTTGATGATATTTCTACATGCATTAGTTTATGTTTCATGTTATAGCTAGCCGGACCTAATACATATTCATACGTGCTTGTTGTTTTTTTATATTTTATTTTGTGTTTTAATTGAATATAATCTACTGTTCTCTGTCAATAATCCATACAAAAAAACGTTTGTTTACTCCATTGCAGTCTGATTCGACATTTGGACACCGTGAATGACCACTTGACAGCGTTATCAAGGTCCATCCGAAGTGCTCATTCCGAAATAGCGGCACGCCAGTAAGTGAATCGGCTTAGTATGTGGAAAGCAATCTGTATCCATTATCTATGGTGTTTCCACGTCAACTATGATTTTCACATTTGCATCAATCTATACCTGTTTACTCAATTAGCATGATGCATGAGACATTCACTATAATGTTAAAAGGAAGCGCTAGTTACATATATGCCAACTTTGCATAGTATATGCTGCTATCATATTGTTAATCATGTATGCTATCATATACTGAAAGGAAAAAGAAACGCAGGGTGCGTATTTCCGCTATATATTGTATGTTTAATATGCTACTGCTAGTCGAGTGGTACAGGTTGACATTAGGCCTGTCCTTTTAGAAAGAAGGTTTAAACAGCACTGAACCCACCACCTTTAACGTTTCATTATCGTCAGAATGCGCATTTGGCTAAAGCAGATGAGCAAACTTAGGCTTTAAATGTTGCAATCACTTAACATTAAAAACAGTACTGAACTGGCTCAATTTTTCAAAGAGGAACTTCAGCATGTATGAATTTCTTGTTACAACGTGTACTGTGATTGAAACGTCTACAACATCACAGTTGTGTCCTTTCTCTAACTAATTGCACTTTTTTTTTTACAAAACATCTTAGGATTTCCTTGGAATAGATATGGAATTAATGTGCAGTATATGCAATATATAGCGGAAATACGCACCCTGCGTTTCTTTTTCCTTTCAGTATATATCATTACCCATATATAGCGTAATATCCCGCTTAACGCTCTCTTTTTTACCATTGTCTGTCCCAAGGCCGTACCATATTGCCTTCCATTTTATGTTTATGGTCTCTCGTGTTTACCTTTAAATGTTTATATATTTGGTGGCTGCGTTATGTGAGAGTGCTACCATTCTTGGTTGAATTTGGTATCTATTTCACAAAATATCACCCTGAATAATACAATTTAATATGTGTTTTTGAACGGTCGTTTGGATTATCCCAAGCATGGTCCCGCGTCTTGTTCGTTTAAAGAAACTAACCCTCCAAATAATGACAAAGCTACACTATGTTCAGGCCATATAATAATATATATGTGCCCATTAAAAAAATAGATTTATAACGGTTTCTTAAAATAACTTCGATTGAATATGCGTAAAATGAATTATGAGTTGGTAACTCTTAATTCGATGCACCAGTTTTGGTGTTTGTCTTGGCTGGTTAAAGCCGTTTAAATTGTGTCTATAGAGTTTGGATTCTCAAAATATGCTAGTTATATACACACCTCGTCATCAGTAGGTTTAGAAACGGTCTACATATGTTGTTGGCGGGATAGCTACTTTACCATTTATATTCATCTACCGTTGTCTAATAACTATTGTCCGGGGCGCTTCTTTCAGCCAAAGTTTTTTCAGCATTTACATGAGCATAAGACGTGCGTAATATAAATAGCATTAGAACTCGATTTTTCAGTGGTAATTAAAAAATATATATTTTGCTTTGAAAATCGATTTAGAAATAAATATTTTACAGCCAAAATTTCCCATGTAAATTCCTTGCTGCTGGGACAGGATAATATTAAGAAATCTCAAATAATTTAAGTTTTGCTATAAAACCATCAGGGTGTCTTAATTTACATAAACCACTTTTCGATAAAAATTCTAAAACATATATTTTGAAAATGTTTGATGTAGCAGAATTTTGCATTGAAAATGACCTATTACATACAACTTTCACATGTGAAACTTTTATTCTGATTTTAAAAAGTAAGGTATTTTTTATTTACCACTAAAAATGGCTGTTTAACTGATATACAATATAGATATAAACATCGAACAGGAAAAGCAGCATTCAAGGAACACACAGAAACAAAGAACAAATTTAAAGATGAATAAAAGGCCAAATAAGACATCACAAACAGGAAAGGGTTCACAATAGGAATACCGCATTGGAACGGTCAGTGGCAAGAAAGGCCGCTGGGGGTTTAAACCAGGTTCTAGGATGCTCCAAACCTCACGCTTACCCAACTGTAAAACACAATAAAACGGGACATTGTCAATAAAGAAATCCCCGCCATGAACTATTCTCTAACCAACAATACAACTGATTTAGGTACTAGTTGAAGTGTGTCTGAAAAGCCCAAAACTCCTTTGGCTGAAACAAGCGCCCCGAACAATAGTATTCTTACTATATTAGCAAGTTTGTGAAGAAGTAACTTTGCAGTACGATTGTATTATAAAACCCACTCTCCAAACAACAGTGGTACCCCGTTGTCAACCCGTATACATTTGTAATTTGCTTTTTTACTGAATGTGTTTTTAATTACCTTTGTATTGTAATACTTGTTGGAGTGACTGTGTTCTGTGAATGCTACGCTTCCAGTTGGACTTATATGCTTTTCTTTCTTTACACAACTATACGTGAAAGTGTAACCAAATCGTACCTCTGCCGTTAATATGACACTTTGTTGACATTCCACATCAAGGTCCTTTAGACATGTCCAGATATACTCAATGTGTCAAGCTTAACCTAATACAGAAGATTGCCAAAGATGTATCGAAAGCTTTCGTCATTTTAACCATAGAAAGAATCCGATGTGTAAATCATCATGGTAGTACGCATTTACTGTTCTAGTATGTTTCAACGGATATCGAAACAAGTGCTGTGGTAAGAATCTCGTTTGGTAGTCACCGAGTACATTGTCTTTAAAGCTTTGACAAGAGGTTTAACTCGAACAAACTTGAAATAATTGACTGAACCTTGTCCTCAATACTTATATCGCTATTTGTGTAACAAACATAGTCGTTTTAACTTCATGGCATGTTCAGCATTTGGATAATTGTTAGAATGGTTTTAAAGATAGTTTTCCCTTTTTTTATCTAAAATCAAAAGGGGCGTCCGTGGCCCAGTGGTTAATGTCTGTGACTTGAAATCACTCGCCCCTCACCGCTGTAGGTTCGATCCTTCAGGGGCCTAGGAATCTTTATTTGAAGAAGCTATCCAGCTGGCTTGCGAAACGTCGGTGGTTCCACATAGGTGCCCACCCGTGCACAACAATTGCCCGGAGCGGCACCTGGGGTCTTCGTCCACTAGTGGAAGCTGGAAAGTCGCCCTATGACCTTAATTGTTGGTACGACTATAAAAACCAATTCAATTCATTCTATTTAAAATAGGAGTATTAGCTCATCTGAGCCTAAGGCTCAAAAGTGATCTATTGGGATAACTCTTGGTCAGTCGCCCGTCCGTCTGTCGTCCGGCGTTAACTTTTACGTCAAACGACTTCTCCTAAACGACTGGGTCAATTTTGATGAAATTTCAAAGGCAGCATCCTTACCAAAATAGTTTAAATCGGACGGATTCCGAAAACCTGGTTGCTATGGCAACAAAAAGAAAAATGATTGCAAAACTTTAAACAACGTCTTCTCTGAAAGTACTGGTCAGAATTTAAAATAATTCCACAGAAATGATAACTAGATTGATCTTCTATCAATATTGATAAAGCCGACCTGATCCGTTGAATAACATGGCTGCCAGTGGATAGGGCCGTTTTCCCTATATGGCTGTATAGCAAACTTTAAACAAAGTATTTTAAACGACGGGGCCAATTTTGATGAAACTTCAAGGAAGCATCCTTGGGTGGCCCTTTATCAAAATAGCTGAAATTGGGCTGGTTTACCCAAAAGCCAGCCTGATATGCCAACAAGAAAGAATTCTAAATAATTTCACAGAAATGATTATTACGTGATCCTCTATCAAGATTGTTAAGCTGACCTGATTCGTTGAAAAACATGGCTGCCAGTGGGTGGGGCTATTTTCACTATATGTAGATATATAGAAAACTTCAAACGACATCTCCTAAACGACTTTGCCAATTAAGATGAAACTTTAAGGAAGCATCCTTGAGTGGCCCTTTATCACAGTAGTTCAAATTTAAGTCACACGGGCGGAAAACAAAAGTCACACATCTGTCTAACCGTGTTAACGTCCCAGGAAATCATTCCAGCAGAATGACGCCAAGCCACACTCAGCTAGAGTTGCACGTGGTATATCTTGATGTAATAACATGACGCCGGGATGATTAATAATTAAGACGAATGACATGAAATGATTTATTAGATTTCGGGTTTTACCACGTGTTAAGAAATATAAAGTATTCTCCAGCAACACATATCAAATAACGGTTGATACGTACGACTAAGAGACACATCTCTTTGTATAGCCTTTATCCTCCGGGCGTGTTAAAGAACGGCAGAAAAAATGTGATATAAATGCTTGCATACCGGATAAGGTTATCCGCGTTTTACATGGATGATGGAAAGCCTGATCTTACACATGGGGAAGATAAAAGTCACGCGCTGATATCAACAATGACAGTCATTGTGTAAATAAACACACAAAACGTTAGTATCTGGCGAAGTCAACGCAAATAATAGAAATGATATTCACGAAAAAGAATCAATCGTGGGTATCCGGTTAAGATTCAACCGGAAATTCCAACCCTCAGTTTTATTGTTTTAATCGGAACCTCGGCAGAGCGTCGCTTCCGATGAAAACAATTATACCTCGTGTTGGAATTCCTGATCTACACCGGTTACCCATGAACGATTTTTATATTACAATATCCGAGATCTTTGCTCTGATTCATTTCCATTACATCATTAGTAGCGGCTGTTAACAACCAGAATATAGTGTAAATAAGCAACAAGTCTATAATATATTTATAGATATCGGTGGTACATTCGCAAATACGCTTGTTTTCTAAATTGAATTCCAAATAGTTGGTTCCACTACTCGAGCCTTTAAAGGTTCTGAGTATTGTTTAATCATCCTTAGGATATGTTTTAATTTAGTCGTTTGACTGTTAGCTGTGATACGTAGGCTTCATAACCTCTGCTCCCAACTAAATTCCATTTTGTTTATTTCGCCCATTGTTTTCTCGTTTAGGGCAAAGCGTTTTGTTTGGACATGGAATGGTATGAAAATACCTCATTGAAGGTTTCATGTTCACTGTCATATACATACCATCTTCGGGATGGCTCAAATTTCTGTGCTGTTGACTTTTTAAATATTAGAGTTCTGCTCAACCCGGAGCTAGCAGGCGTCAATCGGAACTGCCTCAACCACTTTTTTCAAAAATAATCTTGGAAAGGAATAGACACCTACTTGGATACTATTTTTCGGTCACGTGGGTTCAGTCACGTAGAATAAACAATGTCGGCGCCCATTGAACCATCATGCTCCTTCATCCCGAAGAATGACGAGATTGGCCGAGCGTTCACGATTGGCTGCTCCTTTTGTCATGTAAAAAAACATTATAATTAATTACAAAATATTTTGTATATTTACCGAAATGATAAGACTTGTTTCGAAAGAGTATGACATTTAAAAATCAATCCATTTCCGGGTCTATATTTTTGTTACGGTTTACATGGTACTTTGCCGGGGCAAATCATCCCCAACCCATCGAATCGACGTGTATCTTTGGAAATACCTACGAGCATTATTTCCGATGATCTACGGAAATGAGCGAGTTTGTACGATTGTAGCGGGCGTAAACTTTTCACTACCGTCCATGAACAGTCTCAATCAAACCGAGACTGAAATATGTTTTGTATTTATCGTGTTCGACAATTTCCAAATTTCTCTTTTCATATTTTTTTGTTTATAGATGTTTACTTTCATGACCTCTCAGATAACAGTAACCTTCAATAAACATGCTCGGAATAAGGACTGCTATGCATATATCATTCATGACTTTGCAAATACCGTGTCTTTACTGCGATAGATCACGACACAGATCTTACAAATAGATACAGCGACAACGCTTCTGTAGTGGACAAATACTACACCGATAGGAAAGTAATAAATCGCAGCTGAGTGCACTAAAGAAAGTGTTATTGCCTATCTTCAAATTCCTGAAAATAAATGAAGATCGTAATACGATAGATACGTTCGCCGATGTCAATGAGCCGTGTTTTACATCAATTAGGGAAGAAACACCCAATTTAATTCCCATAGGCTCCAAGTATAGGAGTGTCACAAAAAAATACATTTTATGCAAAAAAATCACATAAACTGCATCCTTGCCAGCGAGATTTTAAATTCCTCACAACGCATACTACTCCGCGGCATTTTACAGAGCTCTTTACAACCAGAGCGAGAGAGCGAGCGACTGCCTTACTTCAAAACCTTCAAAAAGTGAGAACGGGCGGAATGAGCACTACATTTTTTCTTCAAATGCAGTTAAATAAATGAAATAATTGATGATAGCATTTAATCGTTTGCGTAGTTGAACTCAATTTCGTTGATTTATTGAGTTATTTTTCATTGGCATATAAAGTATGGGTATGTTTCTCATGTACACAATCGTATAGCTTAAGGGACTTCTTGTTTGTATAGGTTCGTCGGTCATAGTTAGCTATTGAAGATATGCAGATTGTATGGATTTCTTTATTTGATTATATGTAGTTTAACCCAGCGTTCTCTTGTTAAGAGTTGTCTCTTAATTAGGCCGAAAGTTTATCGTAAACGGATACTCTTTTTGGAATGTTAATTAAGTACTGTGGAGTTTATCTCAATTTACAAATGTTTTAGTAAATTCCAGTTAGCAGGTGCAAGAGAAAGAGTATGATATTTGGAGAATTGTAACCCTAATGCGTCTCTTGAATATACTGAATTTTACCTGTTAGGTGTTCAAACATTTCAAGACCGTATTTAAACATCAGACTTGAGTGATTAAACTATTTGTCCTGAGCAAGACCCTGAAAGTGTTTAGCAGCTGTCTGACTATTGTTTGTTTAGTCAACTCTGCTCTATGTCTGCTCTATGCTCCACTCCGTGCAAGTAGTTCACTAAAACATTTAAAATAAATGTAAACGATTATAAGAATGCTACATACACGTTTTGAGCATGTAACTAGTGCTTGCAATTAGATCAAAGTTGCGGACATTTGATAAAACAACAACACTGTAAAGCAAACTCCTACTCTTTGGAGACACTATAGCATTTTTCACTGATATGACCTTAATTTCTGATAATTCCATTGATATATAGAGGATATTTGTTGTTTTGGAGTGAATAACATATTTTAGTTTATCTCAAAGTGAGAAAATATAAAAGTTTTCTCACTTTGAGCATGTTGAGATGAAATAAAATATGTTATTCACGACAAAATAACAAATTTTCTATTTATTTTATGATTTTACAAATATATTTTCAGGGAAACTATAGTAGAACAACAAAAGTAGTCCCGGCAGTTACTGTGAAATAAAACTCTATATTCCACAGTGTGGAATAACACTTTTATTTCACTGATAAAATACGGTATTTCATTGCATATCATAAATTAAAACCTGTTTATTTCTGTTTAAACAAAAGAAGGTATACACGTCTAACAGGAAATGAAGCTTTCACAAAACATAGTCATCCAAAACCAAAAATTAAAACAAGCAGCAATTATAATGTTCAAAGGAAGCAAGGCATGTGACATCGCAAACACAAACGGAGTGACAAAATGGCTACCAGCTTGGAACGGTCAGCGACAAAAAGGGCGCCGGTCGGGGTGGGGGTTAAACAAGGTTTTATGGTGAATCAAACCTCTTACCATATTGTCATCTGAATAAAACGGGACAGATCGAATAATGAAATTCCCGCCAGGTTATATTCTCTAACATAAAGGCAGCATTGGTATGCAATATAAGCATAACACATATTTGATCATGTATATATGAATCTAACATAGCTCAATAAAATACTCTGTGCTGATTGGTTACTGAGGTAGTTTTAAAATTTCTACCTCTTACGTCACGTCTTTGAAAACGTTAGGACGTCATTTTAAACGATTTTAAACGTCCGAAAATTGTTGAGATCCCCTCACTATAACCATATATACAATTACGTGATATGAACAGGCGGATACAACAACCAACCAGCATTGGTCGCGGGGTCTTTTCTCAACCCTGGGCTATAATTTGGAAACTGTTGAGATCCCCACCCTATAACCATATATATACAGTTACTGAGTATGAACATACGTATGCAACCACTGAACCAACATTGGCCCCGTGGTCCATTCCCGCCCCCGAGGACATATCCTCTGGGTCTTAACTTGCAAACCCTTGAGATCCCCACTCTATGACCATATATACACTTACTGGGCCAAAACAATTTAAGGCGGGCGCAGGAATTTGAGATGGCGTGCTATCAACTGCATGATATAATTCTGTTATGAAATTATAAGATTGTTTGACATATTTTTCATCTTCGCGAAGATCATCAGATGAGCGATTTACGGATATTTTGGACATCTAGTTTTATATTTAAGAAATACAATATTTCCAGCAGGTTTATACTGTCCCAGACCAATACTGGCGGGCGGGAGATACAAAGACCCGTAGGCATACAATATAGCTGTGAAATATATTTATAACGTGCAAGATATCTTTCTAAGCATAGAGTTATATCTATAAGATAAGGGTATGTCTTGGAATAAATACTAACTTAGCGTGCCATTCAGAACATGCGCAAAGTGAATTTAAAACAAACATGTATTGTACGTTATCAGGTCAGGTTATGTTTTCTCAGTGTGATTTTCGTATCATTATTGTACGGATTGTCAAATTTGCTGTTATCAAACAGTTTTATATGGCACATTAACTCATTACACAGTACCTCAGCGCCATTTTCTCACGTCGGTATGACAGTATAGTATTTAGTATAGTATTTAGACTGATAACGTGAAGATTCGGTACGTCTTTGAGAATGTACCACCGATATCTGTATATACATATCAGGCTCATAGATCTCCAGAGATTGAAATGAATAACAGTTCTGATTGCAGAATAAAAAAACATATATACATATACTCGAAAACGAAAAAAAACTCATCAGTGAAAATTAACAAATATTATACCTTATTTTAAAATCAGAGATTATAAAACATTTCATTTTCACTTTTTAAATAAAACCTGTTGTTCATGATTGTTTTAATGAAATGATTTATACTTATTACTGATTTTTGAAAAAGAAAGATATTAAACAACGCTATAATCTTTCTTTTTTTTAGTGACAACTGTCGAAAATAATAATTGGAGTAAAAGTAGTAATAATGTAGAATGACATTGTTACCAGAGGGGGGAAAATAAATGTAACAGTAATGTTTTCCAAGTAACCACTGCCTACAACAACAAACATTGATTTGCTTGTAATCCGATCGAACAATGTACACATAGGGAGCTAACATGAGATATAAAAATTACAATCACATTTCCTTTTTTTTTGTTTTATTCGTGGTTCAGACGCAAACATAACTGCATGCCTCGCTTGACACATACTAATACCATGAAATATTCTATTGTGGAACAAGTGAACTCCCGCATTAAAAAGAACAATTCCATAATTGCACTTGAAATATAAAAAAATCAATTGTGATTTATGCGTTTATAGTGTACTACGATACCCGTTCAATAGAGTTGTTCTGAAATGAATTTCGTTATCACTTATACATATTTATACAGATTCATATATCATCAAATGCTAACATTTCATACTCCATTTCACATTACGTGGTCCGAGTATTAACTTTCATGTCCCATCCAACCCTTTCTCCAAGAAGCGAAAACGGGGTTGGCTGGCGTATGAAATAAAACCTTTATTTCTGCTTTAAAAGTTTGCATATTGTAAAATTAAAACATTTAATAGGTTATTTTAAACAGGTTATCACATGTTTTCAGTCAAAAAACATTTTTAAACATGTTTTGTTGTCGACATATCCGTTAAAACATCATGCTAATATAAGCTTTCCCATAACTTAATGGAATTAAGACGGGACCACGTAATGAAATGAATTAATTTTGAAGTCCTCTGATAGTGTCCTCTGACATTCTATTTGCATTCTATTTAATGCAAATTGTAGTTTCCCGATTCAAAACACCGGCGTGCGTCTCGTTCGACAGTGTTAACTTTGAATTTAAATAAGATAAATAAACGCGATATAAATTAATATACTCAACACGGTACAGGGAATAGAGAGTATAATGAGAGAATACCAATGACAATTGATTACAGACCATTGATATTTCGTCAAATTGAATTCAGATTTATGTATGTACTACATGTTTGTATTGAGTATTGTATCAGGGCCTAACACCAAAAGAGGAGTTGAATTGAAAGGTTAATATACCCGTCATAGATATGGTGAAACACGTAAAACCACGTGGCAGTGGCGATGAATATGTAATAACCCTTTAACAGATGGGGTGACATAAACATTTTTTTTTTTAACAGTGCTTGGAAAAGATATATTATGGCAGAGGCGGTGAAATACGTAATAACACTTAACAGATGGTGTGACAAAAAAATATTTTCATCAGAGCTTGGAAAAAGATATATTATGGCAGAGGCGATGAAATACGTAATAACCCTTAACAGATGGGGTGACATAAACATTATTTTTTTTAACAGTGCTTGGAAAAAGATATATTATGGCAGAGGCGGTGAAATACGTAATAACCCTTAACAGACGGGGTGACATAACAATATTTTCATCAGAGCTTGCAAAACGATATATTATGGCAGAGGCGATGAAATACGTAATAACCCTTAACAGATGGGGTGACATAAACATTATTTTTTTTAACAGTGCTTGGAAAAAGATATATTATGGCAGAGGCGGTGAAATACGTAATAACCCTTAACAGACGGGGTGACATAACAATATTTTCATCAGAGCTTGCAAAACGATATATTATGGCAGAGGCGATGAAATACGTAATAACCGTTAACAGTTGGGGTGACATAAGTTAACAATATTTTAATCAGGGCTTGGAAAAAGATATATTATGGCAGAGGCGATGAAATACGTAATAACCCTTAACAGATGAGGTGACATAATTTTAATCAGAGCTTGGAAAAAAATATATTATGGCAGTTGCGATGAAATACGTACTAACCCTTAACAGATGGGGTGACACAAATATTTGTATCATGGCTTGGAAAACGATATACTATTCGGGATGAGGGTGATGCTCTCATATATCATACTGTATAAAAAACAACTAGTTGAGGAGTGTTAGGCCTAATATATTACTAAATTAATATTAATTACCTTACATCCTCTTTGGGATGTGGCGTTTCCTTATAGGAGTACTATCTACATGTTCTATATTATTTAAGTGGGTTACACTATTCAACGTTTCGTTAATATATAATTAAAAACAAACTTGTAGTTTCACTGGTCACAGTATGGACTGTGGCTGGTTCTGGAACTACAGTAAAAAAAGTATGATAATGGACCTTTGGAAACGGCCGAGCACGACACATACGAAATATTGCAGTCTCGGTTTGATTGAGACTGTTCATGAGCGGTAGTGAAATATACTGGCTACCGCTCATACCCTCTAGCCCCGGGTTGAGCAGAACTCAATATTCATAAAATCAACAGTACACAATTTTAACCATCCCAAAGATGGCATGCATACGGCGGTGGACATGGAGTTATATGCTTCCCCATGTCGTACGGCGTATGGTCCCAGTATAGTATACAAATGGAGTATGAAATGAGAAATTTGGAAATTGTTGAATAAGACTAATGCAAAGCATACTGCAGTCTCGGTTTGATTGAGACTGTTCATGAACGGTAGTGAAAAATGCTTGCTATCGTTCACGCCCTCTAGCCCCGGGTTGAGCAGAACTCAATATTTAAAATATCAACATTACGAACATTTGAGCCACCCGAAGATGGTTTATATATGACAATGAACATGGAACCGTCAATGAGGTAGTTTTCTTCTGATAGATGTATATATGCAACACATAAAGGAGGCTTTTAACAAATAAACCACAAATATGCATACACTCTGTCCGTAGGGAGTCTGGTGCGAATATGCAAATGACATGTGTTTAAAGACAACGCAAGTTAAAATAAAAAGACAACAGTGCTTCGCATTTGATAAACTAAATTAAAAGAAAAATAATAAGATGTGCACAGAACACATCGGGAGTTAACATGAAATATAAAAATGTACAATCACATTTCCTTTTTTGTTTTATTCATTTCGGATGCAAATATAACTACATGAATATTCTATTGTGAAACAAGTATACTCCTGTATTGAAAAGAACTATTCCATAATTGCAATATAAACATAAAACAAGAGGCCCAAGAGGGCATGTATAGTTCTACTGGCTAGATGAAGTCGTTGTTGGGGAACACGACAACAACATGCGCAACTAGGCTTGGTACTGATCATTCATACCAAGTTTCACTGAAATCCAACGAGGAGTTCAGGAAAAATGTCTGAATAAAGTTTGTGTATATTAGGCCATTAACTCATTCAACCAGAACAAAGCGATGATAGGTGCATCTAGGCTTGGTACTCATCATCCCTGCCAAAATTCGTTGAAATTTGGCCAGGAGTACAGAAGAGACTAGTCTGGATAAAGTGTGCCTATCAAAATCTTTAAAGGGCTATAGTTCCGCAAATAACATTCAACCGGAACTCGGCAATGCCATGCACAACTAGGCCTGGTGCTGATCATTCCTGCAAAGTTTCACTGAAATCCGGCCAGGGGTTCAGGAGAACACAGTCCGGACAAAAGTGGTGTATAAAACCTTTAAAGGGCCAAACATATTTCAACCAAAATACGGCGATGACATGCATAACTTGTCTTTATACTGATCATCCCTGCCAAGTTTCGCAAAAATCTGGCCAGGGGTTCAGGGAAAAAAGTCCGGACAAAGTTAGTGTATTAAAACCATTCAACTGGAACACGTTAACGATATACATAACTAGATTTGGTACTGATCCGATTTGGCTGATTTTCAAACTTTTCCGAGTTTTCATTATTATTAACAATCTGTGCAAGTTTGGTAAAGTTTAAATAATAAATGAAGATGCTAGTGTTCACAAGGCTTAATATGGCATTTTTCAGCAAAAAGACCATAACTCCGGTGAAAGTAATCCGACCTGGTTGGTGTTCGAACATGCCCGAGCTTTCGTTGATATAAAGACGCTGGCAAAGTTTCAGAAAGATCCGATTTATAATGAAGTCCCTAGAGCGTTCACAAGGCAAAAGTTAACGGACGGACCGTCGATGGACGACGGACGAACGGACGACGGACAACTCGTCATGCCTTCGTCTAGTAGAGCTAAATCAATTGTGATTTATGCGTTTATAGTGTACAACGGTGCCCGTTCAAGAGATTTGTTCTGAAATGAATTTCGCTATCACTTATAAATATTTATACAGATTCATATATCATCAAATGCTAACATTTCATACTCCATTTAAAATGAATTAATTTTGAAGTCCTCTGCTAGTGCTGACTAATCAACACCCGTAGTAGAGTGATTGCAAACAACATTCTATTTGAATTCTATTTAATGCAAATTGTAGTTTAAAACACCGGCGTGCGTCTCGTTCGACAGTGTTAACTATGAATTTAATTAAGATAAATAAACGCGATATAAAGTGATATACTCAACAAAATTGGATGCGTACAACACAGTACAGGGAATAGACAGTATAATGAGAGAATACCAATGACCCAATGACAATCGTGTACAGACCATTGATACTTGCAACGGAAATTGAATTTAGATTTATGTATGAACGACTTTTTTTTTAGAATATATCGGGGCATTACACAAAAAAAAAAAGATTGAATGGGTGGAGCGCTATGGTCTAGTGTTAAAGCGTTGGACCCATTATCCGAAAGTCGTGGTTTCGATTCCCCCCGCCATTGCCATATGCGTTGTGTTCCTGAGCAAGACACTTTATCTGCACTGCTTAGTACTGATTCTACCCAGGAAGACATCGAGAGTGACTCAAATAAGTTCATAGAGCTTTCGATACAATCGATGAACAAAATAAATAAGTTTAAACTAATACAACCTTAACAGATGTGATGAAACACGCAAAACCACTTGGCAGTGGCAATGCAATACGTAATAACCCTTAACAGATGGGGTGACTTAAAACGTTTTGTTATCAGGGCTGGGAAAGTTGATATTTGTTAGGCATAATAAATTAATATAAATTATTAAAAGTATCCATCTATTCTCTTGAGATGTGTCGTAGTCTTTATAGAAGAACTGTCTATATTTTGTATTTTCTTTAAGTGGGATACAATACTTAACGTTTCTTTATATGATTAAATACTAACTTGCAATACTTAACGTTTCTTTATATGATTAAATACTAACTTGCAATACTTAATGTTTCTTCATATGATTAAATACTAACTTGCAATACTTAACGTTTCTTTATATGATTAAATACTAACTTGCAATACGTAAAGTTTCTTTATATGATTAAATACTAACTTGTTTCTTTGGTCAAAGTTTGTGCTTGTGGCTCGTTCTGGAATATGCATACAAAACTAATTCTAAATTAGTTTACCCTGATAAATGTGTCTATTCAACACAAAAAAATGTCTCTTAACAAATGAAACCACAATTATACATATTTTCCGTCCGTAGGGAGTCTGGTGCGAATATGCAAATGGCATTTGTTTAAATATAACGCAAGATAAAATCAAACGCCATCAATGTTTCACATTGAACAAACCCAATTTAAAAAAAAAAATATTATGTGCACAGAACAGAGCTTTATTCCAAGTCTTGTTAAATTTACGTCGTTTCCCAAGATGAATTGTAGAAAATTAACACCATGTAGTGCAATAAAATGGCATTTGACATGGTTAAGCAACTAATTAATGAACGGTTTGTACCATAATGTGCAAGAAATTGTTAAAAAAATGAGTAAACTGATAGATATAATTAAGTTTTCGTGAATTTAAATAGACTTTAATTGTTTATCCATAAGGGGATTGCAGCATTTGAAAAAGTATAATTTCCTCGTGAATGTAGATTGCAGAGATAATCTCTTTCAACGAATGCATGTTTTACTGTTTTAATTAAATTGCAAGCAATCTGTGATTGTGTGTCATTTTACGATCTAAGAGCAATTACGTGTCGCCGAATGAAAATCTTAGCAAAGTTATCTCTAGTTCAATAATATTTAACGTCGGGATTATAACCATCAATTTTCAACGTTTTTTATGTTGTTTTTTTTAATTTTTAATTTTCACTTTATCACTATTGAATAAGTTAAAAAAAAAGAAAAATAAAAAAAATCAAAATTGATATAAATTAAATGTCTCCATGAAAGAGTTAAATATTGTATGACGTTTTATGTTATAGAACTAAGTTATCTCCATTATAATTCAATTTCAAATACTAGAATAGGGCTGGCGTGGCGCATTCGGTAGCGCGGCGGATTTGTTACCGGAGGCCCCGGGTTCAATTCTCCGTGGAGCCACTGAGTTTCGTCGGTGTGTTCTTGGGCAAGACACTTTCCCTTAGCCACGTCCGTCGGATGGGGACGTAAACCGGGCGGTCCCGTGTATCGGTCTATTCTCCGAGCACGTTAAAGAACCATAATAATCTATGCTATAATAAGAGTAGGGCAAGGTTCCCGGATTCCTATGTATCCTTCCCCTCTCTTTGGGGCGGCCCTAAATAATCTATACTGTGTCAATTCAAATTGAAATACTAGACATCTAGGTTAAAATAATACAAGCGAGTTATTTTAGAGCGCGTCTACATGTGCGCCGTGATTTAGTTGGTGTTAGCCTATTGAAAGCCTCGGCTGACTTCTGTTGGCCTTTTGCATTTTGTGCAGTACGCTTTGTAAGTCGTCCATGCACAAGACAACTTAAAAAATGCACATAACAACTTCCGAAATACACATAACAACTTACGAAATGCACATGACGACTTAGAAAATGTTCATAACAACTTCTATTTTGTAAAAGACAACTTACAAAATGCACATAACAACTTAGAAAATGCACATAACAACTTACGAAATGCACATCACAACTTAAGCAATGCACATCACGACTTACGAAATGCACATAACAACTTACGAAATGCACAAGACAACTTCAAAACTGCATATAACAACTTACGAAATGCACAAGACAACTTAGAAAATGCACATAACAACTTACGAAATGCACATAACAACTTACGAAAATCACAACTTAGAAAATGCACATAACAACTTAGAAAGTGCACAATACAACTTAGAAAATGCACATGACAACATAGTAAATGCACATAACAACTTACTAAATGCACATAACAACTTACGAAATGCACATAACAACTTACGAAATGCACATAACAACTTACGAAATTCACATCACAACTTAGAAAATGCACAAAACGACTTACAAAGCGTACTGCACAAAATGCAAAAGGCCAACAGAAGGCAGCCGAGGCTTTCCATATTAACCAATGACCTCGTTTGTAGTGTTAAGATCATGTGACGTTACGTACTTTACAGGCGTTTGGTCGCAGATTCGAGATGTTATCCAACGGAATAACGTGTTACACTACGAGAGGTGTTCAACTTATAACGTAAAACTTTCATTTTGTACCTGATTGAAACATCTTGACATTCTCACCGAATATGTCCATTTTAATGTCAAGTATAATGTTTCTTTCGATATAAACATTATGACATGAACTATTATGTGATTCCTAATTTTGCTGCATCCGTATTTTTGTAAAATGGTAAAAAAATGACATTTTGAAGCAAAGATCTTCAATTATAAAAGGTTTAGGCAAAACAAATTTAAAAACAAATGCTTGTAATTTTTCGTTTAAGGTAATAGTAGTCTGATATGTCCATGTGTGAACGTGAAAAAAATGGAATATGCATTTTTTTGCTGTTTGTCGGTTTTCACGATTTCAGCGAAAATTAACCTTTACTAAAACTTTGAAAATTGTTAAATCTATAAAAACTTCTAGTTCGAAACATCATCTGCAGGCGTGTTATGATGTCCTCTATAAAAAAATAACTTTCCTATTATAAAGGAAATGAAAAAATACGAGGGGTGTCCGAAAAGTAACAGGAAAAATGGCATAACTTTTGTTTGAGTAAGACCATTTTTATGAAATTTCACTCAATGGTACCTTAACTCATCACGGATATGTTCTATGAACATGTTTACCTTATCACAAGGTATGCGTTCACTAGCGTCACTATGGCAACGTCAAATAACGTTGAGCGGGGCAACTCGTTACGTTGCACGAACTCTTCAGTTTTGTACATTTTAATTAAAGCAACTATACATTTTTTGACGCCAGGATTGCTCGAAAATGCACGTTGATGTTTCCCGAGCTTTCTACTAATGTAATCGTCAGGTACGCGAGCGAACGTTTTTTACATCATTTCCATGCTACAGTTGCGATTCAATGGCACTTTGAAATGCTACTCTATCAATTTTTGTGTTTTGAGCTACATCATGATAGTGTACCATCACGTACTGCTTCGATTACCCAGGAAACCCTTACTGAACTTAATATAGACACTATACAGCACCCTCCTTACTCACCAGATATGGCCCCGAGTGATTTTTACCTGTTCCCGGCCAGTAAAGCAGAAATGCTCGGTCAACACTTCGATGACGTTCACGATCTTCCAGTTCTTGTTCGTGAAGTTATCCGAAAACTTCCAGTACAGAACTTTGAAAAATGTTATGACAATGTAAAAATGTTCATAGAACATATCCGTGATAAGTTAAGGTACCCTTGTGTGAAATTTTATAAAAATGGCCCTACTCAAACAAAAGTTATGGCATTTTTCCTGTTACTTTTCGAACACCCCTCGTATATAACTTAAAATTTAGGGGCAAAACACACACATTTGCAAATAATGATGGAAAAATTGAAACAGGACAGTGTAAATAAAGAAATCCCCGCCATGATCTAATCTCTAACCAACAAGGCAGCATCAATAGGCAATATAAGTAAAACACAAATATGCTCGTGCAAATATAATATAAAAAAACAATAGCATAGAAAGCCACAATGAAGGTACTCAGTGACTTGGCAGAAGCCAGAGCAACAAGAGAATAAACCATTAAGGGCACGACAAGAAAGATCATAGACAAACATCAAACGCCACTGTCCCAATGGGCTTCAGGTAAGCGTCATCATAGGGTCCACAACATGTCCTGTCATCGTACAATTAAAGAGGAAAGCATAGTGGCGAACTGTAAAAGGGTCCACCACCAAGCATGCAGTACGTTGCAAAATGATAGGGTCATAACCTCTTTTGATAACCTTTTTAACAAGTTTAACAAAGATAGTATGAAAGTGATCATGACCAAGAATCTTACGAAGTTTTTAAATCACATCACCATAGAAGTCAGGTTGTGATAGTCCTTGTCGCAGAAGAGTCCTTAAATTACTTTTATATTTGGAAAGAAGATCAGGGTTACGATAATACAATTTTGCAAAAGTTTTACGGTAACCCTGATTGAGTAGCTTTTTAGTTTTACAAAGATTACGAATATTAAAGTCCTCAACTCGAGTACAAGCTCTTGAAAAACGAATAAGTTGAGATACATACACCCCATAAGAAGTTGCTCGGGGAACATCCCCATCCAAGTGGGGATAATTAACAATGTCAAAATTAAAATCATCTCTCTTGTCATAGATTTTGCTAATTATTTCACCAGATCTAAATCAAGAAAAGAAGCGTTATTATCAGATATATTGGCTATGTTAAGCTGAAGTTCTTTAGGATAAATAATAATAAACATAGTTTGAAAGAAAGGGTTGTCAAATTGACAAATAGTAGGACAGTTTGCTCGTATGTTACCGATGATTTACCAAAATAAGCATTTTAGTCATATTCTTTAAGAAAAAAAAATGAATAGTTATTGTTCCTGTATCATCACATACCAGATAAAGATATCTTTGGTAAATTTTTTCAATTATTATTTGCAAATGTGTGTATTTTGCCGCTAAATCTTAAGTTATATATTTGTTCTTTGTTTTCTTATAAGAAAGTAATAAAAATATTTTTTATAGAGGCGGAAATCATAACAATACCATCAGCTGATGTTTCGAACTGGACGTTTTCATAAATTGAATAATTTTAAAGTCAAATTTCATGCTAACGTGAAAACCGAAACATATCCAAAAATGCATATTCCATATATTTACGTTTAGACAAGGACAGGTCAGACTACTCTAACCTTAAACGACAATTTACAAATGCATTTACAAGCATTTGTTTTTAAATTTGTATTGCAGTTATTTATATAATTGAAGAGTTTTGCTTAAAACATCATTCTCTACTCTTTTTCAAAAAAACGGATGCAGCAAAATTAGGAAGCATATAGATATTTGATTCAGTTACAAAACATAATAACAACAATTCTGGTCATTTTTTAAATTCCATTCCCTCAAAGTAATCCCCATGAACAGATATACACATTTTTAAACGATAACTCCAATCCTGGAACGCTGTCTCGTACTGTCTAAAACTCTTCTCTGGGTATATTGGCAAGGTACTGGTAAACTGCTGCCCGAGGTGTTTCCGCGCTGTATATCTTTTCCCAGATAAATGTTTTTCAAGTCGGTGGAACAAGAAAAAATCTCAGGAGCAAGGTCTGGAGTGTAGGTGGGTTGTGGTAGAACCGTAACCTTTTTATTGTCCAGCAAGGTCTTGACAATATGCTCCTTGTATGCTGGAACATCGTCGTGAAGTAGTTTGATATGTTGCAAGCCTGTTGTCGGTCGGCGTTTTAAGAAGTAACTTTCTAACTTTGTTAAAACGTTTTCCTTGTAGAATGCTGCATTGACAGATTTTCCTTTCGGAACTGGAATTTGTATGGCTAGACCTTGAGTAATAAAGAATATAGCATACATTATGTTCTTCACACTAACGGTGCGTTAGGCGATACAGGGTCTTCGGCAATTTCTCGTAGCACATATATTATTAGAAACTTCACGTTGCGGCTCAAAAAATGAACCCGTGTCTCATTACTTGTCACTTTGTCCGCAAATCGCCGTTTATCGTATTTTGGGAACATTTTTAACAGTTTTTTAGCCATTGAAACACGTGTTTGCTTTTGCTCGTCAGTTAGCAAATGTGGAATCCATCTGGCACCAATCGTTCTCATTTCAGAATGTTGTGCACAGCTCCTGATGAGATCCCAGCAAGCCTAGCTATTTGTCGTGTAGTGTAGCTGGCGTCACCTTTCACGATATCATTCACTTTTTGGATAATATTTGCCACTCTAACTGTCCGTGGTTTTCCAAAATTAGGGGCATCGTTAATTGACTGTATTCCACTTTTAAAGTTAGCAATCCACATTGTAACATTGCATCGGAAACTTGATTCTCTCCATAAACAGTACACACTAACATTACACTTACATTACATGCAAACATATCTTGTTGGAATGTGTAGACTTTGATCCTATGCGGCAAAGATACCTTTTTTGCCACTGACCGTTCCAAGGCGGTAGCCCTATTGTCAACGCGTTATGTTTGTGATGTCATATCTTGTCTTTTATTCATCTTTGTAATTCTTGTTTGTTTCTGAGTGTGATTGTGGTTGACTGTGGTCCTTGAATGCTACATTTCCTGATCGAATTTTATATATACTTTCATTATAGATTAGAACAATGTCAAATTATGGGACCCATGTCGGATTCGATATGTGATGCCTGGAATATGGAAAAAATCCTGGGTGAAAAAGACGCAATAGAACAGTTGATTCATAATAGATTTTCACCTGGAAAGAGATCGGAAACTGATGAAGAACAAATATCAAAGCATCAATTGTAAGTAACTTTAAGGTATTGGAGGTGATTTGGAAGAAGGGTAGAAGTCATCCAAATACAAATAAAACCATAGTCTCTATCATCCAGACACACTCAAGCTGACTGCGAGCGCTAGCGAGCATCTGGACTCGTGGTTCATCAAAATGTTTGACCAATAGACGGCGCCAAACGTCAAAACTGACTACGACGTGACATCATCTTGACCGCAACATCAAAGTGCACGTTATATTACGCGCAACATTACTTCCAATGGGATGTGTACGTCCTTATTAATTATACAATAAACTTCTTTTTTTTGTAGTTTTAAAAACATAATATAATCTATATTACAAAATGATGTTTAAAATTTAATTTTTAGTATTATTCGTGATCCGCTGACTTTGTTTGCTGGCACTTTTATTACACAACATTGCGCGTAACATCACGTAATTTTTGACGCCGTCGTGGCGTAGGGGGTGATTCCCATAACAAACTGTGACGTAGGGGGTGATTCCAATAACAAACTGAAGTTGACCAATCAGCGGACGGTGATTTTTCTTTTGTACACACCTCGTTTTGATGTCATATATTTTAAAGAAGCTTTACTCCAGACCATCGTATGGACTTCTTTGAGAGAAGTCTCGCGAGAGGTCTGGATGATCGAGACTAATAAAACCACAGTGTGTTTCATGGGTATATTCAATGAGAATTTTTAAAGAAATAGTTTGGTCTCGAAACCTCGACATCTCCACAGTATAAAACATTGATAGATATTCATAATGATGCTTAAACAACATATTTAATCGCTGTTTTGTGAAAAAGTACATTGTATTGAATTATATGGGCAATTGCTAGAAATATGAACCCAATACAAACCCCATGAAATAATATTCATGATTAAGCACCAAAACCCTGCTAAGTTGTCAAATGTCTAGACCATATACAGGTATATTTTGTAAACTATAATAAACCGAAGGGAACATACGGCTCCATATTAAAGAGTATGAGAGTGGACCTTTGGAACCGGCCGAACACGATAAATACGAAATATTGCAGTCTCGGTTTGACTGAGACTGTTCATGAACTGTAGTGGTAATGCTTGCTACCGTTCACACAGACTAGCCCCGGGTTGAGCAGAACTCAATATTCATAACATCAATAGTACAGAATTGTAACCATCACGAAAATGGCATGCATATGGCGGTGGACATGCTATTTTTAATGCCATAATTGCATGTCCAGCGGCGTATGGTCCCAGTATCTAACACAATTCTATGACCCGAATGAATGAATAGTGTTTTTCGGCACGTCGACACATATACATAAGTCCTATTGTGCGCAAAAACTGATCAAAGATGAATTAGTAATTAAAAGTAATGTAAATTTATAAAGATACAACTATTTACAAATAAGGGATGATAGGCCCCGAAGAGCGAAATAAACAAAATGGAATTTAGTTGGGAGCAGCGGTTATGAAGCCTACGCATCATATAGTTTTGGAAAACATATAAACAACACAACAGAGTATGACTCTGAACAAAATAAATGATTTGTGGTGCAAATACAAGAGTATGCAAATATAATTGTAGTATTCCTTTACATAACGATTATTGTCATTTTTGGGCAGGCATTAGAACACTGTTGTCACAGTCAATAAAATACTTGCAGTGCAAGTAATGCTTTATAAAATCTTTAAGATTGATCGTGCGTCCCTTTAGCTTTCTTATTCAGCAAGGCAAAAAATAATCACCAGGTGCCGGGGAGAGGACAATAATTTGATTGTCATAAAGACGACGGTTTATTGATATGTCGCTATATATCCCCAAGGATGAATAATTTCTATGCAAATGTAGCACATAAGAGCTTTACAGCGTAACTATTCTTAAATGAAACTTTAATGACTGACACTCACTAATGTTTTTGGCAGTTCAGTTTTTATATTTTATTCTGGTAAAGTAGTCAATATGTTCTAAGAAGCACGTTGTCTTGCGTTCTCATCTGTTATAAATTGTTGTACTATGTAAATACAGCTGGTGGAGAAAGGTACCAAGTGCATTTGGTAATTTTCTCTACTAATGAGGAGATTTAAGGTAAGGGTGAGGTTGGGGTGTACCCTAGAACATGGTTTAAACCCCGAGCGGACTTGTTTGGGCACTGACCGTTCCAAGGAGGTAGCCGATCTTTGTAATTAGTGTTTGTTTCTAAGCGTATTTTTGGCTTACTGTGGTCCTTAAATGCTACAATTCCTGTTCGACATTTTATATGTCAGTTGGCTAACGCACATTTCCAAAACAAACTCTGACCCAACTGTCTGTCATAGTATGTGGGGTTGGGAGAGCGCGGGCGAGTCCCCCTGTTTCTAAAGTGTTTTTTATTGAAAAATCATGTTAACTTATGTACGATGCTGAATAATTATATTGGACGAGTACCTAGTATACAAAATCCACTTTTGCATATATCGCGACAGTTGAGTTCAAATATGGATTATGAACAGATTCCAATAGTCGTGGCATTGAAGTATAATACCGCTCAAGACGGTGGTAGGGGCGTTAGAGGTGTTGCTTCTTATATTACTTCTCATGAATGCTCTCACTAAAACCGAGTCTTCTACTTTATTCTCCTGGTTGTTTCTAGCGCTCCCAAAGGATCTCCCGTATCAGTACTTAATAACATTCACACTAGCGTTCGTTTTGTGCAGCGTGGCGGCTGTTAAATGTCTCCCCGTGCTACAAATTAGTAGTGTTAATTTGTCCTGGTCCTTTGGGATCAAGGAGCCCAATAGTAGTGGCATTTAAGTAGTAGAATACCGCTTAAACCGGTGATAGGGGGCATGAGAGGTGTTGCTTCTTGCATTACTTCTCATGAACAGACTCAATAAAATCGAGTCTGCTACTTTATTCTCTTGGTTGCGTTTGTTGCTCCCAAAGCACTTCCCTTATCAGTATGTATTATGACTGCTGATCCCGAGTCTAATTTAAAACAGTATTGCGATTTGTATTATGTCTGATACGATACAAGTATGAACTATGGTGGAACTCGATTACCCGAATTTTAGAACATTATGAAACAAATAAAGATGTTTAGAACTGAAGTTCCCACATTATGATGAAACTGTATTCGTGTTTTTCATTTCAGACTTTTGGAAGATTTGATGCAAAAGAAGACTACTTTGGATAATATAAAGACTATGGTCGATGATGCACAGTCATCTATTCAACAAGAACGGTAAGCTGCAAGACCTGTTTAAGCAATTTTAAGGCCGAGATACACCTATATCCATCAGGACAGCAATCATACAATTTACATGATGTTATCAGTAGTATTACTGGAGAAGTTATTGAGTAATAGCAATGTGGGTAACTTTGCATTTTATAGCATAAACCAAAATATATTTTGTGGATGTATCTATATAAATGATTGATTTCATATTTGACTGAATAATTGGTCATGCATTCAAAAACAGTTGAGCCCAGTTTGAATTAAATCGGGGAAGAAGGGGATATCCATATGACACATTTATAAATGTGACAATAGTTGTTTAGTAGGTTAAAATGAATTTTCTATCTCTGTGACAAACTATGAAATGTTATTCTCTTGAGGGTAATATATATTACATCAAAAGTTGGCGAACCAATTATGCCAGTTAAACTGATCAATATTAATGGAGAAGTTTTATTCTTTCTAATTTCAAGAAAAATGTATGCGAAGTCTCTATACAGACTAGGAAAACTAAATTATTCAGTTAGATCAACAATATGTTAGAGTATTTCGCTTCTAAAAAGACCACTATCTGTCCTGTTTCAAATGGAGAAATTGCATTAGCTAGTATCCTGAGACTTGAATAGTCGGTGCTAATTAACTCAATCCAACGAATGAGACAATTTCGGACTGGTGCTTGTATTGGTATAAAAACAAGTCCAATGGATAATTGCGTTCTGTTATACATCAATAACCAATAAAATAGACACAAAACAAACTTTCATCACGTCTGAAATTGGCATCATGGTAATACTAAGGATATGTTGTGGCAATAAAATTGCAAAATTAGGCGTTAATGCTCTCGGTAGCTTATAATTGCATGAATGCGTTTCCAAATTACAGCAACTCATTGTCGACATGCACGTTTGTAACATAACCGCGTGTAAATTGATATAAGTCATTCACTTTAACACCGCTATTAAATACGCTAGAGGAAACGTATGGAATAATTACGTCAAGCACAGTTAAAAATAAATAGTAACATGTTTACTTTCCGACAATATTGGTTTCTTCAATAGGCAAGCTATTCAAACATTCCAGAAATTGTAAGGTTTTAACACAAATGAACCAATGGCTGAGATAAGCTATTCTTGTATCTTGGTCTGTCATACGTAGGCTTAACGTACTTCTCCTCAGACAGAGATAAGCCAATTGTTCGCAAAACTTCGGATAGATAAAGTCCAAGGCGGTAATGTGTTGCTTCAGCATCTGCAATATGTGGAAGTAAACATTTAAACGAAAATTAATAAAATTTACAAATCTATATTATCTTATTTCATATCAACAAGTTTACCTATATAGACATAAGGAACACAATATTTAATATTAAGACTACATTTGTTGTCATTAAACAGCCATTGAATAATGTTGGAATATCAATGTTAAAAAGAACAGCTTTTTCCTCTCAAACCTATGTCGAAAAATGGACCAGCCTTCGCACAGGCTTGCATTACTATAGTTTAGAGAAAGAATAATATAGATAAGTAGAGACCGTTTTACAGACTCCACACAGCAAAGGAGCAGTAAATAATATCACTTCATATGTTACTGACATTTACAACCACAGCCGTGTGAATGGCAATACATTCTGTAAAGGTATGAAAGCACTAATTATTTTCCCCATAGACACCAATGTTGAAGTGTCACATATTAATGATTTGCTGCAAATTCAACTCAAGTATGGATAATGCAGCAGTGTAATGTTCATATAGAAAACTATTTTTCCACTTGAAAAATCACCAGAAAACGTCGGGTCACAAGACATGTAAGAAAGTTCTTGTTTGTTTACTAAACAGGTCAAGGGTACAGCTGTTTTGATTGATCGCCTGTTTTCATTGCTCACAAAGTGTAAGCATAGAGTCGAAATTTCGAAAATGTTCATCAGTGATCCAGTAAAACCTATTAATACGCTTCTTATATATATAACCACAAAATCGAGTAGAAATGGGCAGTTTTCCCCTACCTATAATGCCCGTTTCCATCGAAAAAGGAGGGATTACTTTTTATAATAGGAACTACATTCGACTACACCTCGGAGGTTTACATGTAATTGGTGATGGTAAACCTAAAGGGGGTGCTTTGGAAGCATGAGAGTAAAATAGCTATAAAAGTCTCGATTATATTGAATATGTTCATGTGAGATACTGAAGGTGCAAAACCTGCCACATCCCCTTGCACTGCATTCGGTGGTATTCTACGTTAAGGTCACAACGACTGGGATCGCCATCCCCTAAGAACCAGTAAGAAATAACACTGCTGATTTGTAGTATGTTCGACCTTTAACAGCCGCCATACAACACTTAATATACGATATCCTTTAAAAGTATGAAAAACAAACAAGAGAGAGAGAAAAGTAAACTCCGTTTTATTGAGACTGTTTATGAGAGGTAATATAATACGGAACATCTCTCACGCTCTATGGCACCATTTTAAGCGGTATTCAACTTTAAATCCGCAAACTTTCCCGTAGTTTAATACCAATAGTGATATTTTATGTTTTGATTTTTTTTTCTAGAAGCTACAGAACTAATACGTTCAATGGTACTAACTCATGAATATGAATGAGCCACGGGTGAAGTAGTTTCAGTTCGTCAAACATCCAAAATGTCGGTATACAAGCCAACAAACGATGCGTAAAGTATCACGAGGTTGCATGTGGACGGGTATCCTGCCTGGTACCGAAAAGGACAGCCTTGATACCGAGATGGGATGTCCGACAAATAGCATTTGGGAATTCTATTCATTTTTTTTATCTCTTTTAAAATTCAGCTGCAACATAATAGCTATAGCAGGAAAAACGGGAGCAAAGATCAAGACTTAGCATTGATAATGTAAACATGTAAATAAAAAATATATTTTAACCTTCTAGAGACGTGGCAATAATATTACAGAAAAATGGTATTTGTGCTTTATCGCCATGATTTTTAAACTTATTTTGACAAAAAAAAGAGAAAAACGCCTAGACATGGATTCATTTTAGTACACTCAATAATCTGCTTAGGGTCTTGCCGTCTTAATCGGGGAAGACAATGCCTCATTATATTTTATTTAATCAACTACTGTAAAACTCGCTAAATGCAAAACGCAATAAATCGAGTATTTATAAATGATATTCGCAATACAGCGAGTATAAATGCTATACGCAATACAGCGAGTATAAATGCTATACGCAATTCAGCGAGCATACATTAATCCTGTTACTAATAATAACTTATTGTGTAACTAGCCTTCTTACAAGTAACACCTCGACAAATATGTGACTTCGTAATCTAGTTCTCGGATGCTCTGTAATAACCATTTCACCGCCGATAGTTGATAATAAGTTGTATCATTTCTAACACTAAATAGGCATAGCACAATAACCAGCGCACACGCCCGCACAAACATATAACCTACTATTCAAACTCGAGATTAAACGTGTTTTCAGACGTAATCCTAGTTCGAATTTGATAAAATATTGTTTTCACAAAGCAAGTTTAATTTAACATGTCCGACACGATAAACAATATTGATGCATCTTGATGATACTTAACATACCATGTTGTCAAGAAATCCCTATAACTCAGTGGATTAACTGACTGTTAAATTAGAATGTCGTGTGTTCGAGTCCCGAGAGATGCCAACCATTGTATCGGGAAAGTATAATACTGCTACCTGTATACGATGTGCACTTGTCGGCATCTATAAAGTAAATGATGTCCTGCGTTCAATTTGATTGTTAAATACCCTATTTCGCCATACGCTGGTGAACATGAAATTGCAAATAAGAACACGCCAACAAAGAGGCATTCGATTTAATTATAGAGAGTGTAGCTTTAAGCTATCTATACGTCGCTTCAAACATGCCTAACTACAGAATACACATATAACGGTAATTTGTTTTTTAAAACAACCTCTTTCCCCATGATAGCACATTTAAATGGAAACTAAATTCATACTTATGTTTCTACCAGACGTTAATTAACATATTGTATCTATGTTGTCTTCAACTGGTTCGTCCCATCAGCCAAACACGTCAAATTTGTTGAATAAAATTGAGATTTAGAAGATTTTTTTTTATTTATTATTAGAGTAAGCAAGGTAATAAATATCTAAATGGATATAAAGTTAATAGTAAACTACCTCGAAACTCCTAATGTCTTTTCGGAGTACTAATAAAGTCTTGAATGTGTTAATTGCGTGAATAAATAGATCATTAGCATTTGTTTGTAAGGAATCATTCTCTATTCTAACACGACCTCCGCAGTCTTTCATATACACAAAGAAGAGAGACAGCTGTATATTATTCTACGATAAAATACCACTGTTCCATTAATTCCCCGCGTATATTTCATTCGTTGGAAGCGCCGCGTTACATGACGTCACTTGGTAAATATACGTCACGATGACAAACACAACAGTAATGTTAATGAAATGTTAATTACAACAAACTTGCCATGCTCCCAATCCGTGCGCACCCCCGATATAAGTTCATCATATGCATCAGTACATATAACATTAATAAGCATCTTGAACACGCTGAGAACGTTTGCAATGACTTAATTGTTTGTCACGTGGTTACTAGTGTATTGAAACGCAGCACTTTGTATACGGGTGCGCCCAATGGAACACCCTGTAAACATAGCAGCCTGATTACCTTGACCTCCGAGATAATATATAGTGCCCCAACAATAGCGTAAACAGTGGGGTTATTGTTGTGTTAGAATCGAAATAATAAATACGTACCTGTACCTGTACCTGTAACCTCATCTTTTGGCTAACGCACTCGTGATTTAATTACTACGCATCCGAACTCCTAACTGTATTTTATTCACCGATAAAACACAGGTACATAATTATTATTTCTTAAATCAAAGATGAGGTTAAACCCCAGAAATGAGAATAATTGTAATATAGAAACCACAGCAATCAAACGCAATGGCACCGTAGGTCCGCCCTGCTCCACAAACCGAAATATGAGCATATTTAAAATGTCAATGCAAAGGATAATACGCAACATAAATAAGTTTAGTTTGTTTTTACTTGTGTTTATATGCTGTTTTCTCAACCATGTGATTATGAGAGATAATATTTTACTAAATAGTTGATCTATATCAGGGGCGTTCCTGGGGCTAATTTAGGTATACGCACCATCGAGTTTTGGATTCACAAATGTGCCTAATCCCCCTAAACCTTCAGTTTTTATTGCATTTTTCGCATTTTTAGCCTTTTTTATTTGTTTGCTTCTTTAATATCCTGTACGCACGTGCGTCAGTGCGTATGCCCAGGTACGCCCCTGTATATTATTAAAATACACACATGTATTATTTTTAGTTGATTTCTTTATGTAGCATATAGTAGATAGAATTTGACCAGTGTTGGTATGGGGAAAATTCTGAGACAAACACTGATCAAATTCTGAGACAAACACTGATCAAATTCTGAGATGAAAGATAAGGATAGACATTGTGGTTTCCATGCTCAATTGATAATTACGATATTTTAATTTCTATCTCTGTCTTTTATTGTCAAGTTCTCACAAACATGTACTGTGTGCTCCATTCTTTGTTAGAGTCGTCAATGGGATTACATGTACTTTTCTTAAGATGTAAATACGTATTGTGATTTAAATATGTTGATTTGCCAGTACAAGACGAACATTTTGACCATAGTGCCTTGATCTGACAAGAAACGAGATAGAAAGTGATCAAATGTAAACGTTAACAATCGATTCTTAAGATATGCAGATGTATAATCCCGTGTCCCTATCAGACTACTCACACACAGAATGATAGGAACCAATCAGATTTATTCCGTTGTAGTTAGTATAATATTATTAAAATATTTTAACATACTATGGTTTTAGCATATGTTACCTGATATGGGACAAGGACCCTGAACCAGCAAGTCAGTAGACAAATTGTAGACGACGCTCTAACCAACTGCGTCAAACAGAGCATAATACCTCAGTTGGTTGATTGATTTGGAAGCAGCTGATTAGTTGCACCACACATTCGTATTAAATAGCATATAGCAAATGTTGTGATCTGCAATTTGATCGTTTCCTATCATTCTGCATGTGAGAGATCTCCAAAGAGAAAAGGTGTGCCTTAAAAATAAACAGAAAACAGTCGCCAAAGATCTGAAACATTTCAAGAGTAAATTGTCTCATTTCATTCGATTCACTTTTATTTTTCTTAGGAAAAGAAGCTGCAACCTTAACCTTGGATTCCATTGTCAGGCGGAACAATATTCAGCCATCGCAGATATGTACAACTGGCTTCAAAGCTCTCTAAGTCCCGGAAGGAGACGGAAACGTGATACAGGCACCAAACTTCGATCACTTCTCACGAGAAATCAATGGTAAAATAGACGACAATATTTTAATTATTTGCCGTTGAAAGAAATGGAAAAAAACGTTTAATTTGAAACGGTGATAAAAACTATAAGGTTCGTTCTTATCATGTGAATGACAAATTACAAAAAAAAAAGCATAAGCGTAAAAGCGTAAATTGCGATTACTTTATGTGACACTGTCTAGTTTTGTCAAAGACAATGTGAGATGCACTTTTTATTCAATCAACGTTGTTTTGACCCAGACTAAATAAAAATAATACGGATGTAGACGCTTCCAGCCTTCGTTTATTTGTGATGTGCAGAGCTCCCCCAGGCCCAATTACTGCGCATTTGCTATGCCGGACCACATCTGCAAAGGTCTAGGCCCAATCAATGTAATGCTGCATTACGTGGTCAAGCCTTAATTCCATTAAGCGATGGGAAAGCTTATATTAGCAGGATTGTATAACAAATATTTCAACAATAAAACATGTTTAAAAACGTTTTTACTGGAAAACAATGCGATAACCAGTTTAAAATCGCCTATTTTAAAAGTGTTTTAATTTTACAATATGTAAACTTTTTAAGCCAATATTAAGATTTTATTTCATACCCCAGCCAACCCCGTTTTCGTTTCTTGGAGAAGGGGTTGGATGGGGTATGAAATTTGATACTCGGACCACGTAATGGGTCTCCATTTAGATATGTATATTGTATAATGAATATGCACAGTAACTTGTAATGAACCGTCCGTATAGTAAGCAGTAGTGTACTGTGATAAACTCGAATAAAATGAAAAAGGTCTATATTAGACGAACAAATCTGCATTCGAAATTTTGAAATAATTTGGTTTAAATTGGGATTTTTACGGGACACCAGCTTAGAAAGGATAAATAGATAAATAAATGAATGAAAATTCCAGGTACACCTGTCATTTACAACGAAATGTGCAGAATGGCATAAAACCTTCTCACCTGTAAATAAAATGCCAAAAAAAAAAAGGAACATAAATTCGGGTTGGGTGTTGATAAGCATTGGTCCTATACTTACCATACGGGGAGAACGAACCTCATACAGATTTGCAGTGAAATCCTAGCTCAACGAAGGTTTTATATTTATTTTAATTGCTATTTAGCAATTAAAAAACAGCCATTGTCATATAACTAGCTATTAATGTTATTGTAAATAGAACAACTAAACTAAGTTGAATAATCTTGTAAACTAATTATTTAGTGACGGTTTCATGGTGTGTCTAGATAACTATAAGCCGTATATTACTACAGGAACACATTCCTTAGTATGTGTATTAGTGGCGGGTAAACCTTGAAGAACCACGTGACAATTTCAATACGGTTCAAAGGGCTTTATGTTTAATATGTGCGTAATTCTGCAACGTTAACACTTTAATAAATTACAGAAAAAAATAATTTAATTTAACTCATTTAAATGTGTGTACAAGCCGTACAAGTGTCTTTTTTTCAAAAACTTCAAGTTTTTCCTACACTGATCGTACTGGAAGACCCTTTAGCCTCTGTCACACGGCCCGCTTCTGATTTCTTCGCTAGCGCTATGCTACGCGGATTCTGAACCAGGGCCTGGGGAAAACAGAAGTTTGAAATCGCCTCTAACGTTTGGGGCGATTTGGCGATAGTTTGGGAGATTCTATGAGACGTTTTAAAAACAAATAATTTTCAAGTAAATGAAATGGTAATTTCTTACTTGTATCTTACGATAAGCAGCAAATGACGTCAAAACGTGTAACTGGTTCATCAACAATAATTGACGCTGTACGTTTATTTACAACATGACGTCACACAATCGGCGTCTTTATGTGCATGAAAAAGACCTTTGCGTTTTCCGTATGGCACATCGCTGTCAATAGAGTTACAATTACTGATTAGGACGTTTATCGAGGTTTGCTCAAT
This sequence comes from Cyrtodaria siliqua, assembly GCA_037043455.1. Lineage (NCBI taxonomy): Eukaryota > Metazoa > Mollusca > Bivalvia > Adapedonta > Hiatellidae > Cyrtodaria > Cyrtodaria siliqua. The sequence continues at coordinate 81,642 of JAWPHD010001423.1, read as the reverse complement.
GATCAAGTGGTGCAACTTAACCAATGAAAGGCAATTAAAGTATTTAGCTTCAATTATAGAAACACATTTCTTCGTTTCATTAATGGACTAGGGAATCCTTACAAAGAGTTATTGTTGAAGTCTTAGTTATGCAAACGATATCAGAACACACTGATTGGTTTCATAACAATCAACATAATGAGGACACACTGGTTTCTTTCGCAACAATCAACCTTGAAGGTCTCACACCACATTTCGATTTTGCTGTGTTGGCCATTAGGAATAAAGTCCATTTTTCCAATCTGAATGTTACATATACTGTCTAAAAGTATTTGTTGATGCTCATGAATATCCACAAAAACTGGTAAATAGCCCACTTTGTTTTGTTTTTAATGTGAGTGGTGTCAGGCAAAGTACTCTTTTCGGCTTTCACTAAAGCGTTTGCACCTAAATTCATACGCATTTTGAGCACCCACAAATGTGTCATATAGTCATCTAATCGCAGTTCGTCCAATCTCACACTATTGTTTTCTCACCTGTAACAGGAAAAACAAATATCCATGGGCAATTATTAAAAATATCTCAAACCGAAGAACACACCCCGACTTTTTATGCAGTAAGAATCATCCTAAAGTCACATAACCTGGAACTGTATATACACCTGAAATAGGTACAAAGGCAGAACAGGAAATGTATCATTCACAGAACACAGTCAGCAAAAACACGCATGCAGATCAAACAACACTAACAAGAAACACAGTCAACCACAAACACACACAGAAACAAACAACAATTAAAAAGATAAATAAAAGGCAAGATATGACATGACAAACATAAAAGGGTGACAATAGAGGCGCCGCCTTTAAACGGCCAGTGGCAAAAAGGACACTAGGATTTTAAGCAAGGTTCTAGGGTGCACCGAAACTGACTCTCATCCTCCCAATAAAATAGTACAGGGTAAATATAGAAATCCACGCCAGGCTATATCATCTAATAAACAAGGCAGCATTAATTTGCAATATAAATAGAACACAAAGATGATCATGTATATATGAATATAAAAAGCAACAAAGGCCTGGAAAGCCACAAAGCAAGTACTTGACAGCAGACAGAGCAACAAGAGAATAAATCATTATGGGCACAAAACTTTAACCACTAAATTTCGGGTAACAACCTTAAGAGCGCTTGGTTTGTATTGAACCATATGAGCGCATGTTCCTTGGAATGTTCATGATTTCGCTACGAGCTGTGAAATGTCTTGCCTTTTTAATATCTCATTATATTTCGTGAAAACTCATTCAGTTAGTTAAACGGTCAACAGTATCGTTTAATTTACGGAATGAAACACGCATTCTTCCAGTGATAATAAACCGATATAATAAATAATGTATGCTTCATGTAGATATAAAAGAAACATCTTTGGAATTTGATGAGCCAAAAGCAGCTTACTTGTTTAAGTTGCGTCTTTTCCATAGTAAACATGTGCATTTGGATAGCACATGCGTAAGCAGACTTCTTTTCCCCCACTTTTCTTAAAGATTTAATAAGCATGGGCAATTGCAATTTGAAACCATCATTATAATATTTACCATATGGTAACAGTAATAATCCATTCGACTTGGTTTATTACTTACATCTTGTACATAGGTAAGTAGATATAAATGTCGAACAGGAAATGTAACATTCAAGGACGGAAGTCAACCAAAAGCACGCAAAGAAACCAACAACCGTTACAAAGATGAATAAAAGGCAAGATTGGAGCACAAACATAAAAGGGTTGACAATAGGGCTAACGCCTTGGAACGGTCAGTGGCAAAAATGGCCGCTGGGAGTTTAAACCAGGTTCCAGGGAGCACCAAACTTCAAGTTCATAAACCGGGTTAATCAGTTAAATAAACTATTGTTTTGTTTTGTTTTTGTTTTAAACATATTTATTTTACATCGATTGCGAAACAAGTTCTTACAACTTAGATTAATCACTCTCGATGGCTTCCTGGGTAGAACCAGTACTAAGCAATGTGGATTAATTATCTTGCTCAAGGATAAATAACGTCGCCGCGACGGAGGATCGAACCCACGACCTCTCGATCAGGAGTTCGGCGCTCTACCAGTGGACCACGCACTCCAATAAACTATTAGACCTGCACATCACAGATATGCCCCTAACATGTATTCGCAGGTAAGATTTTCTGTAACGAAAATAATCTCGATTTGCCCGACTTGTAAATATATTTCGTTTTCTTTTCAGATCGCACCAGGTGGATGTTCAACAGTCAACTACCAAATCACGAACGTAGATTAAACAAACACATTCCGCAAATAATATAATATAAATTGGCATGAGAATAAAATGCAAAGAGGCGACATCTAGAAAAGTCACTCTTGAGTTCATAAATTGTTGGATAAGGTTCATCTGTCTTACTCAATTTGTAATAACATATTCGTTATGGCACTGTTAAGTATATATATATCACCTTAATAAGACTGTGTTATCTATCTGTGCAACGTATGGTATCTTAACGAAGGCAAATGCGACTGGTAAAAAAGTTTTCTCACTTTGAGATGAAATAAAATAAGTTATTCACTTCAAAACAAATATCCTCTATTTATTATATACTTTCCAGTGAAATAGTGGATTTTATGATTAAAATAAAACCTTATATTTGCATTGTTTATATTTCACATGTGAAATAGACATTGTTGACGTTATTGACGTCATTTTTGGCGCATTATGTTTTTTCTGCATAAGAGTATATAATAAATAGAATATTTGTTGGTTTGTCGTGGTGAATATAGGATTTATTTTCATCTCGAAGTGAGAAAACTCAAATATTTTCACTCGTGTTAAAGCCTATATTCACCCCAAACCAACAAATATCCTCTATATTTCAATTTCTACCTTGCAATACCTTACACAACATATTCTTACAATTGCCCCCGTCGTTCTATTTATATATAAATAGAGAAAGAGAGAGAGAGCAGGGTTTCTAAACACGTCGTAAACAAATAAAGACACAATTAAAATACAGCGAAAGTATATAATATATAACCGTTACACATTCTATGCAATGAATGACCACGGAAACGATCGACCAACGTGTACAGAGTTTGTCAAAAGACAGTATGAATGACGAAGAAATACAATACTTGAACTGAACTGAAGTTTTAAACTATTTTTTCTATGGCATATTGCTATGAATGTTTTGATTAATGTTTCAACTGTGACAATAGAGTCTGATTAAGTTAATAACATGTTTGTTTTCTATATTACAAAGATCCACCGACGTCAACATTGACTAAGAAAGTGTTTTGTTTTGTTTTTTGCGGAAGATGTATTTTTTCTTAATTGTTAATAGTAATTATTGCACAGTGTTCTACTAATTGCAAAAGTATGCTTCATATACATTTCCACCCTTCCTGACCGTAAATTGTATTTAATTAATAGTATAATAAACAAGATATTTAACTTTCATGCTTTTGTTTCCCATTATGCGGATTTTTATAGAATAGAAGCTACATTTCTTCATATATATTTTATCCGGATTTCTGTATTTTCTCTCGATAAAAGATGAATGTTTATCATTAAAGATTCATTCTTTAATAACTTGTTTCAAGCAGTTTCTTTTTTTCCGAATTCCAATTAAACTCGGTGACATGATCGATAAACGTTAATATAACTTCCTTCTTAATGACTCCGAAAAAGAAGCCCCTGGCAGTTAATAGCAAATAACAATCGAAATAAGTATTTGCTGGCCAGTATTTCCGAGATGTTGTGGGTAGTATCAGGGCATTGGTAGTGCAACTAGGGAAGTATATATAAAGATCGAACATTCAAGGACCACCGTCAACCAAAAACCAGCATAGAAACAAACAATAATTATAAAGATGAATAAACGGCAAGATATGACATCACAAACATACGAGGGTTGACAATAGCGGCAAAAGAGGCCGGTGGGATTTAAACCAGGTTCTAGGGTGCACCATACCTCACTCTAACCCTATTACCCAATAAAACGGGGCAGTGTAAATAAAGATATCCCCGCCAGGTTATAGAGAAGTAAAGCGGTAGTTCTAATCTTAGATCAAAGTCGATGAGGTGGGGTGGGGGCGTCGCAAATAACCGCACTTAGCTGCCATCTACACGTCCTAGGCAAGCACTATGTTAGACACAACTGGTGTATAGGGAGTTCACCTTACGATAATTCATTTTGGGGAAATTGACCTTTTTACCATGACTTCTGGCTCCAGGTGTCAATCCCCAGATCGGAAACCGTATTTGTCATCAGCACATCATAGGCAATTACTGTGCCAAATATGAATACCCTCCTTCAAATCATGTAGAGGAAGTCTGCCTTACGAGCAAAAGCAGACAGTCGGACTTAAGAGCGGACGGGAACAACCACTTTTTTTCTTACTCATGCCCGGATAAAATACAGATTACAAAGGCATGCATGTTTGATTTTAATTATACTGAAAGGAAAAAGAAACGCAGGGTGCCTATTTCCGCTATATATTGTATGTTTAATATGCTACTGCTAATCGAATGGTACAGGGCGACATTAGGCCTGTCCTTTTAGAAAGAAGGTTTAAACAGCACTGAACACACCAATGGTTACCCCTTTAAAGTTTCATTATCGTCAGAATACGCATTTGGCTCAAGCAGGTGAGCAAACTTAGGCTTTAAATGTGGCAATCACTTAACATTAAATACAGTACTTCGCATTTATGACTTTCTTGTTACAACGTGTACTGTGATTAAAACGTCTACAACATCACAGTTGTGTCCTTTCTCTAACTAACTGCACTTTTTTTTTTTACAAAACATCTTGGGATTTCCTTGGAATATATATGGCATTAAGTGTGCAGTATATGCAATATATAGCGGAAATACGCACCCTGCGTTTCTTTTTCCTTTCAGTATAGTTATCAGCTACGGCTACACTTATCCATAATGTGCTCTTTAAACCTGATATTTAAGGCGGAAAACGCTGACTTAGTTCTTTAATTTTATATATTGGGGTCACATAATACATTGTTCATTTCATGATTATTTAATTCATTACATGTAATTGATTAGTTTTAGATGATTTACGCAACCATACTTACTTAACGGGTCACGACGCATATTGAGTAATCGTCAAAAAGGCATTATGTTTTTGTATGATTTTTTCGAAGCCTTTACTGCACACATTCTTACAATTTCACCCATGCGAATAAATGTTTAAAATGCAGTTTAAATGTTCACATTCTCCCTGTGCGTGTGTAATTCTAAGGATTACAGTCCCTCTACCATTTTGAGGCCCGAGAAGAATCCCTAGTTTATTCGACGTTATGTGTGGACTTTTGTGTGATTGATTGTTTGCAGTGGTATGTATATCCCACCCAGACATGTTTTTCTGACAACGGGCCATCCAGACTTAGTACTACCCATTATTTGCTTGTCAAGCAAGGGTTACAAGTAACTACTACCATCGTTATCGTCTTGAGTATGACGCGACCAGGGGGACTCGGACCTTTTTCATTACTTCTCATGAACAGACTCAATAAAACCGAGTCTGCTGCTTTATTCTCTTAATTGTGTTTTTGCTCCCAAAGGATCACCTTTATCAGTATTTATTAACATTCACACTAGCGTTCGTTTAGTGCAGTGTGGCGGCTGTAAAAAGTCTCCCCGTGCGACGAATCAGTAGTGTTATTTTTACTGGTCCTTTGGGACCAACGAGCCCAATATATGTGGCTTTGAAGTAGAATACCGCTTACTTCTCATAAACAGTCTAATAAAACCGAGTCTGCTGCTTTTTTCTCTTAATTGTGTTTTTTGCTCCCAAAGGATCATCTTTATCAGTATTTATTACCGACACTGCAGGTCCGACACTGTTACCACTACACCACTGCACTACGGTTCATTCTCCCTATTATTGGGTTGGAATTATATACTCTACGCATGGTTCAATACAAGAGGTATTCAACTGTTAACGAAACACTTTTATTTTGTAATTGACTTACTTATTTTGACATTCTCCCCGAATATGTTCATTTGAATGGCAAGTCTAATGATTCCTTGTTATAAAACATTATGACATGAACTAGTGTATGCTTCCTAATTTTGCTGCATCCGTATTTTTTAAAAAGGGTAAAGATGATGAGATATGAAGCAGATATCTTCAATTATAAAATTAACAGCAATTCAAATTAATAAAAAAGAAAATGCGTGTATACTGTAGTCTGAGGTTATAGTACTCCTATATGTCCATGCATGAATGTAAAAAAAAGAGTGGCGTGCTATTTGTCGTTTTTTACGATTTAATTCAATACTTTGAAAATGATTAATTTATGAAAACATCTAGTTCGAAACATCAGCTGTAGACATTGTTATGACTAATTTATGAAAACATCTAGTTCGAACATCAGCTGTAGACATTGTTATGATTTCCTCCTCTATAAACAATAAGTTTCAATACTTTCGTTTAAGAAAATAATATTTAACTGAGATGTGGGGGTGGAACACACACATTTGTAAATAATGATGAAACAAACATAAATGTTGACCAACGATATCTTTTTATCAGTTAGCAGTGTCGAGCACACATTTCATATTGTATTGCATGTACACATGTCTAATATAACCTGGAACTACTTTGAGTGGTTTAACACGAACTACTTTAACTATGTAACACTACGTCAGCTTTGTAAACTGAAACTATTTTTTTTATTATCAATTCATCCGGATCTAATTCATAAACGTATTATTTACCAACAACTTATAATGAATAATTAACGTTATACATATCAGTTTGAAATGACTTTTTGGTGCTAAATTTTTAAACTCTATCATGATGAGTGCGATCTGGATGGTTGTCGAGCTTCACCAAAATATTATTGCTATAAACATTGACCTTGTTTCATCAAGACTGGATTATATATGTTAAAGTTACTGAGTGGAAGCCGCAAACATTCTGTAATGTTAAAAACTTCAAGGGCCATAACTCCAGCACGATCAGTGCGATCTGACTGGTTATCAAAAGTGGTCTAGATATTATAGCCATAAATATTTTCCTAAAGTTTGTTCAGGTTTTGATTATAAATGTTAAGGTTATTGAGCAGAAACCGCAAAATTCTTCATTTTTCAAAAATCCAAGGGCCATAACTTCGACATAATAAGTGAGATCTGGATGGTTATCAAACATGTTTACAATATTATGCCCATAAACATTGTCCTAAAGTTTCATCAAGATCTGAGTATAAATGTTAAAGTAATTTAGCGTAAACCGCAAACATCTTCAATTTCAAAAATCCAAGGGCAAGGACTTCGCTATTATAATTGCGATCTGGCTGGTTATTCAGTCGGACTAGTTATTATGGCTAAAAACATTGTCCTAAAGTTTCATCAAGATCGGATTATAAATATTAAAGCTATTTTTCGGAAACGAAAGCCGAATTTGAAAATTCCAAGCTCTGGCATCATACGTACGATCAGGCTGGTTATCGAACTTGGTCTAGATACCATAGCCATAAACATTGTCCTAAAGTTTCATCAATATCGGATTATAAATATTAAAGTTATTGGTCGGAAACGAAAGTCGATTTTGAACATTCCAAGGACCATAGCTCTGGCGCTATACGTGCGCTCAATCTGGTTATCGAACTTGGTCTAGATATTATGGCCATAAACATTGTCCTAAAGTTTCATTAAAGATCGGATTATAAATATTAAAGTTATTGGTCGGAAACAAAAATTTGCGACGGAACGACGGAATGACGGAAAGACGGAACGACAGACGGAAATACAAATTCAATAGTCCTCTGCCTTTGGCGATGGAGAAAAATGGGAGATTCGTGTAAAATGTATAACAGAGGTATGGTGCTTGTCATATAAAGTTGTGTAATTATAATAAACAGTTGTACCAATTTTTCGGACAATTCGTTTTTGAGAAACGACAAAAAACAAAAACGTTAACAATAAACTTTAACCAAAATAAAAACGCTTAAACCTTAAACAGTTACGCAATCCGGCAAAAAAAGAGTATTTAGTAATGTGCCAAATCGTTTAAGCAATTCGGGTTGCTCAGTAAATGAATGTGTTAAAAAAGGCTACTGCGATAGGAAAGCTGAAAACTGTCAGCTAAGTACTAGAACAGGGAAGCATCAAACGGTCCGGTTCTACACCAGAGAATCATCAAACGGTTCGATTATGCAATAGAAACGATATTATAACAGGACACTTCAAATACTACAATACCAAAGAGAATCTTAACACAATATTAATACTACAATGTCAAAGGGACAATTCAAACAGTCATAATACTGCAATGCAAAAGGTAACCTCACATAAGTATTATACTCCAATGCCAAAGGGAATGTCCAAACGGTCTGAATACTACAATGCCAAAGGGAATCTCCAAACGATCTGAATACTACAATGCCAAAGGGAATCTCCAAACGGTCTGAATACTACAATGCCAAAGGGCATATTCAAAGTCTTTATATACATGCCAAGGGAAATTATTAATACTACATTGCCAAAGGGAATCTCCAAACGGTCTGAATACTACAATGCCAAAGGGCATATTCAAAGTCTTAATATACAATGCCAAGGGAAAGTCTTAATACTACATTGCCAAAGGGAATCTCCAAACGGTCTTAATACTATGCAATGTATGGGAATCTTCAAACGGTTTAATACTACATTGCCAAAGGGATTATTTAAACAGCCTAATACTACAATGCCAAAGGGAATATCCAAACGGTCTGAATACTATAATGCCAAAGGGAATCTCCAAACAGTCTTAATACTATATTACCATAGGGAATCTCCAAACAGTCTTAATACTATATTGCCAACGGGAATTTCCAAACGGTCTTAATACTATATTGCCAAATGGAATCTCCAAACGGTCTTAATACTATATTGCCAAATTGAATCTCCAAACGGTTTATTCAAACACAAATTGTATGAATATGTCATATTGAAAGGAGGAATATTTCGAAGATAAAAATCAGAGGTAATTACTATATGACATACAAACCTAGATGTACTTAATGGGAGTGGGATGGAATGGCATGGTGTTAATTCTGAAAATAACAGGCGCTTTTACGTTGATGTATCATAATCAAATTCAAAACCAAGTCACATTACAACACTGCAATAACGTATTGCAAATAACTCGATATTATTCCATGGGGATATATTTAAAAGTATTTATGGGGTACATTCATCGAATCGTTGATCGTGTTATTGAATGAGACGAGTTTATTCAAAAGCAAGATGTTTTTAAGCGATATTATTTCGTATGTTATGTGTTGTTTTAGTATATTTTTTAAAGAAAAAGTCTAATGTAGCCATGTACTAATCGATTAACAGCGGCATATTATACATAAAATACAGAAATTTCCAAGTTACGTTTCTGTATTTGTTATCTGACCAATTAAATAGTGTGGACATAGTAGGCGATGAGCCTGGACCCAACATGTTCGATATTGTTACCAACTAATGGGGACACATTCTATCATCACTTTTTAAATAGTACAATGTATGCAGATGACATTTACCATGACAGGAAGCTTATATATTTGTTCCGAACATTGAAATGTTATCACTGTATGGCTGTCATCTAATTGTTGCGTGCTAATTTGTGCATGTCATGTTTTTGTGAATAATTATCGCGGTGCATGGGTACTTTCAAAGTTCACTTTGCTGATGAACAGACTCAATAAAACCGAGTCTGCTGCTTTATTCTCTTCATTGTGTTTTTTGCTCCCAAAGGATCACCTTTATCAGTATTTATTAACATTCACACTAGCGTTCGTTTAGTGCAGTGTGGCGGCTGTAAAATGTCTCCCCGTGCTACGAATCAGTAGTATTATTTGGGCTGGTCCTTTCGGACCAACGAGCCCAATATAGGTGGCTTTGAAGTGGAATACTGCTTAAGTCGGTGCTAGGGGGCGTGAGAGGTGTTGCTTTTTTCATTACTTCTCAAGAACAGACTCAATAAAACCGAGTCTGCTGCTTTATTCTCTTAATTGTGTTTTTTGCTCCCAAAGGATCACCTTTATCAGTATTTATTACCGACTGCAGGTCCGACACTGTTACCATTACACCACTGCACTTCGGCTCATTCTCTCTATTATTGGGTTGGAATTATATACTCTCCACATGGTTCAATACAAGAGGTATTCAACTGTTAACGTAACACTTTTATTTTGACATTCTCCCGAATATGTTCATTTGAATGGCAAGTCTAATGATTCCTTGTTATAAAACATTATGACATGAACTAGCGTGTGCTTCCTAATTTTGCTGCATCCGTATTTTTTAAAAAGGGTAAAGATGATGAGATATGAAGCAGATATCTTCAATTATAAAAAATAACAGCAATTGTCGTCTGAGGTTATAGTACTCCGATATGTCCATGCATGAATGTAAAAAAAAAGTGGAATGCTATTTGTCGTTTTTTACGATTTAAGCGAGCATTAATTCAATACTTTGAAAATGATTAATTTATGAAAACATCTAGTTCGAAACATCCGCTGTAGACATTGTTATGATTAATATATGAAAACATCTAGTTCGAACATCAGCTGTTGACATTGTTATGATTTCCTCCTCTATAAACAATAAGTTTCAATACTTTCGTATAAGAAAATAATATTTAACTGAGATGAGGGGGTGAAACACACACATTTGTAAATAATGATGAAACAAACATAAATGTTGACCAACGATATATTTTTATCAGTTATCAGTGTCGAGAACACATTTCATATTGTATTGCATGTACACATGTCTAATATAACCTGGAACTACTTTGAGTGGTTTAACACGAACTACATTAACTATGTAACACTACGTCAGCTTTGTAAACTGAAACTATTTTTTTTATTATCAATTCATCCGGATCTAATTCATAAACGTATTATTTACCAACGTATAATAAAAAACTAACGTTATACATATCAGTTTGTAATGACGTTTTGGTGCTAAATGTTTAATCTCTATCATGATGAGTGCTATCTGGATGGTTGTCGAGCTTCACCAAAATAGTATTGCTATAAACATTGACCTTGTTTCATCAAGACTGGATTATATATGTAAAAGTTACTGAGTGGAAGCCGCAAAAATTCTGTAATGTTAAAAACTCCAAGGGCCATAACTCCAGCACGATCAGTGCGATCTGACTGGTTATCAAAAGTGGTCTAGATATTATAGCCATAAATATTTTCCTAAAGTTTGTTCAGGTTTTGATTATAAATGTTAAGGTTATTGAGCAGAAACCGCAAAATTCTTCATTTTTCAAAAATCCAAGGGCCATAACTTCGACATAATAAGTGAGATCTGGATGGTTATCAAACCTGTTTGCAATATTATGCCCATAAACATTGTCCTAAAGTTTCATCAAGATATGAGTATAAATGTTAAAGTAATTGAGCGTAAACCGCAAACATCTTCAATTTCAAAAATCCAAGGGCAAGGACTTCGCTATTATAATTGCGATCTGGCTGGTTATTGAGTTGGTCTAGTTATTATGGCTAAAAACATTGTCCTAAAGTTTCATCAAGATCGGATTATAAATATTAAAGCTATTTTTCGGAAACGAAAGCCGAATTTGAAAATTCCAAGCTCTGGCATCATACGTACGATCAGGCTGGTTATCGAACTTGGTCTAGATACCATAGCCATAAAAATTGTCCTAAAGTTTCATCAAGATCGGATTATAAATATTAAAGTTATTGGTCGGAAACGAAAGTCGATTTTGAACATTCCAAGGACCAGAGCTCTGGCGCTATACGTGCGCTCAAGCTGGTTATCGAACTTGGTCTAGATATTATGGCCATAAACATTGTCCTAAAGTTTCATCAAGATCGGATTATAAATATTAAAGTTATTGGTCGGAAACAAAAATTGGCGACGGAACGACGGAATGACGGAAAGATGGAACGACAGACGGAAATACAAATTCAATAGTCCTCTGTCCTCTGGCGATGGAGAAAAAAGGGAGATTCGTGTAAAATGAATAACAGAGTTATGGTGCTTGTCATATAAAGTTGTGTAATTATAATAAACAGTTGTACCAATTTTTCGGACAATTCGTTTTTGAGAAACGACAAAAAACAAAAACGTTAACAATAAACTTTAACCAAAATAAAAACGCTTAAACCTTAAACAGTTACGCAATCCGGCAAAAAAAAGAGTATTTAGTAATGTGCCAAATCGTTTAAGCAATTCGGGTTGCTCAGTAAATGAATGTGTTAAAAAAGGCTACTGCGATAGGAAAGCTGAAAACTGTCAGCTAAGTACTAGAACAGGGAAGCATCAAACGGTCCGATTCTACACCAGAGAATCATCAAACGGTACGATTATGCAATAGAAACGATATTATAACAGGACACTTCAAATACTACAATACCAAAGAGAATCTTAACACAATATTAATACTACAATGTCAAAGCGAAAATCCAAACAGTCATAATACTGCAATGCAAAAGGTAACCTCCCAACAGTATTATACTCCAATGCCAAAGGGAATGTCCAAACGGTCTAAATACTACAATGCCAAAGGGAATCTCCAAACGGTCTGAATACTACAATGCCAAAGGGAATCTCCAAACGGTCTGAATACTACAATGCCAAAGGGAATCTCCAAACGGTCTGAATACTACAATGCCAAAGGGAATCTCCAAACGGTCTGAATACTACAATGCCAAAGGGAATCTCCAAACGGTCTGAATACTACAATGCCAAAGGGAATCTCCAAACGGTCTGAATACTACAATGCCAAAGGGAATCTCCAAACGGTCTGAATACTACAATGCCAAAGAGAATCTCCAAACGGTCTAAATACTACAATGCCAAAGGGAATCTCCAAACGGTCTGAATACTACAATGCCAAAGGGAATCTCCAAACGGTCTGAATACTACAATGCCAAAGGGCATATTCAAAGTCTTTATATACAATGCCAAGGGAAAGTCTTAATACTACATTGCCAAAGGGAATCTCCAAACGGTCTTAATACTATGCAATGTATGGGAATCTTCAAACGGTTTAATATTACATTGCCAAAGGGATTATTTAAACAGTCTAATACTACAATGCCAAAGTGAATCTCCAAACGGTCTGAATACTATAATGCCAAAGGGAATCTCCAAACAGTCTTAATACTATATGTCCAAAGGGAAGCTCCAAACGGTTTTAATACTATATTGCCAACGGGAATTTCAAAATGGTCTCAATACTATATTGCCAAATGGAATCTCAAAACGGTCTTAATACTATATTTCCAAACTGAATCTCCAAACGGTTTAGTCAAACACAAATTGTAAGAATATGTCATATTGGAAGGAGGAATATTTCAAAGATAAAAATCAGAGATAATTACTATATGATATACAAACCTAGATGTACTTAATGGGAGTGGGATGGAATGACATGGTGTTGATTCTGAAAATTACAGACGCTTGTACGTTGATGTATCATAATCAAATTCAAAACCAAGTCACATTACAACAGTGCAATAACGTATTGCAAATAACTCGATATTATTCCATGGGGATATATTTAAAAGTATTTATGGGGTACATTCACCGAATCGTTGATCGTGTTATTGAATGAGACGAGTTTATTCAAAAGCAAGATGTTTTTAATCTACAAACCAGCGGGTTTGCCAATAAACAATCACTGCGCGTCAATAGAAACACAATTTACGGGGAAATTCGTCGGATATTTACAAGATATTGTGTGTAGTAACAAATTTACTTGCTTTCATGCAACAGTCAAAATTAAATAAAAAATACTGGTTTATCCATTTCCAGAGGAATAGCTAGGAATACTCCCGTTCGCCAGTCCTGATAAATATGTAAACTTGTGTATTTGACTGTATCATTTTGAGGGGAAAATAAAATCATTCAGTTCTACAAAGTGTTAATTGTCTTTACACGATTTTACAAATGTATGTGTTTTGCGGGGTTTCAAATCGCCATAAAATATGAAGATACTTTCTATATTTTCAATTTTACAATCTTCCCAATAATAAATGGACACAGTTACGCAACTGCTCGACAAAAGGTTGGTATCCAAATGTACGTAATCTAAGAAAACACAATCTAGGTGAATACCAAAAACACGCATCGGAACAACAACACTTACAAAGATTATAATTGAATTGGGGTTTTATGGTACACCAACCCAAGCTTAGAATTCCATAACATAACAGGCCCAGTATATATTTATGGTTATAGGGTTGGAATTTCAATGGTTTCCAAGTTATGACACAGGGTTTCAGTCCCAGGGGTGGGGATAGACCCCAGGGCCTATACTGGTTGGATGGTTGTATCCGTCTCTGATCATGCCCAGTAAGTGAATATATAGTTATAGGGTTGAATTCTCAACAGTTTTCAAGTTATGACAAACGAACTATTTCCCCAGGGGTTGGGACGGACCCCGGGGCCGATGCTATTGTATGGTTATCTGGTGGTTGTATCCATCTGTTCATGTCCAGTAATTGTATATATTGATATGGAGTTGTGATCTAAACGGTTTCCAAGTTATGACCAGGGGATATCTGTTGTCAAAACGTCAAGGTCATAACTCTGGTAATATTACTCCGATCTATTCCCAGTGAAGGTATACCAAGTTGTTAATTAGAGAATAGTTCATGGCGGGGATTTCTTTATTTACACTGTCCCGTTTTATTGTGTTGACAGTAGGGTAAGTGTGAGGTTTGGTTCATCCTAGAACCTGGTTTAAACCCCTAGCGGCTTCTTTTGCCACTGACCGTTCCAAGGCGGAAGCCCTATTGTCAACCCTTTTGTGTTTGTGATGTCTTATTTGGCCTTTAATTCATCTTTAAATGTGTTCTTTGTTTCTCTGTGTGTTTGTGGTTGACTGTCGTCCGTCCTTGAATGCTGCTTTTCATGTTCGATTTGTATATCTATATTATATATGGTTCTAGAGTGGATCAAAACAGTTTTCAAGTAATGACCCATGTAATGTGTTATGTTTCCAAAAGTGGGGATAGACCCTAGGGCAGATACTGATTGAATTGTTGCATCCGTCTGGTATGTCCCTTAAGTGAATATACGGTTATAGGGTTGGGATCTCAACGGTTTTCAAGTTATGGCCCAGCGGCTATTTCCCCAAGGGTTGGGACGGACCCCAGGGCCGATGCTGGTTAGATGGTTTTATCTGTCTGTTAATGTCCAGTAAGTGCATTTATGGTTAAAGGGTTGGGATCTCAAGGGTTTCTAAGTTATGATCCAGGAGATAGATTTTGTCAATACATCAAGGACCATAACTCTGGAAATATTATTCCGATCTAGCTGGTTTTCAAAAATTGTCAGATCTTTCATTAATATTAAAAAGCTGGCCATGTTAGATAAATATCAAATATATAATAGGTGGTTATCAACCTTGGCCTATATAATACAGCCATAAACATTGTCCTAATGTTTCATCAAGATCGCATTATAAGTATTATTAAGTTATAGGTCGGAAATGAAAGTCGACTTTGAAAAATCCAAGGATCATAACTCCGACATTATATCTGCGATCAGGCTAGTTATTGAACTTGGCCTAGATATTATGGCAATACACATTGTTCGAAAGTTTCATCAAGATGGGATGTCAAATATTGAAGTTATTGGTCGGAAACCAATAGTTGCGACGGAACGACGGACGAAAATGCAAATTCAGTTGGACAAATATATGTAAATCGTGGGTGGAGAAAATTGACTGATAAGTTTAAGCATAATAGTGATTTTAAGCATAATTCAGAGCTAAATAAAGCGTAGTTACTCTTTTATATAGCTAGATTGAATTGTAAACTTAATTGCATCTTTTGAAAGTACGCTTGCACCGCGATAATTATTCACAAAGACATGACAAGCACAAATTAGCACGCAACAATTAGATGAAAGCCATACAATGATAACATTTCAATGTTCGGGGAACAAAAAGCTATCTGTTTCAGATTCCTGTCACCTGCATACATTGTCCTATTTAAAAAGTGATGATAGAATGTATCCCCATAGTTGGTAACACTATCGAACATGTTGGGTCCAGGCTCATCGCCTAATATGTACACAATATTTTAATTGGGCAGATAACAAATAAAGAAACGTAACTTTGGAATTTTTGTATTTTATGTATAATATGCCGCTGTTAATCGAGTAGTACATGGCTACATTAGATAACACATAGCATACGAAATAATATGGCTTCAAAGTTTCATTATTGATAGAACACGCGTTTGACTCAAGCAGGTGAGCAAACTTTGAATGTTTTTGATTTGTATGGTGGTTTACGTCATTTTCAAAACATGCAAGGTTATATATTACGTTCGATTTTTTGTGGTGGAGGCAGGCTACCCATTTGTCCTGGATAGAACCAGTATTGTACACCTCCCGCCATCCGTAAGAATCGACACTTCCTCACTTACAAGTCGAGCTCCCAGTGGGATTCGATCCCGCAGCGGTGTAAATTGTGCAATCCCTTTACATTACAGTACCAAAATGGCTTAAATGTTCAAAGCGGAAGTTCAACATTTAGGAATTTTGTGTTATAAAGTGCACTTTTTTTAAAAACAGCAGCACAGTTTACTATTTTCTATAACTAGCTGCAACCATTTTATTTTTACAAAACATCCTGGGATTTATCTCAGATATTAAATGGAATTAAGTGTGCAGTATATAAATGATATAATATAATTTATTCCAGAAATCTGGTGAACAATCTGTCAAATAATACATGGACAGGATTTGAATGAATGAATAAATGAATGGTGTTTTACGGCACGTCGACACATAAATAGGTCATATTGTGCGCAAAAACTGATGAAAGATGAAGAAATGAATAGTAATTAAAAATTAATGTAAATATATAAAGATAAAACTATTTGAAAACAAGCGTTTGATGAAATCTTATATAAATTCATCTCCGTATCATTGTTGTGATCATTGTTACCCTGACCTCACTGACAGTTCCTGTCCAAATATCGTAGATTTATTGACTATAAGGGAATTAACCTCATGGTGTTCTTGATGTCCATCTGCTCCATTTTAATGACGAGAAAGTAATGGTTTGCCGCGGGACATTTCAAATGTGTTTTATGTACGTTGATCCTTTGGTAGTTAAACTACGGATGGTGATATTCCACTTCCATCATGAATTGTCTTCTCGTAAATAGTATCAGTAATGCCGTTCCCTATAAGCGTTAATTACAAATAGATAACCTCTGGTGATAAGATCTGTTAACACAGTGAGAAATCAAATATTGATAACATGATACGGGTTTTCTATGGACAAGCAAATTCAGTAACTGATATCCCAACTTCTGGGCAACTGAGCCGAGAGATAACAGATGTTAAGAAGAACAAAGG
The DNA here is from genome assembly GCA_037043455.1 of Cyrtodaria siliqua. Classification (NCBI taxonomy): domain Eukaryota; kingdom Metazoa; phylum Mollusca; class Bivalvia; order Adapedonta; family Hiatellidae; genus Cyrtodaria; species Cyrtodaria siliqua. The sequence continues at coordinate 64,292 of JAWPHD010001423.1, read as the reverse complement.
GGCGTAATTCAGGTAAAACCAATTTGATGGTAAGCGCAATTTGTCATGGTGCCCAAGTAAAGTGGCCAGTTTTACGCTCTTGAGCTATAGCGGAATGTTAATACATTTCAATAATGCAAGGACAATTAAGGTAAAGGTATATTAATACAATAATGCAAGGACAATGAGGGTAAAGGTATCTTAATAAAATAATGCAAGGACAATGAAAGTAAAGGTATATTAATACAATAATGCAAGTACAATGAGGGTAAAGGTCCCTTAATACCTCTTTAAAGTTCCTATCCCTCCATCAACAGGAACATTATAACAGATGTATACCGTTTATAAACCTACTGACGACGAGGTATGTATATATATATATATATATATATATATATATATAGATGGGGAAAAAACATTTATACAGTGCTACAGTTTATAAAAAAACCAAGCGCTTTCGGCTTACGCCTTCATCAGGGGTACACAAACAGGAAAATAACAAATACGTATAAATGTTTTTTTCCCCATCTATTAATTTGTTCCAACATTTTCGTATCCCCTCGGGGATCCAGTGCTTTTAGAAAGGTATTTTGTAGATGTATGTATTTTCTCATTATATATATATATATATGATGGGGGAAAAAAACATGTATACAGTGCTACAATTTATAAAAACCCAAGCGCTTTCGGCTTACGCCTTCATTAGGGGTACACAAACACGAAAATAACAAATACGAAACATAAAAACACTAAAATACACGGCAGTTTAAATAAAACTCTTTAAAAAACAACTTATCGTTTGGCAGTCCTGCAAATCCGCAAATCAGCAAACGTCATCTACTTAATGACGTGCTTGATTTGCAAAAAACAGTATGTCGGTGAAACAAAGCAGGCGTTGAACCTCCGATTTAACCTCCATCGCTCCGATTTTAAATTACGTAGGTTTGCTAGGTCGCCAGCGGCCAAACACTTCAGTTCAGAAGGCCACACGTTCAACGACTTGTCTCTGACATGCATTGAACACAATCCAAATTGGACGGACGCAGAACGTAAATTGCGTGAAACGTACTGGATTAAAGACGCTTAAACACAAAACATCCAGTAGGAATCAACAAAGGGGACTAGATACATCTTACAGAATATATAAATGTAAACACACATACTCCGGTTTTTATTACTTCCCTTGATCCAATTTTCTCCATTTATATGTTATTTTAACCTTATTCATAGTTTCAATTAACTTTGGAGTTGTTTTTACTATATCCTGCAGTATCGATTCTTTGTCTTAGGTATAGAGGTAGGGTTATTCACTCACATACTCTCTCTTCATAACTAATCATAAATGTCAGCGTACAATTTTACTTTCATCCAACCAGCAATGTTCTATTATTAGTACTTTTGTTACTTCCCGTGATCAAAATATCTCCATTTATTTTATTTTATTTGTTTAGCCTTATTCATTGTTTTTATTAGCTTTGGAGTTGCTTTATACTTTATCCTGCAGTAGAGATTTTAGGTTTTAGGTTTTGAGGTAGGGTTTGTGTTATCTTTTTCACATTTTTACTCTCTCTTCGTAACTAAATGTCAGGGTACAGTTTTACCTTCATCCAACCAGATATGTTCTTTTATTAGTATCAAATTTGGCTCCAGAGTGTCTATTCAAAGTAACCAGTTTCTGCAACACTGCCAAACGATGTTGTTTTTTAAAGAGTTTTATTTAAACTGCCGTGTATTTTAGTTTTTTTTTGTTTCGTGTTTGTTATTTTCGTGTTTGTGTACCCCTGATGAAGGCGTAAGCCGAAAGCGCTTGGGTTTAAATAAATTGTAGCACTGTATAAATGTTTTTTCCCCATCTATTAATTTATTCAAACAGTTTCGTATCCCCTCGGGGATCCAGTGCTTTTTGAAAGGTATTTTGTAGATGTATGTATTTTCTCACCCTTATATATATATATAATAAAAAATATATGTATGTGTTTGTATGTCTATAGACACAATATAAATGGCTTTAACCAACCAAGCCAAAACGCGAACGTCGCACTAAGAGTTACCAACATAATTCATTTAACACGGATTGATTCACGGGTATTTTAAGTAACCGTGAATAAAAACTATACGTTTAATCGGCATATTTACATTATTTTGTGACCTGAATCCCTGGATAGACATTGGATAAACGATTGTGTAGTGTATATTTTTTCTGTTATTTGGCGGGTTTGTACAACTAGACTCATTCTGCTTGTTTGATTGTGTGAAACGGGACAAGTCTGCAATACACAACCAGATCCTCAATTTGAAAGCCTTTGTGCTTTTGCCTATGATTGCATTATATGCAACATTTTGCAAACAAGAGTTGTATTCATAGATAGAAATACACTTTAGTTAGTAATCGTTTGCATTTATAAAAAGAAACAAGAAATGTGTCACGGATGCCCCCACTGCAAACTATCTAAATTACTGTGAAAGGATACAAACGCACAAGAAATATGTACATGTATTTGAAGAAAAAGTGCCGTAACTTCAGTAAAAGGTAGATTTGAGGCTGAAAAAAAACGTTCAGATCTGGGTCTTGCACATGACATACCTTCTCAATGTGATGAACATTTGTGTGAAGTTTGACGCAGTTCCCTTCAGAAGTTTTGGACTAATTACAAGACATGAAAAAATGACCTTTGACATCTTATTGTGACGTTGATCTTTGAGGCACTGACATGAGTCTTGCACATGGCATACCTTCTCATTGTACTGAATATTTGTGTGAAGTTTGATGCAATTCCCTTCAGTAGTTTTGGACTAATGGCTGACACAAAAAAAAGATCTTTGACCTCCAAGTGTGGCCATGAGCTTTGAGGCACTGACATGGTTCTTACTCGCGACTCACTTTCTCAAAGTGATGAACATTTGTGTGACGTTTGAATTAACTCCTATCAGTTGTTTCCAAGTAATGGCTGAGACATGACTTTTTTTCACGAGTTATTGACCTTTGACCTCCAACTGTGACCTTAACCTTTGAGGCTCCGACATGATTCTTGCGCGCGAAACAACTTCTCAATGTGATGAACATGTGTGTGAATTATGACGCAACTCCCTCAGTAGTTTCCAAGTAATGGCTGAGACATGAATTGTTTTACGATTTTTTTAACTTTGTCCTTAAACTGTGACCTTGACCTTTGAGACATGGACATATTCTTACACGCGACACACCTTCTTATTGTGATGAACATGTGGTGAAGTTTCACGCAGCTCCCTTCAGTAGTTTCCAAGTAAAGGCTGAGACGACTTTTTTCACGATTTGTTTTACCTTTGACCTTCAAGTGTGACCCTAACCTTCGAGACACGGACATGATTCTTGCGCGTGACAAACCTCATTGGAATGGCTGAGACGTGATTTCGGACGGACGCATGCAGGGATGCACGTACGGACAGTGCGATTACTATATGCCTCCCTGTGGGGGCATAAAAATACCAATTAACTCTATACTGTCCAATTAATCAACTGTTTGACCCTGTTCATATCTGCGACATTTATGCAAGGGAGACAATTCATTTTGGGGTTTTTCAGCTACCAATAATGGTAAGCCCATTTATTATCCCCGTCAATGAGTGTGTTGTGGGTCGGGGAACCATTCCACCGCACACTTTACAAATATAAATATATACGTCTTTGTTTTTTAATTCGCTCTGTTCAAACAAACATAAAACATTTATGATCTATTCTCCGAAATAATTTTAAAAACCTCGTTTTCAAATGATACCAATAACTGTTACATTCTAAAATAATAACAAACAATAGAAGGGTGTTAATTCGCACAGGCAAACATTTATTCGATTTATTAACATTTTAATATATGAATTGAACACAGCGCTATAAAGCTCTCACTAAGAGCTAAAAAGTGAAACACTGCGCGTTTAAACACTGTAGCTCTTGTTTTCATTTGTTTATTGTCCGGAACTCATCACAGCCTATGTCCATCCTTCTTAGAACGGTACTATAAAAGAACTAAAAATAACAATTGTTAATAACAGTTCTTTGAATAATGTCTCACTGTACTATATCGCATTGTTATTATATAATTCATCATAATATATATTAATATGGTTTTACTTGAAATATATTTTTCCGCTGTACTTCAGCCATATTTAACCCGTCGGTGCCGTTAAGCATTGTCTATGGTAATACTATGATTACTGTAACTGTTAAAGTTCTTAATGACGTATATGGGTGTGTTGGTGGGAAAAGCGACTTTACTGTTTGCCTGTCGGATTCCAATGACAGAAAAGCATTTCTGCTCAGTACAGGTCAGCATATACACGTGCAAACGAGTATATAGCCCCCTCTAGTAACCGGTTGAAACCTGTATGAACAATGTAACTCGTCGAACTTTAAATTTTAAACTTTCATGAATTATTTTTACAACACACTCATTCCAGACAAATACTTTCATTCAATAAGTAAACAACAGACCACTGCCATACAATATGTTGAAAACTACTTTATCTAGTTTACTTTATATACTGAAAGGAAAAAGAAACACGACCCGGGAATTTCACTATATATTGTATATACTGCACACTTAATTCCATATATATTCCAAGGAAATCCCAAGATGTTTTGTAATAACAAAGTTGCAGTTAGTTAGAGAAAGGACACAACTGTGATGTTGTAGACGTTTTAATCACAGTACACGTTGTAACAAGAAATTCATAAATGTTTAAGTTTCTCTTTGAAAAAATGAGCCAGTTCAGTACTGTATTTAACGTAAAGAGTTTGCAAAATTTTGCATCCTAAGTTTGCTCACATGCTTGAGCCAAACGCGTACTCTGTCAATAAAGAAACTTTGCAGGAATACTATTTGCTGTGTTACGTGTTGTTCAGTCTTTTTTTCGAAAGGAAAGATCTTACGTAGCCATGTACCATTCGATTAACAGCAGCACATTGTACATACAATATATAGCGGAAATTCCCGTGTTGCGTTTCTTTTTCCTTTCAGTATACATGAAGTTTACTTTATATTTAAAAAGTAGATACTAAATCACTTTAATTTAATTGGGGTTTTAAGGCGCAGGAACACATAAAAAGTTATACGGCACCTTACAGGAATGAACATGCCAGGCTCATCCTCCATGTACATCGAGATAAAATATGGAGAATGGGCTTAGAACCTTCTCACCTGCAGAACTGCAGAGTTGCTGCAAATTCTATTGCAGACACTCCATTTATGCTTTTCGTTTATTGTTTTTCTGCCACTGCTCTAGTGATTTGAGCTAGATGGCACCTGAAACAATGCAGGGGTCATGATGAAGACCTTTAATGAGCATGAACAAAAAATGATAAAATGATATAAAAAAAAAAAGATAAAATGAACATGAATTTGAGGTTGTTCTACCCCTCCAACGGGATCTGCAGTGGCCCTATTCTTTGCCCCGGAACAACACGGGGCAAATCACTAATTATTTTGGTTTGTTATCACTCTATAATATAGAGAAAACAATGGGTACTTCCTCTTGATAGTTCGCTTAACATGAGAAAGAAAGAAAGAAAAGAGGGTGTGGGTGGTGCACGCATGTGTACAATTAGGCCAAGGAAAAATATGAGGTTAACCAAGTTTTGAAGTATGCACAGTTCTCAAATAAAAATCTGCATAATTTTCATTATCCTCTCTGTGATTGAAATAATACAAAAATGTTTGACCATTGACCAGTGTTCCTCAAACATGTTCAGTCAATTGTTCTTAAGAGCTATCTTATTATTAATTTCATACATACATGTTAAGCTTTTCTGTAAGCTATCAAATTATAATTTTTTCCCTAGACATCTGCTTCTGTACACATATCGCTTTATTCCATATTAAGATGTATTTATCACAAGAACGAAAGTTTTTGAGACCAAAAATCAAAGTGGTTTCATTCAAGTCTACATGTACATGTTTTATTCGTAGTAATTTGTTGATTTCAAAGATTATATTTTGTGTTTCTTGACATTTCCAGGAAATATGTACAATGGTTTCAGTTTTTCTGTTTAAAGCAGGAGCATAGAGCATTGTGTTCTTTTTCTTTATTTTTGTTAGGTAAGAATTTGTTGCTAAGATTCTGTTTGAAGCCATTGTAGATATGTGTTTTTTGTTGATTCAAGTGGTAAACTGTAGACAATTTCTCATTCATATTATAAATGGGAGACAATTCTGACAAGGGCATGAACTGACTGCTAGTTGTAGATGGAGCTCATTATCGCAAAGCCCCTTTTCCGCCTCCCATGTTTAGTATTACTACATTCGGAACTCTTCGCCAATTTCCGTAATCAGTAAATTCCCGGCAGACGGAATCCCGACGAGGCGGTTCCGATTGGTACTACTATACCAGACAGTTACAATGGAGCGTTTAACCCGATATCTAGCAATTACGATATTACCACCGGCGCTAGCTCACAGGCCAACAAAAAAATATACACTTAACGGGAATCAATAGGGTAATTCCAATTAAATGGATTTTCACTTAAAGGGACTTTTTACCGATGTGTGATACCTGCATAGAGAGAGGTTACCGAAAACAGTGAACGTAACACTTTCCAGATAGAACTTAATATCCATAAGAGTAGTGGCACGAACAGTTTATAAAAAATCCAAAAGATATAATACTGTAACCGGAGATATCAGTGTCGAGATGATGTCTGATTAGAATGTGAATAGGACATTCAATAAAACAAGTGGCCCAGGAGGGCCTGCATCATTCTACTGGCTATAGGGTGGGGGAGGGCGGAGAGAATGAGAAGGTGTCAGTCTGTCAGGTATGGCTGTATATTACTTTTTTCCATTTGTCTACACTTTCTTCAATGACCAAGACAACTGCATAAAATAAAATTACAAAACAAAAATTGCATGAGGCCAAGGCGAGGGAAGGGGTGCTATCGGGGTTGGAATGTATTCTAATCAAGTTTGGCTAGCATTAAAATTGTAAATTTCACGAAAACCAGGTTTTCCATAAGCTACCTACAAAGTTTCATTTCAATATTTAACTACATAAACACTAAGTTTCGTTTAAATATATCACTCCTAACTGAAGTTCTTTCCAGAAACCATTTTTGTATTATTAGTAACAGTATGCCAGTGATCTCAAATGCAATCCAAGCTCCACTTCCACATAAGCTACCTACTCAGAAAGTTTTGTTCAAATACCTCATTCTAGCTAAAGTTACTGAGTGGAAACCATTTTTTTTCTATTTTCAGTAACAGTGACCTTGATCCCAGTGAACTGAAATGCAATCCCAATCTTCCTTTTCAAATTACCTACCTCTAACGCAAGTTTTGTTCCATTATCTCATTTCTACTAAAGTTATTGAGCGAAAAACATTTTTCTAATTTTAGTAACAGTGACCTAGACCAGTGTCCCCAAAATCAGCTCCCAAGCTTCCTTTCCATAGAAGCAACCTATACAGCAAGGTTTGTTCCAATATCTCATTCCTAACTAAAAACTAAAGTTATTGATCGTAAAACGTTTTTTCTATTTTTAGTAACAGTTACCTTGATCCCAGTGACCCCAAATGAATCCCAAGCTGGCTGGTTTTTAAACTCGACCGAGCTTTCATCAATATCAGCAATCTGGCAAAGTTTGGCAAAAATGGAGGCGCTAGAGTGTTGACAAGACAATAAAGATAGCAATTCTTGTTAATTCAAGGGCAATAACTCTGGTGTTACTGGTCTCATCTTGCTGGTTTTCATTGATATGAAAAATCTGGTAAAGTTTGGTAAAGATTGGAAGAAAAATGAAGGTACTAGAGTATTGACATAAAAAGTTAACGCAATTCAAGGGCCATAACTAATGTTACTGGTCCGATCTGGCTGGTTTTCGAACTTGACCGAGCTTTCATCAATATCAACAATCTGGCAAAGTTTGGTAAAGATAGCAAAGATGACCGGCCAGGGGTCCAGGAGAACTAGTCCAGACAAGGTTTGTGCATTAAAACATTTAAAGAGCTATAACTCAGCCAAAAATCATTCAACCCAAACACGGTGAAGATAAAGGTACCACTAGGCCTGGCACTGATCATCCTTATAAAGTTTCGTTGAAATCCGGCCAGGGGTTCAGGAAATATAGTCCGGACAAAGTGTATTAATTGATATTAACAATCTAGTAAAGTTTGGTAAAGATCGGATGAAAAATGAATGCCCTATCGTCTTAACGAGGCAATATATAGCATTTTTAACAAAATCAAGGGCCATAACTATGGTGTTACTGGTCTGATCTGACTGGTTTTCGAACATGTCCGAGCTTTCATTGATATTAACAATCTGTTAATGAGGCAAAAGTTAACGACGGACGACGTACAACTCAGCATCCCATAAACTCTGCTGGCCTTCAGCCAGTAGAGCTAATGAATGTTCTTGAATGTTCATAAGGCAGAATATGGCTTTTTTTTCAGAAAAACAAGGGCCATAACTCTGCTGTTACTAATCCGATTTGGCTGGTTTTCGAATTTATCCGAGCGTTCATTGATTTTAACAATCTGGTAGTTTGGTAAAGATCTGATGAAAAATGAAGATGCTTGAGTATTGACATCAAAATTCAAGGGCTACAACTTCTGTGTTACTGGTCCGATCTGGCTGGTTTTCGAACTTGACCGAGCTTTCATTGATATTAACAATCTGTTAAAGTTCGTTTAAGATCGGATGATAAATGAAGTCTCTATCGTCTTAACGAGGCAAAAGTTAACGACGGACGACGTACAACTCAGCATCCCATAAGTCATTTTGTTTTGAAATACTATAATGAATAAACTCCCTTGATAGAAACAAACGAGAGATAGTTTATGATAAAAAAATACATATTTTGATAAAAGTAATTGAACAAACAGTCTTTAAATTAAATGCAATATGCGTGTGAAGTTTCAGAGAAGTAGTTTTAATATATCTCTGGTGGCCATATTTGACACTGAATCAAAATGATTTGTGTTTGTTTATCAGGTCTGTGGTTGAGGACCTTAGAAACAACAACAACAACCAAGTTCCAAATCTGTACCATTTATGGTTAAAAGAGAAGCGTTCCAGTACTTGGATTTAGGCCTGACCTGAATAACTAAGTATCGTGTGCAATATACATTTAGGGAAATCGGAAGAAAAGAAGTTTAAGAGAAGTGTGTCATAACGTTTTCCCTATATAACTCGTGTAAAGAAAGACAACCAGATTTAACGTCATCAAAATGACTTTAGTTTATGGCCAACACTGTGCTGTGCCCCTTTATTTTGTTATAGGCTACAAATCAATAGCACATTTTACACGGATTTTCACTACGACCATCTAGACATCAAGGGAAACATTCCTGTAGTTTCATGAACATCTATCAAGTAGTTTCAGGATTAGTCGCCACAAATTGTTCCTATAATTAAATGTAAACGAAGAAGGCCACTTGCGTCTATGACATCGAATCAAAATGAATTTTGTTTAGGACCAACTACATGCTGTGCCAGCATCAATACCACTACGGTTTTTGAGAAGTAGATTTTGATTAATTTGCTCTGGAAAACTAGACAACCCAGCCTTATTTTCGGTGCATAAATCGTTGATACTAATATTTACATAACGTTTTACGCCTCTTATAAATTCTTGTTTTGTGACTGAAGTAATCGGTATTGGAATTAAATGTACGACTGTTAGCAAACTCACTTGTATTAATATTTAGTATTTAGCAAATGTTTAGCAACAAAAACATTTAGCAACAAAAACCAAGTTCTCAAATTTTCCTGACCAAATATTTTCATAAACAATAATTAAAACAAAGGTAACGTGTTAGAATTAGAATTGAAGTTTATAACTTTAGGATTTCTCTATGGTCTGAAAAGACTGTAGTGAAGGGATTTATAAACTTCGTAAGATCCTTGGTCATAATAACTTTCATTACATTCTTTATTAAACTTGTTAAAAAGTGTATCAAAAGAGGTCATGACCCTATCATTTTGCAATGGACTGCATGTTTAGTGGTTGAGCCATTTGCAGTTTGCCACTATGCTTTCCTCTTTGATTGCGCGATGACCAGACAGATTTTGGGCCCTTTCATGATGTCTACCTAAATCTTTAAAGGACAGTAGCGTTTGATATTGTCTTAAATCTTGTCTTTGTCGTACCCTTAATGGTGTGTTCTCTTGTTGCTCTGGCTTCTGCCAAGTCATTCAGCACTTGGGTCTTTGTGACTTTCAAGGTTTTTTTTTATATTCATATATACATGATCATTTATGCGGTATACTTATATTGCCTATTAATGCTGCATTGCTTGTTAGCGGAAATAGCCTGATGGGGGGATATTTTTATTTACATTGTCCTGTTTTATTGGGATGAGAATAGGGTAACAGTGAGGTTTGTTGCACCCTAGAATCTGGTTTAAACCCACAGCGGCCTTTTTTACCACTGACCGTTCCATGGCGGTAGCCCTATTGTCAATGCCTTTATGTTTGTGATGTCATATCTTGCATTTTTTTGGTTTAAACATATTTTATTTCAAAGATAACACATTAAACAATTGTTACATACAATAGGTAAATGGATTGGAACGAAAGCAAAATGCTTTTAGAGATCCTCTCCATTTGCCTTTTTTTCAGCTCTGTAATTATTGTCTGTCTGTGTGTGCTTTTGGTTGACTGTGATCCTTGAATGCTACATTTTCTATTTGACTTTTATATCTAATGAAACAAATGAAAAATCATTTAAAATTGTACACATTTTATTTTCACATTATCAGTGTTATTATTATTATTATTGAAAATTATCTGCCAAAATCAACGTCAAAATAGATCTAATTTTAAAAGAAAACATTCATAACCAAATATAGCGTATCTCTCAAAAGTATCACAATCACAATACCAAGATTTGTTTACAAACTCCAAATTCTTAAAAACACAATGGTAATGTATAATGGGGTTTGGAAGACCAAAAACACCGAGTCTGAAACAGTTTGGCTCTTCTTGATGCATGAAAAATGTCACCGATAAATCACAGTTCTATATCCTCGTCAGAAACAAATTCTTTGTCAAATTCTTGTTGTGTTATCTGAAAAAATAAGACATAAATCAGTATATAAATTAAACTAGTGTTGGAAATCGGCTGACACTTCATGATCGCTCATCAGAATATTGAACCATCATTAATCAATTAAACATGGTTGCTATAAAAGACAAGTGTAAGCCTTTTTCAGATCATAATGAAGAAAAGAATCACATTTTAAGTATGTTCTGGTAATAAAGGAACTGAATGAAACTGACCAACATATATTTTAAAAAAGAAGTTTTTACCCACTATAAATAAGTGATTATTTGATCTTGTTGCAAAATTAAAATAATTTTATTTCTTGTATATTTTAGTACAAGAGAATGAAATATGCCACATTACGTGTTCAAAAAGATTTTTTACTGAAAAAGAAATGATGACCTGTTTAAAATTACCTATTAAATGTTTTGATTTTACAATATGCAAACTTTTTAAGTCGAAATTATGGTTTTATTTCATACCCCAGCCAACCCCGTTTTTGCTTCTTGGAGAAGGGGTTGGAGGGGTATTAAAGTTAATACTTAGACCACGTAATGATAATTTCAACAACCGAGTAAAGTCGATCATGAAAAATTGTAATCGATTAATTAGATCAAAGGCATAACTGATTGATGATCAATCAAATTGATTAATCGGAACAAAACTAAATTAAACTGGAAGCAAGTTATTTATTGTAAATAATTTAGTTTGTGTGGTTAACCAGCAGTCTGTGTGATTAGCCTATAGAAATATTGTGATAGTTGGAGAATTTTTTTTTTGTATGAGTGCTTTTAAAGAAGCTAACCCGCCAAGGCCTAAAAAAAAAAATAGTGTGGTTCTGGTAACATGATGTTCAAAACTGGTAGGTAGGGTAGGTCGGATTTTTTTTTTTTTTTTTATGAACGCAAAGAAGATGCACAGAATTTTTTTTCTTTTTTTTTTTCTTTTTTTTTCGAAATTGACCAAAAAAACGTCAGGGCCGGCGGGTATTCGTAGGTAGGGTCGGGTGACCCGAACCACACAATTTTTTTTTTAGGCCCAAATAACGACACAATTACACTACAAAACGGTGTATCAAAACTCTATCCAGGTGTTCAGGTCATATAATAGTGTACAGATGCCAAATAAAAGTAAAGGTTTATTCATCGGTTCTAAAAATATCTGTGACTGAATAAGCGAAAATTAAATTAAAAGTTGGTAACTCTTAATTTGACACTACAGTTTCGGGGTTTGGCCTGGCTTGTTAAAACCGTTTATATTGGGTCTGCAGAGTTTGTATTCTCAAAATATGTAACTTATATATATATCTCAAAATATGTAACTTATATATATATCTCAAAATATGTAACTTTTATATATATCTCAAAATATGTAACTTATATATATATTCTTCGCCATTAGTGAGGTTTAGAAACGGTGTTCATACGATGTACAATTTGGCTATGGTTGTCGGGATAGCTACTTTAAATATAATTATATAAATTGTTATACAGTTCAAACAATTAAAATTTAAAAATCTAATTTCAACAAGCATACTATACTACCAGCTGGTACATAGATCTTGTACAAATCAAATTGACTGAACATTCAGGAACTGTAACTAAAGCATGTCCATTACATCCACACAGTCTCTATTGAGCTACAATACTCTCTGCTACACACAGTACGTGGTCTGAATATTAACTTTCATACACCATCCAACCCCTTCTCCAAGAAATAAAAACGGGGTTTGCTGCGGTATGAAATAAAACCTTAATTTAGACTTAAAAAGTTTATATATTATAATACTAAAACATTTAATAGGTAATTTAACAGGTTATCACATTTTTTCAGTAGATCATGTTATAAACATGTTTTATTGTCAAAATATCCGTTATAAAATCCTGCTATACCAGCTTTCCCATCACTTAATGGAATTAAGGCAGGGCCATGTAATGTATCGAGAGTTTGCATTAGAGGTCACATCAGATCAACCGTTTGCGAGGATCACAAAATATGGCTGCCCAACACTTCAACTGGGCATGTGACCATCACAAACCCACTTGCCTGACTGGACGGTTCTGTTCTACATGAAATCATGTAAAACTCACATACCGGTAAGCATAATTTCATTAATTCTGCCGATAATAGCATAATTAAAGCCACAAACAATTACTAGCTAATGTTGAAAAGCATTTTGCAAGGTGTTACTGATTAAACTTCAAGAGTTAAATGGGGTGAGAAATGATGGGTTCTACGAAAGGTACATATCAATTTTGATGCAATATCCTGATGAAAGCCATAAAACTGGTCGATATAAAAACATGTGAACGCGTGTGAAAACAACAGTGGCGCGAACAACAGATTGCGAATTGAACAATTTAACTGAAAAATCTAAGAAAAAACGTGGGTGGGGTGGATTATTCAGGTAAAATATATGACAAAGTTATGGTTCTTGCCACATAACATTGTGTACGAAGTTTCAAAGCTTTCCAACAATTTGTTTTTTAAACAAGAGGTCAATGACCTTGAAGCTCTACTGATTGATTTGGATTTCAGGAAGTAGTCGCTACAAACTTGTATTTTGAAAATTTATTTTTAGCCGTGGCGGCCATCTTGAATTTCCGGCCGACCGGAAATTTTGCTAGGATCAATTAGACATCAAGAGTAACATTCGTGTGAAGTTTCAAGAAAATCCGTCAAGTAGTTTCAGAGGAATAGTCGCTACAACTTTTCATTATATAACTATGTAAACAAAGATGGCCACTGGCAGCCATGTTTAACGTTGAATCAAAATAATGTTCGACTCGGATAACCATCATGTCATGCTGATCATTTTAGAAAAAGTCCCATATCAATATCTCTTATAGTTTTCAAGAAGTAGTCGCTACAAACTTATTTTTTAAAAATCTATTTTTAGCCGTGGCGGCCATCTTGAATTTCCAGCCGACCTGAAATTTTGCTATGATCAATTAGACATCAAGAGCAACATTCCTGTGAAGTTTCATGAAAATCCGTCAAGTAGTTTCAGAGGAGTAGTCGCTACAAGTTTTCATTATATAACTCTATGTAAACAAATATGGCCGCTGGCAGCCATGTTTAACGTCGAATCAAAACGATTTTCGACAAGGAGCAACATCATGTCATGCTGATCATTTTAGAAAAAGTCCCATATCAATATCTCTTATAGTTTTCAAGAAGTAGTCGCTACAAACTTATTTTTTAAAAATCTATTTTTAGCCGTGGCGGCCATCTTGAATTTCCAGCCGACCTGAAATTTTGCTATGATCAATTAGACATCAAGAGCAACATTCCTGTGAAGTTTCATGAACATCCGTCAAGTAGTTTCAGAGGAGTAGTCACTACAAGTTTTTACTATATAACTCTATGTAACCAAAGATGGCCACTGGCAGCCATGTTTAACGTTGAATCAAAATAATGTTCGACTCGGATCAACATCATGTCATGCTGATCATTTTAGAAAAAGTCCCATATCAATATCACTTATAGTTTTCAAGAAGTAGTTGCTACAAACTGAATTTCTGGCAGATCTGAAATTTTGCTAGGATCAATTAGACATCAAGAGCAACAGTCCTGTAATGTTTCATGAAAATCCGCCAAGTAGTTTCAGAGGAGTAGTCGCTACAAATTTCTACAAATTTTTACTATATAACTCTATGTAAACAAAGATGGCCGCTGACAGCCATGTTTCGCTGACAGCCATGTTTAACGTCGAATCAAAATGATTTTTGACAAGGACCAACATCATGTCATGCTGATCATTTTAGAAAAAGTCCCATATCAATATCACTTATAGTTTTCAAGAAGTAGTCGCTACAAACTTGTATTTTAAAACTCTATTTTTAGCTTTGGCGGCCATCTTGGATTTCACATCAACATGATTTTTTGCTAGGATCAACTAGACTTTATGGGCAACATTTCTGTAAAGTTTCATGAATATCCATCTAGTAGTTTCAGAGAAGTAGTCGCTACAAATAAAAGTTTACGGACAGACAGACGGACGGACGGACGACGGACGCCGCACCACGGCATAAGCTCTGCTGATCTCTGATTAGTCGAGCTAAAAATGAGGAAAAACTTTAACCAAAAAAGTTAACTGTCAAAATGCATAGACAGATCGACAGACAGACGGACCGAAAGACAGGAATCATCAAACTATAAGCCTTGATTTGCTTCATAATACTGTTAAAAAGTAAACCTTACCCACCATCAGTAGTTAATACACATTACGTGGTCCTGCCTTAATTCCATTAAGCCATGGGAAACCCTACATTAGCAGGATTTTATAACGGATATTTTGACAACAAAACATGTTTAAAAACAGTTTTTTCTGAACAAATGCGATAACCTTTAAAATTACCTATTATAAAATGTTTTAATTTTACAATATGCAAACTTTTAAAGCCGAAATTAAGGTTATTTCATACCCCAGCCAACCTCATTTTCGCTTTTTGGAGAAGGGGTACGAAAGTTAATACTCGGACCACGTAATTCTGATATGTATTGAAATGACTGCTTACTTTGTGTTTCTTTAATTTCTTCACCATTCTGAAATCATCATCTAGTGAATTCAAATCTTCTTCTGTTAACTCGGCTTTTCTTTTCTGTTTCTTTATTTCTTTTATGTCTCTTCTTTTCTGTTTCCGGTCTTGCTGATCTTTCTTATGTGACCATGCTTCAGATTTTGGCGGTCTTTTTAATTTTGTAACTTTTTTAAAAGTTCCGTTTTCCAACTGAATTTGCCTTTTTTTCTCTTTTGCTTTGTCACTGAAATGGAATTATAATGTGTGGTATGGGTTTTTGTTAAAGTGTCACAATAACAATCTTGATTTTTAGCTCTACTGGTCATAGCCCAGCATAGCCCGCCATTGTCGAGCCCAGCAGAGCTTATGGGATGACGAGTTGTCCGCCATTGTCGATTATGGGATGACGAGTTGTCTGCCATTGACGATAGGGCTTTCCTTTTTTCATCTGATCTTCATCAAACAACTTGGCAAGATTGTTGATATCAATGAAAACTCAGAGAGTTCGAAAACAGCCAGACTGGACCAATAACACCAGCGTTACTGGCTTGGATTTAGTTAAATTTGCCATATTTTGTCTTCAATAACAACACACATGACCAAACTGTGATAGCCGGGGAATTCAAAAAGAAAATATCTGCCAAAGCATCATTTTTGTTTTTCAAGCCAGCTGAAATACATCTTGAGATAATAAAAAATTTAAATAGAGCAACCTTTTCTCCCCAGTTTATCTTTTCGGAAGCACTTAACCCTTAACCCACTACATATATATATTGGACTGTTTTCTTTCTTTGAATTAAGACCATTTCGTTTATGTGACAAAGGGGTGTTTTTGGGAAAATGACTCATCAGCAGCTGGACATTGTAAACCCTGATCATCCTGCGAGTTACTCTCAGGCTGATCTGGGTTTACAATGGATGTAAAGGCTATTATAGTCGTGCTTATTAACAACTACCTATCAAGCACAATGACACAGAAAAGAATTTTATGACTATGAAATAGATATAGACAAGAGTTATCAGAGAGTTTCTGGCTTCCAAGAACAGGCAAGCTGATTTTGGATACTAATGTAAACTGATTGTGTGCAATTTCAAATATGAACTGAATTGGAGTTTATAGTCGCACCAACAGCTAAGGTCATATGGCGACTTTCTAGCTTCCATTGGTGGAGGAAGACCCCAGGTACCCCTCTGGGCAATTTTCGAGCACGGGCTGCCTGGTTAGAACACGACGTTCCGCAAGCCAGATGGATAGCTTCCTCATATAAAGATTCCTAGGCCCCTGAGGGATCGAACTCACATCGGTGAGGGGCAAGTGATTTCAAGTCAGAGACTCTAACAACTCGGCCAGGACGCCCCAATTTCAAATATACATGTACATGTACTGACAAGTGTTTAACTTTTTAAAATATATGCACATTGGGTTAGTTTGAAGTTTTGATAAATATTAATCATACTCAGGCTTTTATTATACTGGAATAATAAACTGAGGAGCTATTAACTTTAATGCTCAGTTCTAATTCAAGATTGCCGTGTGTCCTTTTAAGCTCTTCTCGTTCAACTGATCATGGTTTGACATCAACAGCTCCGTTGACATTCCATGGGACCATGAATCAGGATGAACTAATAGATCACACTTGAAACAGTACATTAATAGTTAGTTCACCAGTCGATGCAATCATTTTTTTCCTTCTAATTAAATTGCATCATGCAATGGAGATCACTTCCATAATTAAGACACTACCTCAAATTAATGCATTTATGATGAAACGAAATGGGTTTTACCGTCTGTAAATATATCGGGTTATATTGGGACAGCAATCTCAGAGGGAGATGAGATGAAGTTCCCTTTCACACATGCCTTATGTTTTTTTATGACAAATAATGAATAACTTGTTAAGGTTAATAAAGTTTTGGGTGTGTTTTTTTTTCAAAATAACTGCAAAAACTTGTTTTCAGATATGCATTTATTTTATCTATTTTTAAATAAAATCCAGATTTTTCCTGTAACATACTTGTGGTATTTTTTCTCTGGTACTTCAATATTTTTTTAGTTTAATATAAATTTTCCATGACATTTTGGAGACACTGTTTAGAAATTTGAAGGCACAGCTCTTAAAGATGGTACCTGTTACATAACAAAATGGTAATTAATTAATGCAGGGGCAATCGAACCTGATGCTGCCATCATTATTCAATTACATGGTCAGGGTCAATGGTCTTTTGAAAGAATGTAATGCTGCGGCATAATTACTGTAGCACCTAAAAACAACGTTATTTTTTCTTTTTCCAAAAGTAAGAAGCGCTTCCATCATTGAGGGGTTAACAATGCTTCATTGTATACTTTCTCGCCTCTCACTGCTGCGGGTTCGAATCCCACTGGGAGTTAAACTTGTAAGTGAGACAGTGTCGATTCTTACGGGAGAAGGGAGGTCTAACAGTACTGATTCTACCCAGGAATAAGTGGGTGGTCTGCCACCACCACAAAAGATTGACCGTCATACATAGCCTAAAATGTGCTGAACAATGATGTTAAACACCAAACAAACAAACAAAAAGTAAGAGGAATAATATCTTGTAAAGGAGATATGACCTGTTGAAAATTTGTAAAGAACATAAATGGAGGAAGCCCTCTTGTATCGATGACGTCATCGCGCCTTTTTACGATATATGGCATATTGACAAAATATATTTTAAAGCAAGAGAAATCACTGCAAATTGATTAAAAACAAATATACAGATGTAAAATGTGTAAATCGTCTGCTTATTTTTAATTTGCAGTGGTTTTTCTTTGCTTTAAAAGGCATTTTGTCAATATGCCATATATTGTAAAAAGGCGTGATGACGTCAACATTCCAAGATGGCTACCTCCATTTATGGTTCTTTGCAAAGTTTCCATAGGTCCTATCTCCTTTATTTTTCATGCCATTTTGATATATTCTTTCAGCTTTTTTCCAGTGTTTCAGAGCCCTTTAAAATAACCTGTTTGAAAAAGTGCATCAACACCTTTAAAATAACTGACTTCAATTATATCTAAAGTAACTTAATCCAGTTACTCCCGTGACTAACCAGTGAATGAACTTTTGCATTGCAGAGGTCTGCAGCTCTTCAGAACAAAGCTTTGGTCACGGAGCTACTGCAGTTGTGCTAGAATGTATAAAGCAATTGCACAGTACACAGTCTTTGAATTAATGAATTACAGGAGCTATAATTAATGCATTCATGGAATTCCACTTTATGCTAGATAAAATACTTACACATATTTAATTTCGTCTGTATTTATTGGCACTGGAACAAAAATGTCTGTATTTTTTCCTTTAATTTCTGGCATCTTTGGTAACCTCACCAGTCCAAAACCTGTCGCCAGTCTGCCAAAGTCTAACTTCTTCATTTGGAATATCATGTAACACTCGTGCTTAGCATACGACTGTACAAAACTAACAAATGCTCTCATGCCTTTCTCATACACGGATCTGTCATTGATGGACATTGTCTGTACTGAAGATAAATAAAAAATAATTCATAATAATGGTCTTTCTGAAAAATGAACAAATTTCAGATTTGAAACAAGATAACGTTTGTAAACAGTCTCCAACTTTTATCAAATCTGAATTGAAACAGGATACTCAACTACTGCATAGCAATAAATATCCCATTACAGTTTCACAAATTATCTCAAGGCATTAATCCACAATCTACAAGAGCACCACCTAGCAATGCATTTGTTAGTTGTATAAGACATTATTGGTAAGCAATCTTGAAAAATAACAAGAAATGTCACTGTAAGTGACAAATGCCCCCGAAGTGACCTCCAAACAGTCTCCAACTTTTATCAAATCTGAATTGAAACAGGATACTCAACTACTGCATAGCAAAAAATGTCCCATTACAGTTTCACAAATTATCTCAAGGCATTAATCCACAATCTACAAGAGCACCACCTAGCAATGCATTTGTTAGTTGTACGAGACATTATTGGTAAGCAATCTTGAAAAATAACAAGAAATGTCACTGTAAGTGACAAATGCCCCCGAAGTGACCTCCAAACAGTCTCCAACTTTTATCAAATCTGATTTGAAACAGGATACTCAACTACTGCATAGCAATAAATGTCCCATTACAGTTTCACAAATTATCTCAAGGCATTAATCCACAATCTACAAGAGCACCACCTAGCAATACATTTGTTAGTTGTATAAGACATTATTGGTAAGCAATCTTGAAAAATAACAAGAAATGTCACTGTAAGTGACAAATGCCCCCGAAGTGACCTTTTACCTCTTAGTGCGACCTTGACCTTGGAGCCACGGACCTGGATTTTGTGCGCGAAATGTCGTCTTGTTGAGGTGAGCACTTGTGCCAAGTTATTTGAAAATCTGTCAATGAATGTCAGAGTTATTAACCGGACATGAAAGCATTTCATTTTGACCTTTGACCTCTAAATGTGACGTTGACCTTGGAGCCACAGATATGAATTTTGTGCGCAACACATCATCTTGTAGTGGTGAGCAACTGTGCAGAGTTATTTTGAAAATCCATCCAATATTATCAGAGTTATTAACCGGACACAATTGTACGGACGAACGGACGGACTGATGGACGATGCGACTACCGGCAAATAAAATGAATCACAGTTTGACTACACTCTCTACCACCCCACAAGACAGAACATTTCTAAATAATTTGTGCGTTTCTCTTTATTGTGGAACTGGCACTAACTGGACACCATACTATACATTTTGCATAGGAAATACAGTGTTGAAGTTTCACTTTTTTCAGATACAGTGTGGTCATAGAAATAAGGATTTCAAAGAGTAAAAACTTTCATGGATTATTTCTCAAGATATTGTTCACAGATGAATGGACTATATAATAGTATATTTGCTTTCTGACTAAAACAACCTCATTGAGTGTTTGGAGTTGTAAATGGTAATCTTTCTTCCTAACCTGTTAACTAATTTACAAATGACCTACAGCAATTCACTTATTATAATGCAATATAAGGAAATATGCAGAAATTGTTCTCACCAATGTGCACATTTTTGAGAAATTGTGTTTTTCTTTTTCACCACCTCCCACCCAATCAAAGCGGAGTGCGAACTCTCAAAAGTAATGGGTCCTTTAGATTTTTAAGTAAAGAAGACAACAAGTGTTTTTGTTTTAAGTTTCAAAGTCTTAGCAATGATAACTAACCGTGGGTCCGATCCCGAAATTTGATCAATCAGTAGCACCTAATAAATTCTTATTATGATTTTTGATACTGGTGATATCCCTAGATACTATATACTAATCAAAATTTGCTAAGGATCACTTTTATTCTTCCATCGAATTTTATTAGAAATTAATTCACAATAACGATATTAATTTCACTGATACTTCAACAATTCCACAATTTGAATCAAGTCATGAGATCACATGACCATACTGTTACATATATGATACACTGCCCTAAATAATTTCATGTAAAATAGAAATACTGCTATTTATTTCAGCAAAAAATTTAGACAGCAAAAAAGTGATCCTTAGCAAATTTCGAGTAGTATATTTAACCCCGACAGCCTTCTAGTTTTAGCAGCTTATGTCATGAAAACAGCCAATATTTAGAGCCAAATTTGATTCCACCATTTCGAGTATAGTGATGCATTACACATTTTATCTTGAAATTTGATATATTTGCTATAATAAAATGTGTTTTACTATCATTGTTGAACATATTTATTTTGATAATTGATGTATAAGGTCAAACATAAAGGGAACAAGAAATGACACAGTAAGAGACAAATGCCCCCGAAGTGACCTGTAAGTGTGACCTTGACCTTGGAGCAATTTGAAACCAACAGATATATTTAAAAATTATTAAAAAAATAAAAAAATAAAAAAATAAAAAAAATTATTTAAAAAAAACCCATCTTTTTTAAATTAGAGTACTTCATTCATGCCTGTTACTGTTCAAAAAACGTCATCGTGGCAAATACACTAACAATGTACAATGCTTCATTTAATACATGTTTTCCTTTTGTACCATGTCAACATTACTTAAAATTGATTGACTCAAAATAATCAAACAAAAGACAATACATCAATAATTACATACCATACAAATATTTAACTTGCTACACAATTATTAATATGAGTCTGCAATACAATCAAAAGTATTCACTACTTACACAATTGTTTCATACATTCTATCATAGCTATTGATTTGTTTATAATTATTATACAAAGTTGTCAATAGTACCACACGATTAGTATGATGTTAGCCTTAATATAGAAATCGGATCAGGGGTTGATGCTAGTCATAATATTGACTTTGGCTTATTCGGGAGTTTCCACAAAAGATTAGTGTAATTCAAAAGTTGAAAGCATTATTTAAGAATCATAATACTATATTGAGTTAAAACTAGATACAAAACACAAACATGTTTCTGTCGCTTCAGTCGTCATGATCTTCCATTTCAAAGTCATCAATAGCCATAGGTCATCATAATCATCATTTCTTGCTTGATTATCACATGTAATGTGTTTGCACGTGACGTATCATTCCTTATATTTAAATAGTTTTATCTTTATATATTTACATTAATTTTTAATTAATACTTCATTTCTTCATTTTTCATCAATTTTTGCGCACAATATGACCTATTTATGTGTCGACGTGCCGTAAAACACCATTCATTCATTCATTGCACGTGACAGCACACATCATGTCATTTGCTAACCAATCACAACTCGGTAGCTAATACATTGTCGTGTACACTTGCAAGAACGTAAATCTAAAACTGCATCAGAAGCTGCAGGACTATCCATCTGTTCTATTTCGAAATCGCCATCTTCAGCTTGACCCATAACATACTTGTGAGAGATTTAATATCCTGTGTGGCGTCCAAGCATCTTATCCAGACAGTAGCTTAACAATTGGCTCGTTCACAATGTTTTGTTAAAGGGACAAACGGCAATCTTGAAGGTATTATCAGGCATTAAAAGCATCTTGAATTATTAATCAAACATCATTTTGACTTTTAAACGGCAAACATATAATTAAATAAAAAATTGAATTTTCATCTGTCTTCATCATTCTACCATAGGTTTAATCTATTATTGGTGTAATACAATGAACAGTTGTTGCAAAACACAATTTGTTCTTCACTATTCTAATAGTTCATACATGTAATTTTGCGTTTTAAGCAAATCAAAGTTGCCATGTGTCCCATTAAACAATTCTTACAGAGTGATATCTGTGATATATCACTGTCTCCTCCCATTGCACAAAACAGCTGGTAACAAAATTCATTTACATCAGTCGTCTGACATTCCTTTAAATCATACATTCGACAAGCGAACTCTTCTAATGTTTTTTCAACAGTTTCTATTGTCAGTGTCAATTAAATATGTAATTACAGTGTTCTCCCCAGTACTTTCTAAAGGCATGTCGCCTTTATCAGAGAAAATATGCTTCAGAGTGTATCCTTATACCTGACCCCTATATGTATGGGTAGTTTGTCACCTAAATGTACATGTATGGGTAGTTTGTCAGAAAGACACTTGATTTATATAAGGAAGAGGCTACTGATTCTATATACTGTGTTTTAAACTTATTTGAGCTAATCAAAAATGAAATAATTGAATTGTGTTACATGTCTTTTCAAAATTAAGGCATGTTGCAAAAGCAATTTGGCTGTGAAGGCATGTTAAATGCGACATGCCTTAATAGCCTGGGGAGAACACTGAATTACCTTCTGAAATAATCTTGATTACAGTCAATATTCCCTCGACCAGCAAATGCATTATCACACCCAAATACACGCACTCCAGGCAATGCTTTTCAAACACAGGTTCTAATTGCACTATTGCCATTGTCATTGAAGCAAAGTCTAAATTTTTGTTTTAGATTTTGTTTACTACATGTACTTCGTAGCTTTCAATGTTCCAAATTCTAAATACGCCAACTAAAATGACTTTGACATCATGTTTTACTAGCATTACAACTACATATGTGTTTTCAAAAGACATTTTGGAAATATTTAATGTTAATGCTGATTTACAGTTATTTGAATTTCAAATGATATTCAGTTAAAAGGAGGCGATTTAGAATTAACCATGTTTCATTTTATTATAGAGGAACATCTGCAGTAAATACGTCAAATGTTTTTATATTATTTCCTACTCAGTGTTAAAGAGGCTCTACCTATATCTTTTTGTCCACCAACTGATATAAACTTTACTAAATCATAAAGAGGACTATGAAAAATGTAAATGGCAATAATTTCACCCCATGTAATATACGTTTTGCTGGGAAAAAACAGGATTGAAAAGATTGGATTTTTGAAATTGTATTCGTAATTGTTTTAGACAAGCCGATTGTTGGGAAGACTTTCCGATCTTATTCGTTGACAATCGGAACGGCCTCGTCGGATTGGCGAAGAGTTCCGATCGATTTGTTTACTATCGGAACTGCCCCGAATAGTTTGTTTTCATTCAACTGAATCGCATTGCACATGTCCGAGAAAATCGTAAAAACATGTAGTTCTCCGGCAGGAATAAACGGCAGGGCAGCATTTTATTCAAGATATTGTTTTGATCATAATTAATAACTTACAGAACAGGAATATGAACCATGTTTCTTTTTATAATACTCATAAAATAGCTTTGTATACATATATTGCAGTAATATTGAGTATTTAATATTTTACATTAAAAATCGCGTAGATATAGGTAGTGCCTCTTTAAGCAGTTTATATCTTAATAAGCGGACTTTGATTCCTGTTATGTGTTTTATCAGCACATTTCATGTTTTCAGATAAAAGCAGGGTAACTCTGAAAATATGTAACAATTTAAACAAAAAATAAATAGTTTGAAACTTAAAACAAAAACACTTGTCTACAAACTATGGGTCAAGACATAATACTTATCACACAACTATTCTGAGATAAATTTAAAATAAGAAAATTAGTTAAGGTACAAAAGTGAGTAATTAGGAATTTTGTTTAGTGTATTTGTTAGGCCTAAAAAAAAAATATGTGTGTTTCCGGTTTCCCAACCGACCCTACTTTTTCACCGCCGACCCTAAATATGAAAAAATAAAAAAATAAAAAAATAGATATTACAATCAAACAACAAATATTTTTATTCAAATGATAATTTTATTAGCATCAATTTAAAATGAATTCATAGTTTAAACTTAACAAGTGTCAAACAGTTTGTATCCTGATGAGACACAGAGCTGTTATGCATCTAATCTGGATCCAAACTGTTTGCAAAGGTTATCAAGAAGTTGCCTTAGTACAAAAATGGCATAATATATATATATATATAAAAAATATCTAAAAAAACAACTTTTTCCTACCTACCTACCCTAACTTTTTGACAGGGTGAAACCAGAAACACACATATTTTTTTTTAGGCCTTATACGCAATGTGAGACTATAGACGATTCCGAAACTGCTCTGCGCACAGTAAGAATTCTTAAAATACCGATTCCGGAATTCTTAAAATACCGATTCCGGAATTGTGCATGACTCTTCCGGAATTGCATAAGGGGATGATCAATATAAAATATGCACCAAGTGTCTACGCAATTTGAAAATGTTTTGTGCAAAGTACGAATTTGTGTTATAAATTGATAAAATATATATAAAAATATTGTTATCATAGTTTGGTTTGGTAAATGATTAACATGAACTAAATTATTAAGAAAAGAATTTGAAGCCTTCAAACAATTCGTAAAGCGTGGATTTATATTACTGAAATAAAGATAGATTATGGCTAAGAATATATAAACAAGTGAAGCGTCAACAGTGGTGCAATCGCCGGATTGCGAATTCACCATTTTAACTGAAAAACCTAAATAAAAAGTATAATGGGGGGAGCGGGATAATTCAAGTGAAATACATGACAGCGTTATGGTTCCTGTCATATCCCAGTGTGTACTGGGAGCTCGAATTGTAAGTGAGGAAGTGTTGATTCTTACGGATGGCGGAGGTGTACAGTACTGGTTCCACCCGGAAAAGTGAATGGTCTGCCTCCACCACAAAAATAACAAGAGGCCCAAGTTGGCCTGTATTGCTCTACTGGCTTTATGGAGTCTGTGGTTGAGGGGTGGGAGGAATATTAGTTGTTGTGGCACATACATGTATGACAAAACCCTTTGCCCTGCATTGAGCAAAGTGGCAGTCAAACATAAATTACTACAAGTCCCCCAAGTACCCATGTAGAGGGGCCCCTTTATGCTAGAGTAACAAAACCTGTTTATAAATGCATCCACATCTGGACAATAAAGTAAATTTTGTGGGTGTTTTATTTTACCCGATTGTCACCCCCATTACTCTGCAAATTTCATTCAACTGGAAAGTGGTGATGACATGTGCAACTAGACTTGGTACTGATCATCCCTGCAAAGTTTCGTTGAAATCTGGCCAGGAGTTCAAAAGAGACTAATCTGGACAAAGTTTGTGTATTAAAACCTTTAAAGAGCAATAACTCCCCCAAAATCATTCAACCGTCACACGGCGACTATATGCACAACTAGGCTTTTAATTCTGATCAGTCTTGCCAAGTTTCGATGAAATCCGGCCAGGGTTCAGAACTAGTTCGGAAAAAGTTTGTGCATGAAAATATGTAAAGGGCCGTAACTCCGCCGAACACCTTTCAACCGGAACCCACTGACGGTATGCACAACTATGTTTGGTTCTGATCATCCCTGCAAAGTTTCTTTGAAATCCGGCGGAGGAGTTCAGGAGAGCTAGTCAAAGCTAGACAAAGTTTGTATGCTAAAACCTTTAAAGGGCCATAACTCTGCCATAATCATTCAACCAGAACATGGTGACGATATGCACAACTACATGTAGGCTTGATACTTATCATCCCTAAAAAGTTTCTTTGAAATCCGGCCAGGTGTTCAGAAGAACTAGTCCGTAAAAAATTTGTGTATTAAAACCTGTAAAGGGTCATCACACCGTCGAAAATCTTTTAACCGGAACCCAGCGATGGTATGCACAACTTGGCTTGGTACTGATCATCCCTGCAAAGTTTCTTTGGATTCCGGCCAGGGGTTCAGTAGAACTAGTCCGGATAAAGCTTGTATACTACAACCTTTAAAGGGCCATAACTCTGCCAAAATCATTCAACCAGAACATAAACATGGTGACGATATGCACAACTAGGCTTGATACTGATCATCCCAAATGAAGTCCCTATCGTCTTAACGAGGCAAAATACAGGATTTTTTAACTAAATCAAGGGCCATAACTCTGGTGTTACTAATCTGATTTGGCTGCTTTTCGAACTTGTCCAAACTTTCATTGATATTAACAATATGGAAAGGTTTCGTAAAGATTGGATGAAAAATGAAGGCCCTATCATCTTAACGAGGCAAAATACAGCATTTTTAACTAAATCAAGGGCCATAACTCACGTGTTACTGGTCCGAACTGGCTGGTTTCGAAATCGTCCGAACTTTCATTGATATTAACAATCTGTGCAAGTTTGGTATAGATCAAATCAGTGATAAATAAAGTTGTTAGACTGTTCAAAAGGCAGAAAATGGCATATTTCAAAAAAACAAGGGAGAAGTTTGAAAAACAGCCATTTAGCTAGATCAGCATTCCTGTGAAGATTTATGAAAATCTGTAATTAAGTAGTTTCAGAGGAGTAGTCGATACAAGTTTTGACCACATAACTCTATGTAAACAAAGATAGCCGCTGGCAGCGATGTTTAATGTTGAATCAACAACAAGGAACAACATCATGTCATGCTGATCATTTTAGAAAAAGTCCCATATCAATATCACTTATAGTTTTCAAGAAGTAGTTGCCACAAAGTTGTTTTTTAAAAATCTATTTTCAGCCATGGCGGCCATCTTAAATTTCCGTCCGATCTGAAATTTTGCTAGGATCAACTAGACAACAATAGCAACATTTCTGCTAAGTTTCAGGGTTCTCAATAGACTTGAAAAGTGAAGAGTCAAATGACCCTTGACTCAAAAATCCCAAGGGTCAAAATTGAAATGTCAAAAGTCAAATATAAATCAAACAAATCGAAGCGCCGTTTTATAAAACATCCTTTAATAACTTTAATTTTTGTGAATTCTGTAAATATTTTATTGCCAAGAAAGGTGTGCAAGGATATGCATTTGAACTTAAAAAACTACTATTCCATTTTACAATAATGTGTCATTATGTCAAAGATTCAAAGTTATGAAAGGCTGTTTAATAAGTTCCACATCTGTTAAAATTATAAGTTATTGGTGTTATTAAAACACTAGCTCTCTTATTTTCTGCTTCTTCGGGGTCAGACTGCACCTAGGGTGCATCTATAAACGTCTGTATGTAAAAAAAAAAAGGCACCCGAAGACGTCAAATAAATAAGACTACCTAACACAGTGCATCCCCAACACACAGGCCGTTTCGTAGACTGCGATGACATAAATGAAAATATACTTCTTTGCGCAATTTTTGTATTGAACATACATACATTTTGAACATACATAAATTAATCAAGTCCGTTACTCGACAGCGCAAAAAAAGTACGTCAACACAAAATATCACAATGCGTAATGTCCGGTAAGTTTTGACTGAAGATAACCCAGGTTAAAATACGCGCTGTTTATGTACATTTCGCCGATTTATAAATATTTAAATTATCCTCATTAAAATTATATTTCTTTGTTCTTTAAAACGTGCATAAAAACAAAATTAACAAACAACAAACACAAATAAAAAACAACGTCAACAAACACAAAGACAGTCAATTTTATTTTTGCCGATTTTATATTTTTCACATGTTTGACCCCTAGCATTTGTTTTATCTCAGTTCGGTCTTATTAACTGATAATCAATCAGAAGCCGGTAGCAATCAATTAAACAGTTAATCCAATCAAGTCATAATAGTCTCCACCCGCAAAAAGCATCATAAACTTCAAAGATAATCGTTAAATTATTAACACAATAGCAGCGATTAGATTACACAGTGACACCATTTACAGACAGGTTATTTCCGCCTCTGTGACACAAGCTGTGACAGCAGCGAATTTGATTGGTCGTGAGGCGATCAAGGTCGTCAGGCAAGGTGTCAATCACTGTTATGCAGCGCGTGCTCATTATTGTGATGTTTGGGCTATCGGAAATAGGTACATGTGTATTGGATTGATGCTTGGAAGCAAATACACGCGCATCATAAAAACGCACAGGTGGTAAATTAGCTGCGTCAGAATTGGGTCAAATTGAATTTCCATGCGTCAAAACGCGTGTGTAATCGTCTATTGAGAACCCTGTCAGTTTCATGAAAATCCTTAAAGAAGTCTCAGAGGAGTTGTCGCCACAAGTTTTTGCTATACAACTCTATGTAAACAGGCGGCCATGTTTGACATCCAATCAAAAGAAACTTTGGTTAGTATCAACTACATGTCTTGCCAGTCATTTTGGTAAAGGTTTCAATTCAATATCGCTTACGGTTTTTGAGAAGTAGTCGCCACAAAGTCGCATTTTTATAATCTATTTTAAGCGGTGGTGGCCATCTTGAATTTCCTACCGACCTGAAATTTTGCTAGGATCAACTAGACATCAAGAGCAACATTCCTGTCGAGTTCCAAGAAATTCCATCAAGTAGTTTCAGAGCAGTAGTTGCCACAAGTTTTTCCTATATAACTCTATGTAAACAAAATGGCTGCTGGCGGCCATGTTTGACAACCAATCAAAATGAACTTTAGTTAGGATCAACTACATGTTGTGCCAGTCATTTTGGTAAAGGTTCCAGTTCAATATCACTCATTGTTTTTGAGAAGTAGTCGCCACAAAGTCGCATTTTTAAAATCTATTTTTAGCAGTGGTGGCCATCTTGAATTTCCTACAGACCTGAAATTTTGCTAGGATCAACTAGACATCAAGAGCAACATTCCTGTCAAGTTTCATGAAATTCCATCAAGTAGTCTCAGAGGAGTAGTCACCACAAGTATTTCCTATACAACTATATGTAAACAAAGATGGCCACTGTCGGCCATGTTTGAAAACCAATCAAAATGAACTTTGGTTAGGATCAACTACATGTCGTGCCAGTCATTTTTGGTAAAGGTTCCAAATCAATATCACTTAAAGTTTTTTGAGAAGTAGTCGCTACAAAATCGCATTTCTAAAATCTATTTTTAGCCATGTTGGCCATCTTGAATTTCTGGACGACCTGAATTTTTGCTAGCATCAACTAGACTTCAAGAGCAACATTCCTGTGAAGTTTCATGAAAATCGGTCACGTAGTTTCAGAGAAGTAGATTCTAGATTTTATTGATTTTTTGATAAAAATACCAAGTTTTCGCCAAAAATGTTGTAGTAAAAATACAGCAATCGCTACAAACCTTTTGTTTACTATAAGTATTTAGAATAATTTAATATCAATAACATGCTTTAAAATGCATCAAATGATTTTTTTAACATCTTTATCTGCCCCAGTCCTAATACACACCAAATAGGACTCCACTTGCATTATTATCATCAGAACATTATTCATTATTTGTTACATAAAATGTACTAGAGAGATGATAAAAAGGAAGAGAGAAATTCTATTTACAGACTGTAATCAGTTTACCTATCAGAGACTGCTACCAGTCTGTCAGAGACTGCAAGTATTCTACCTGTCAGAGACTGCAACCAGTCTACCTATCACAGACTGCAATCAGTCTACTTATCAGAGACTGCAACCAGTCTATCTGTCAGAGACTGCAATCAGTCTACCTATCAAAGTCTAGACTGCAACAAAGTCTACCTATCAAAGACTGCAACAAGTCTACCTATCAAAGACTGCAACAAGTCTACCTATCAGAGACTGCAACCAGTCTACCTATCAGAAACTGCAACCAGTCTACCTATCAGAGACTGCAACCAGTCTACCTGTCAAAATCTGCAACCAGTCCATCTATCAGAGACTGCAAGCAGTCTACCTGTCAGACACTGCAACCAGTTTACCATTTGGAGACTGCATCCAGTCTACATATCAGAGACTGCAATCAGTCCACCTATCAGAAGAGACTGCAACTAGTCTCCCTGTTAAATTACCTTTCTGTAACCAATCTAGAACTTACCTTCAGGTAGATAATTATGTTCTATCTCCTGTGGCTCCATCTTATGAAGGGGGACCTTCTGATTCAACTCTATAAACTCTACAAAACTGTGCTCATGGGGCTGTAGAAACACCAGGGCATTACCGATGTTGCCAATACGTGCAGTTCTTCCACACCTGTATAGCAGAAAAGCATAAAAATATCATTCAAGATACCTGTATGGCAAAGCAAAATGTAGGTACAATACGACTCATGCGAACCCCACACTTTACTCTTCAGGCCGAGTGAGGAATTTACAAATCGCATACGCAGAGGTTTGATGATAAAACTACTCGGAGTGGCAATCAGCTAGGCGAAAAGCTCAGAGTTCGCCCAGTCAAAACTGCACAGGTAAAGTGTGCAACTTTTTGTGGTTGAAGACATTTTTATGCATAATTTTTCAATAACTTTAATAGAAAAAAATGGAAGCGAAATACAATTATACTTTCTATTTTTGTGGGGATATTCGAGAAAAATAAAACATTTCGTGGATATTGTACTGGGCCACGATGGTTATATGGCGGTTATTATTACTGGCTTTGCAGCGACGAAAATTCCATTCAATTAGTTTACTGGAAATTATAGTTATAATTTTAATTGATTGTTATTTGTGACAAGTTTTTACTAGTCTGCTGTTTATCATTAAAGGGACACACGACAATCTTTATTTTTTAAAAACTCACGGCGTCCCGCTATTTTTTCTGCATAATTTTCATTTGTTCAATCATTAATATTAAATATAAGAATAGTATTAAGCAATTTGTTTTTGCATATTATTAATTTTTGATATTATTGCACCAATAATATATTAAAACGTATAGTATAATAAGACGAAATAGTGAATACCAGAATAAAAGTAAAAATGATACTGGATATATAAATCGAGACACTCATTTCAAACACTTCAAGATTGCCATGTGTCCCTTTAATACATCAATGAGACCTTTGGTCAGAAAATGTGTTTGAATTCATTTTGTCACTAACATGCGTTTTATTTAGCTTTACAACACTTGTATCTTTCACACTGGTGCCTTTTCCCGAGATGTCAGGCGGTTCCCGACCTTACCTCGCGGGGGAACGCACTGAGGTGTATAGTTGCCAGTGATATTTTTTATTAAATTCTAAGTCGCATGCATATGGGACAAGTCTTTCGTAAAATATAGTTTCTCAACAACTTGTACTTACATGTTTTGTAAACGGCACTCGCTTACGTTTTTTTCAATTGCATTTGTTAAGTGTTACTCTAAGTATAGTATTAATAATTTATGCTCACTCATTTTTTTAAATAACATACACACTCTTCTCCCCTGGACATAACAAATCACCAGTGTTAAATCGTTTTTTCAACGGACATGAACAGTACTGTGTGTGATATACATTGGACATGAACAGTGATAGTGTTTGTTTTTTCATAGTGAGCATTTTTTAATTATTCCAGTAATCTCTTCTGTTTACGAGTGCCGCCCAGATGACTGTTTACACCATCTGGTTCTTAATTGTAAATAAATAAAGATATATGAAAAACAAAAACAAATGAGACCTTTGTTCAGAAAACAATGTAAAGAATTCCGGATCATAAACCTGTTGTTAATGCCGCTTGGTAAAAATGTATATATTTGCAAAGAAGGCCCGGATTATGGATATTGATGTTGTTGAAGAAATATGACTATTGGACAACAAAAGTTGAAGATTGGATCGAAAATATACTTCTTTGCGCCATTTGTGTATACATAAATGTGTATACATAAATTAATAAAGTCCGTTACTCGATAGCACAAAAATAGTACTTAAACACAAAATATCACAATGCGTAATGTCCGGTAAGTTTTGACTGAACGATAACCCAGGTTAAACAACGCTCTGTTTATGTACTTTTAGCCGATTTATAAATATTTAAATTATCCTCATTAAAAGTATATTTCTTTCTTCTTTAAAACGTGTGTAAAACAAAATTAACACAAATAAACAAACAACAAACACAAATAAAGTCAATTTTATTTTCGCCGATTTTATCTTTTCACATGCTTGACCGCTAGCATTTGTTTTATCTCAGTGCGGTCTAATTAACCGCTTATCAATCAGAAGCCGGTAGCAATCAATTAAACAGTTAATCCAATCAAGTCATAATAGTCTCCACCCGCAAAAAGCTTCATAAACTTCAAAGATAATCGTAAAATTATTAACAGCGATTAGATTACACAGTGACACCATTTACAGACAGGTTATTTCCGCCTCTGTGACACAAGCTGCGACAGCGGCGAATTTGATTGGTTGAGAGGCAATCAAGGTCGTCATGCAAGGTGTCAATCACTGTTATGCAGTGCGTGCTCATTGTTTGGACTATCGAAAATAGGTACATGTTTATTGGATTGATGTTTGGAAGCAAATTTATACACACGCATCATAAAAACGCACAGGTGGTTAATTTGCTGCGTCAGAATTGGGTCAAATTGAATTTCCATGCGTAAAAACGCGCGTGTACGCGTCTATTGAGAACCCTGGTTTAGAGACAAGAAATCAGAAGTTATGTTATCAAACTGCTTTCAAACAATGAAATTAATAATAGAAAAAACATATTTATCAGTGACACTGTGTTTATAATTACAATAAAAAGAATAATTTTGTGAGGCAATAAAAGATGGAATTATTAAAAAAAAAAAACATTTAATCTTTACGAAAATAAGCTATGTGTAATAAAATACTTGTTAAAACTCATTTTTTTCTTTCTATTCCATGATTTATTTTCAAATATTATAGAAATTAAAGCGCTCTCAAGCGATCTAAAAGGTTCTCAAATTTAAAAAAAATCAATACCCCTCCCGTACCCACCCCCATGCGTCACAAAGTAATGGTCAAAAACGACATGCCTTCTGAAATTTCAGAACCCTGTATATCATAGCAGAATAAAGTACTAACTTCACTGGCAAATACGCCCTTTCTTGAGGATGGTTCAAAAGGTATTAATAGACGATCTTACAAGAGTGTCTGTAGCCCTAAATCATCATATGATTTAGGGCTACAGACACTCTTGTAAGATCGTCTATTAAATTCTAGCCAACAAGTTGAATAAATGCAATATTAGATAGGCACGAATGTGAGATTCTATTTATCACACACAGTTGGTGCCACGCGGATTATGACTTTTTCGCTGTATCCCCGCGACCGTTTTTCAATCAAAGCCGCAAATCCCCAGGATCGTACTGTGGATTGTCACCCGAAATATCCCGGGGATATCACCGAGATTACAAAATCCAGTCTCGGAAGAAAGGAATCACCACGTTTCTATGTGTTAGGTTCGCGGGGAAACGCAGGGGAATTAGAGCAGGCATAAAAAAATTGTATTAAAAAATATTATGTCTTTGTATTTTATAATTAGGAAACAACATGTACATGCACAAATAATATCATTTCTAATTTGTTCCTGATAATGACCGGGTTCGACGGGTTTACCACATTGAACTATAGCCGTCAAAAGCTTAGAACACTTGAGAATACATGTACGTCATATACGCTAAATTTAGTTCATTGCCCTTTCACCTTTGTATGTTATAGATTTGGAGAACATTCTTTTTCTTCATATAACTGCGTAGAAAGTAGAGGGGTATCCCAAGACGTCTTTTTTTATTATTTTTAGAATGCACTGTCAGCGCCACCTAACGAACGTGGTGGATGCTGAGTTAATCAATTATTGTTCTCAAACTTTTAGCTATTAGTTATTACTTAATTACCTCAGTTTTAGTCTTATACATGAACAGATTATGTCCTTTTAAATATTATGTAAAACAATACAATACATCCTGCAATATGAAAACAACCTGACACACTTTCAATACACCCGACTGCACACGGCCGATACTCATTGCTATTTATAGACAATTATACAGGTGACCAACAAACATAGGTGTACTGACAATACACACTGACAGTATTTAATAACATGCAAACACATTTAATAATAAACGTACATGTGCATGTACATGTACTCAGGGAATTTTTATAGAAATTAAGCTGATGTACTGCATGGTAATAATGTACACGTACAGAAAGTACATGTATTAATTGTATCTGCGTAAAATGATCTACATCGATAAAGAAGGTAAATCCTGACGATGGCCTGAGATTTCACATAGGGTTACGTGGAGTGCGAATCGAAAGAGATGACCGCCAATCTCGGTAATTGTGTCCTGGTGGACAAAATGTATTGACCCCGCATTGAGTGTACGGTCCACGGATCGCGGGGACAAAATCAGTGTGTCTGCGGTAAGATAAAATCCCTGCGTTGAGTGTGATTAGTCGAAATCCGCGTGGCACCAACTGTAACTCCAAAAATGCCAAAAACATAACTGTAGTAATGTAGCTGCCTACATAATAGTTTGCTATCGGGGCCTTCCCCAGCCATTTATTGCGTAGCGGCACTGCGATCCCGTAACTTCTGAAACAGACATGCCGCGATCCATTGTTCATGCCGAGATCATAAAATCCGCCTTAAAATATCAAAGATTTCCCCCATTTACACGGTCGTAAGTGCTGACATCCTGTTGTATATAGCCTTGGAAATGTACTGCGCATCAGGTAATATCGACCGATAATTAGGTCAGTAGCTGCCAAACTGGACTACACTGGTTTACTGTGTACTTGCTGCAGGCACTTTTTGCAAGTCAATACGCAAACAGACGACACGTGTTGTTTGCACCCTTGCTTCTTTAATTGGATTTATATTGGTGGTAATTACTTAATAGGCCTAGTGAATGGAAAGTTAAGGATCGCGGCTTGCGTTATAAAATAAAAGTTGATTAACAATATCTTGAATTTGAGATCTGTTTGCCGTGTTGGATGATTCATTATGGCGGATAATTTGAATGAGTGACAGAAACTCAGACACTTTTAAATTGATTGTAATTAGAAATTAAAGGATCGCTGCTTACTCCATCAGCATGTTCGATTTCTCGGAAGAAGTGGAGGTTTGGCACGGAGAGAAGATTCGACGCTCTTCACTATGAGCTAGTGCTAAATGAACATAAATATGTTAAGAACTGATATAAATGATAAAATTTTTTTGTTTTTTATTGATAAATAGGTGAAATAAATAAATAAAATCACATTAAAATGATTTCATATCATGCCAGATATATGCCAAATGTCTTATTTTCATCGGTCAACCCCATTCCCGCGCCCTCCCCCCATTTCGTCGTCTGCACTTTTGCCCCTACTCCTTAAAAAATTCCTGGGGAAGGCCCTGGCTATCTTCTCCGTAATGTGACAACGAGCAATCAGAGCTGCCTTGTTGATTTCCGTAACCCTGTAATTACAGGTTTCGGAAATTGACATGGCAAATCTGATTGCACACCAAGTGATAATTCATCCTTCATTGCACATTTATTAAACTAGTGTTTTATGATTTTCTTTATGTCATTGCTTTATATTTCATTCCCACATCATAAGTTACATAATAAAATAACTACCTGTGCACAAACGCTGTTGCTGATGTGGGTGGATCGTACTGTATGACCCAGTTAACCTCAGGTATGTCTATACCCCTGGCCATCACGTCTGTACACAACAAGATCCCACCTGCCTGAGACTTGAATTTCGATATGACAGTCTTTCGCTTCTTCATCTTACCATGGATACAGTATACCTGAAATCGAATTCAGCAGTCATATAATTCGTTTATTTCTAAGGCTAAATAAAGATCATTAGGCAAAAAAAATAGGTTTGTTTCCGCTTGCCCAACCAATGGTATTTTTTAATGCTGACCCAATGTTTTGCTTCAAAAAAAAAATTAGAACATAAAGAAATAACAAATAAATCTGCCGATCTGAATATAGCTTGCATTCAGCTTATGCAGCTGCTTCATAGGTTTTTAAAAAGTATAACAAATAGTAAAGAAGAAATGTCACAATAAGTGACAAGGTCACAAACGGAGACAAGGACCTGATTCTTGTGTGTGACATAACTTCGCCACATGATGAACATTTCTGTGTTTTTATTAAATTTATATCAAAATCCCTTCAGTATTTCAGGTGTTTTCCCCCAGAAACAATTTTACCTTTGACCTATCAGTGTGACATTGACCTTTGAGGTACGGACCTGATTGATACAACTTCTCAAAATGCTGAACACTTATATAGTTTATGTAGGTATATAAAAAATCTCTTCAGTAGTAGGAGTTAACGTCAAGACATGACGTCACTCGCATGACCATTGACCTTTAACCCTTAACCCGCTAAGCATGACTATAATAGCATTTGCGTCCATTGTAAACTGACTGTAGGCTGATCAGGCAATGTCCAGCTGCTGTTCTGTCATTTCCCCCAAAACACCCCTTTTTCACATAAATGGAACAGTCTTAATTCAAAGAAAGAACAGTCCATTATAAATATGTAGCGGGTTAAGTTCTGATACTGATCTAAAAGGTACTGTCCTAATACCTGAACGCCTTACACCTTCTCATTGTACTTAATGTTTGTGTCAGGCTTCATTAAATCATTCAGTAATATCAAAGTCACAGCACAGACGTGATTTTGATTCATTTAACCTTCTTTGACTGCCAAGTGTGACCTTGACCTTTCAGATATAGACCGATTTTTATTCTCGACGGACCTTCCAAAATCCCATTGTGAATAACCTTGATGCGGTTTCATGAAATTCTCTTCAGTACTTTCAAAGTTATGACCAAGACATGATTTCAATTGATCTTTGACCTCCAAAGTGACCCTGACCTTTGGCTCAGGTGAGATAAAATAAAGAAAAATATTGAGAGGGGAATTTTTAACAGAATAAAATACATGTATATACTTTTAGGGCAGTGATTTCTGCCCCAAAATCGGTCAAATGAGTGCCCTGTCTACCATAGTTTTAAATAAATTTGCTCTTCACTATAACAGTCATTCTAATAGCCTAAATTATCAAAAAAAGTGAAAAAATATATGCAGTCAATGTATAATAGTATTTTCCTTAAAATACCTGCCAGTCATCAGGTGAATGTGAAGAGTTTTAATATAATCTGTAAATAAAACAAACTTCCTACCTGTGACTTCTCTAGTAATGGAGGTAATATTGTGGAGAAGTAATCCACACCAGCACATGTACTCAAGAACAACATAATCTTCTGTTTTCGGTTTACTTGTAGAAACTGTATTAATTGGTTAAACTTTGCATCACTTTCAACAATCATATAATAGTTTTTCAATGAAGATGGAGTCCTTTGAATGTCTGAGCCGGTACTATTCAGAAGTTGCTTCCCTTTCTCTTTTATAGTCACACGCACAGGGTTTCTTAAACCAGCTCTTATTAATTTCTCTACCTCATCTGAAAAAGATAAATACTGATTCAGTTGTATACATTATATTCAAAACTTTCCAGTTCTTAAACAATTTTACAATAATTAAGGCAGAACATGCAGAATTGTTATTAAACTAATAGAATACCTTCTTTCTTTCGTTTCTATTTAATACTAATGGCAAAAAATTAATAAAAAAATAATTATATGACGTTCCAATTGAAATACACACATCTCACAAATAAAATATACAATGCCAATTTTTCGGGCATGTTTTCTTAAATTAAGTGGGGCAAGTGAGTTTTTGGGCAGGGCAAGTGACTGTGGAAAGGCAAGTGGATTTTCAAAATATTTCCAGACCCCTGATGCTTCTTAAAATGTAAAAATTAAACAGCTGACAAAGCTTTTGGAAGTCTTAAAACTTAGTAAATTATGCAATCCAATCAAAAGAACGTACATCTAATTATACTTTGCAAACTGATATAAAACAGAATCTAACATCCATGCTAATTAATTAAAGGCAGAATATGCTTATTAAAATGTAAAATGAAACAGATGAAAAAAGTATTCTGAAGCATTACAACTTAGAGATATACGCTATCAAATCAATGGAATAGAATTAAACTTTTCAACAACCGTATGCAGAAAAAAATATCAGTGTACATGTACTTATAAGCTGTATCCCCGATACGCTGCGCTGACGCTAAGCATACATCACGTTCACAACATCGACACAATCAAAATGACCACTATAATCGATGTTCCTTCGGTTTATAAACGTGACCCCGAAGAAAACCAAGTAAAGGGAAAACGAATGTAACCAACTGAAACTGACAATTCTGAAGGAAAGAAACTGGCTCTTTTTCAGAAAATATGATTATTTACATTCTCCTAGGACGCGAATTCATGAACCGCAATACGCGAATAAATAAGAAACCTAGAGATTCGCGAACTTAAGATTCAGCTTATTTATTATTATTCAGTTTTAAAGTTTTAATAAAACTTTCCTTTATGGAAGATTTATTGAATTGAATGTTGTTGAACGGCTCATCAACACAGTATAGGTTATTTAGAGCCGCCCCAGAGAGAAGGGAAGGATACATTGGAATCCGGGAACCTGCCCTACGAAGATTTATTGAATATACCTGTTTGAGTAGCAGAAAACAAGCCCGTCCTTCTCTGTTTCGGTAGAAAGCTGAGTATTGTGTTGATACACGCCTCGAATCCCAGATCAAGCAATTGGTCTGCCTCATCCATAACTAGAACATCCAGAGATTTCACACAACGAGCTAGGTCCACCGATCCCTGCTTCTGTTCAAAGAGTGCCTCTAGCCTGCCAGGGGTACCAATGATAATGTTACCTGAAACAATTGAGAATGATTTATTTTATATTCAAATACATAAACCGAACTATGCTAAGTAATGACCACCTGGAAGGCAGAGACATCTCTACTATTAGCCTATGATACAGTACATTCTGCTTGCATCAAAAATATTGACATGGTCATCTATTCTTCCTTTCATCCATGAAACAATACTTCTCCAATTAAATACATCAAACATCATTTTACATGTATATAAGCACAAAGTAAAACACTGAACAATTAATTAATGTAATCAAACATATACATAGAACACATTGTACTTTCGGTTTCACAATCGAATAATTACAGTAACACCATCACCACCTTTGACAACTGATAAAAATTACCCATGCTTTCATAGTTTGCATTAAGTTACCGACACCTATAACGACATCATAATCCTTAATAACATCAAGTTACCTGACATCAATCTCCTTACACACCAAAACCAACTCAACTAAACTGGAATCATCCCAAAAACAAGCAGCTAGGTTCTGCCATAATGACTACCGCCGAACCAGCAGCGTCACCACCATGCTGCAAGAAGAGCTAAAAGCCCAGCATCAACAGAGCAAGGCCACCATGATGTACCAGATATCAACCAAAATGTCGAGATTCCTGTTGTAGTGTATGCTATTCCAGCCGGAGCCTCAACCAATGGGCATACCAACAATTATCTTGTACCATTCTGCTCAGTCAACGCTTACAAAGGGTCCATCTTCCCCTCAGGCATTCCGCTTTGGAACTCCTTACCAGCCATTGCCATCCCAGCACCAATCATAGAGGCCTTCAGGGTCCACTGTGTTTTTAACCTGCTTTTAATCTGTACAAAAAACCTTCCTTCACAATGTACAAAGTTCACCACAGTGTGATTATGCTCAATATTGCACCTGTGCTTTAAAGGAAGAAGATTAAGAAGAATTCAAGAAATGAAAGTCCCAAATTTTGAAAACATGTAGTAGTAATGTACCGATTAATTGATTGTAACCGATCATCAGTTTTAATAGTTATGCATCCGATTATGATGATCGAATATGAAAGTCTATAGCCGATCATCGGTTAAATGTAAACAGTCAGAGCTCTAACCTTAAACAGTTACGTTTTTCATAACATGTGACTGTTATTTAAAAAAACACTTAAACTGTGATAGTAACCAGAATCAGTAACTACAACAAAATCATTCAAGTTTAGATGCATACTATCTTCTGTACAGGAATTTTCAGAAAAAATCTGCTACTCTAAACCAAAGGGAGATAATAATTTGGCATTTTAATAACTTCCAGCAGTTATAAAACTTGTAACTGTTTAAGGTTAGAGCTCTAACTGGTAAAAATGCACTTTAATTAACATTCAAAATAGAAATAAGCATGATTATTCAGGAAATAACAGTAAGGAAATTATTTATATACTTGTGAAAATGAGCACATGTATAACAGTTATAATTACTTACTGATTAAAATGACAATGGCATAAGAAACGCGACAGGAAAGAATGCATACTTAATCAGAAAGTATTCAAATTCAAGGACTCAAACTCATGCACATGCTCATTCATTATCATACTGACTAACCGAGGATTGATTGGACAAACAGACTTCTGTTATTCCATGTGATTTTTACTAAAAACCTTGACACTGGGAGACAAGTCAGAAATTTATGTTATTTTAACTCAAGATTCCAGTGAGATAACACATATATATGTATGATGTGTATATCATTAAGTGTTCAAAAACTGAAATGTCTAGCTAGGTAAATGAAACATGCATTCTCTGATTTCTGATTGTGCTCAGAAGGAATGCTTATAAATACTTAATTTATAAGATGATTCTGATAATTAAGGCACACCCATTATATTTATGGGAAAGATTTATATGATTAAATCACTGATAAACATAGACTGACAGCTTTACATCCCCTCGGATGATGGCATACTTTCACAATACCTTGCCCAATATTGTAACAGTATGTCTGAAAAATCCTGGACATAACCCACCAGGAATCAACCCATGACGTCTGGGATGAGAGGCAAGTATGCTCCACCATGGTAGTGGGACACAAGGGACCATGGACAAAAGGGACCAGACATTTGGGACCACATTTTGGGACAAAAGGGATCACATTTGGGGACAAAAGGGACCATTCAAAAATTAGTTAAAAATGTAGATTTGCATTGATAATAGTTGTGTATTGCAATGGTAAATATCATAATTTGATTATTTAAATGATAATTTAAAGGATAACTTAAACTCAAGAATATCATTTGATGGCCAATTATTCAATAAAGTTATAGGTTAAAATTGTCATTCTTTTTCCAGAATTTAAGTTTAATTAATACTATTTAAACATGATGGAGTCTACTGTCATGTGTTTATATTCATTGTAAGTAATTTTCATGTAATTATTAATTAGTGCATGCAGAATTCTGGAACCAGTTAGCAACTTAATATTTTCCTTAAAGGGCCATACTAATTGAAAAATATTTAAACTAATAAGTTCAAACACAGACATATTAATAAACAGATAGGAAACTTCCTATCTTAACCAATTAAGTAGCCAAAATATCACGTGGCACCTTAACTTTCCTTCTATCTCCTCTCTCAATTATTCACTGATTTTGATGAGAATACATGCAAACGATTCATAGTGAATAGCAAAATGGTATTATAATAATTTATGTTTATTTTGAAAGTAAGAAATTGTAGAAAAAAATGTTTAAAGTTAAAAATCTCATCATTTTTCGCTTTTCTTTTGAAAATCAAGGTTTTGACATAGTCAAAGTTTCCGTCAAACTCCTTTTTTGCTCTAAATGTAAGACAAAGAAAAATACTACCATTGGAAAGAAAATTAAATTTGTGATGGTATTTGGCATCAATGAAACTTGTATCTATAAAACTCTTCATAATATATGTGTTTAAAGTTGGGAAATAATTTGTGAAATTTTCGCACTGTGTCATCATATCATATCAGTATAATGTAAATATTACGGGCGTGATAACCGCCATCGACCTACTCTTACGGTTGTGCTATTATTACATACGTGTCAATAGACACTCCGAAACTTGTTTTACTAGTAGTATACATATGTCATTTGTAAGTTTTTATCATATAAATTGTTTAAATAGCCATTTCATGAAGATAGATAACTGATTGCATTTATAATCCAGCTTCTTAATTAAATGATTGTATCACAATACAAAAATAAAACTATGGTCCTTTGTGTCCCATAATGTGGTCCCAAGTGTCTGGTCCCTTTTGTCCATGGTCCCTTGTGTCCCATATTCACCACCATTATGTTTGCTAACCACTCGGCCAACACAGAGCCAAGTATTCTTACCACATAGCCATCACATTTCAATATGTATGTCGATAATTAAAAATATACAAGCCAAAAAAATTCATCAAATGCGATAGAAGGTGGAAATCATTTTTGAAGTATTATTCATAAAGATAAAACTAAATAATTAAATAAATAAACCTGTGGATTCGAGTTCACCATTTCTTCTTCTAACAGCATTCTCTCCACCAATAACTAAAGAACATGTCAAATTTGGAACATTCTTAATGAAATGAAGTACTACTTCATATATCTGAGAGGCCAGTTCCCTTGTCGGGCTTATAACTAATGCACCGACTTCGTTCGTTTTCCACGGGTCCTCTCTCTTTTTTAGAATCTCAAAGATTGGGATCACGAAAGCGAGTGTTTTGCCGCTTCCTGTTACGGCCTCGGCTGCTACATCCTTGTGACTGAGAAACAACGGTATGCATGCTAATTGAACAGGTGTCGGTTTAGTGAATTTCAGTTCCTTTAAACTGTTTAAAGTAGAATCTGTGATAGAATTTGACAACTTTCTCCATGTGTCCTCCATGTTTATTTTTAATCGACAGACGCTTGCATCCGTATTCAAAACGTGTTATGTATGTTTTAGCTATCGTTTGTCTAACCATGATCATTAAAAGGTGCAGTATAATCAATAATGGAATTTTTATATATGATCATCGTCACGTCCATTTCACCGACTCGGTCTCACATTCAAAACTTAAGGATTATATTTGTTAAATCTTAAATCATTTAAATGTAGCCTATTTTGCAGTGTTAGAAATAAAATATTGGTTATGACTGTCACTTACTACTTTAAAAAAAAGCGGTATCATATTATTATGACATAATTGAACTGAATTTGACCTGTCCTTAATTGTTTGTTTACATGGTAGTCAAGCATGACACTTCATGTATATATTGCAGTTTTTGGAAGACGTGTA
Organism: Cyrtodaria siliqua; assembly: GCA_037043455.1. Classification (NCBI taxonomy): domain Eukaryota; kingdom Metazoa; phylum Mollusca; class Bivalvia; order Adapedonta; family Hiatellidae; genus Cyrtodaria; species Cyrtodaria siliqua. The sequence goes on along the minus strand of JAWPHD010001423.1, from coordinate 20,791 downwards.
CCCGTGTAAAAGATTAAAGTAATACTACAATAGTTATTGAAGGATGTGTACCTATAACTATATTCTAGTTAATGGAGGAGTTTAATTAATACACACATGCGCTTGATCCAGTACATTTCGTCATGTTATAAAATTAGTTAGTGTGTTAAAATACACGTTTAATGCTCTTTTGAAATTTTTCGTATTGGCGAGTATATGCAGTTACATAGAACGTCAGAATAAAAAAAAAACTGCATAGGAGCCAATTTATTAGGCTAAAAATTAGTATAATACAGGTGGTGCAAGAAAAGGCAACTGTGACTGTCACTGTGTAAATATGAGACCATAACATAATACGAAAGAAGAATAAATGTTAAATGGCAAATTGAATTTAGATTGAAATTATTTGATTGCTGTGAAATTCGTACACATTAATTGTTGCAGGTTGTTAGGAGCAATGCATCAAAGCGAAAGTGAAAGTGTTCAAAGACAGCCAGGTCCGACATTTAACCAAGAAGGCCAAGATAACGCTGACAAGATATCTTACATATCTTACGAGGACAGTGATACACACGCCCGGGAGTACTGTTGTTGCATTCATGGATGGGGCACCGGTCCCGACCCCCGATGGTACTATCCATGGGACAAGGGTGTATACAGATTGTTGGGATTGTGTTGTATGTGGTACTGTGCGTGTTCCTTTTTTCCATGTGCTCTGTGTTTTAAGACTTCCAGAAATATAATTTGCTGTTCAGATCAGTGTGGCAACAAAACTTCAACAGTAAACGATTCTAAAGATGAAGTAGCTGAAGCCTAGAATTATGCAGAGACGTAATAAACCACTTCTCAAATCACTGCTAGAACATAACATATAGCTTCACCAACAATACCATATATAGCAGTATTATTATGAGTTCTGAATCTCAGACTCCACGTTCTTTTAAACATTGACTGACATATGCTCTATATTTAGAAACGGTGTTTATATCATTGTCCGTATTAAACATCTTGCCGTATGTTTCAAGACGTTCAGAGATATGCATGCTCTTAAGATAGTGTGATAATAAAACCAAACTCTGAGGAAAACGATGATTAAGATGGTGTTGCTCCTGAATCGTATACATACGTATCAGACATGTGTTCTGGTATCTGGATGTTCTCATATTAATCCGCTCTAATCCAACAATATAAGACCAAGGTTAGGAAGCAAGTTCGAATCATGGTATATAATACGTATTCCGGATTTTGGATTAACCTCAACATCTTTTAGACCGACGACGTGAATTGATACCGGTTGACATTGTCATGTGTCTTTATAAAAACATGTTTTTGGGAGGTCGTTGATAATTAATAAAATGCATTGCCCTCGCAATAGCCCAGTTGCACGGTAACGAGAAATCCTCATGCACTGTTCCATAATGAATATAGCCAGAAACATATATACATTTACATTTTATATAGCACATACAGATAGAGGGAGCAATTGAAGGAACAGTGTACGGAAGCATATATATAGTCAAATAATGACAAAAAATAAAATTAAAATAGTCACCAAATATTAGTATTTCTCTGTTTAATTGTAATGTGGTAAAGTTCAGTACGGTTCGTGAATATATTGTATTGGTACGCACTTGGCATGTATTGGTAGCCGAGATGTGCAACAGACATAACAAATGATTCATGAACGTTTTGTTTTGTTCTTTTTTGTGCAACGATGCCGCAGTCATATCCACAATATGCAGCTAACACGTTTAATAAAGATTGTATGGAAGTGATCATGACCTAGGATTAGAAGTCAGACTGTGATAGTCCTTGACGCAGAACAATTTTTAAAACATACTTTTATATTTTAAATGTAGAACAGGGTTAGGATTATAATAACGTTTTGTTTTAGTTAATCTTTATGGTAACGGTAGCCCTGATGGATCATCTTTTTAGTTACACAAAGCTTACGCGTATAGAATTCAGCAAGATTTATTAAAACGAATAAGTTGAGAATCACCCTGTAAGAAGTTGCTCAGAGAACATCGCCGTGTAAGTGGGGATAATTAACAATATCAAAAATAGATATAAAAATCGAACAGGAAAAGTAGCATTGACGACAGTCAACCGCAAACACACACAGAAACAAAGAACAACTTTAAAGATAAATAAAAAGCAAGATAAGACATCACAAACATAAACGGGTTGACAAAATTGCTACCGCCTTGGAAGGGTCAGTGGCAAAAAAGACCGCTGGGGGATTAAAACATGTTCTAGGGTGCATCAAACCTCACACTTACCCTATTGTCATCCCAAAACACGGGACAGTGTAAATAAAAATATCACCGCAAGGTTATAATCTCTAACAAACAAGGCAGCATTAATAGGCAATATAAGTAAAACATATAAATGATCATGTACATGTATATATAATATAAAAAAGCCTAGAAAGCCACAAAGTAAGTACTCAATGTCTTGGCAGAAAAATCATTAAATAAGACGGTTCTATAAATAAAAAATTACATTGCCAAAATTATGTATGTTATAATTTAAGGAACATTGGGGTCATGTAAATAGACAAGTGTCTCCATATAAATACTAGATTGGGGAAAATGCATTTATATAATACTGAGGCCTAGGAAATAGACAGTTGTCTCCACTGCGAGGTTTCAAGATCATGTGGGTTTTTTAAAGGGGGTGCCATTAGGTGTACAGGTTGCTCTACATCCTAGCCATTTTCGATACCTCAGTATTCACGTTTTTTTTTATATTTAATATTATTTAACTGGAATACAATCGCTTGCAAAAGGGAAAATAATGTGATCAAATTGTGTTGTATCTAGTGTATTCGCAGTTATTTGTTACACACCTTCCGGTCTAGTTTGTGTCGTTTCTTCTTTCAATATTAGCGTTGTTGATCTCTTTCACTACAATCTCACAAGCCCTCATCGTGGATGAGTGGGGGATAAAGGGGTTAACCCTCTATGTCAGGCACGCACGCATTTCGTTATTTTTTGGACGTGGTCTCGCCTTATGATTTTCTTTCGAGGCCACCAAAGTTACTATTGGTAATTATTTCATTGTTCATATACCTGACACTCAAAGCGTACATAGTACCGTCGTGCAGAAAACTGCAACTTTCTTTCGTTTTAAAGTTTAAAAAAAATAATTGCATTCCGTATAATAATCTCCTGCAAGTTTATTGAGCAATCAATGCATGTGCCATGATTTATCTATAAATATTGTAAATAATAAAATATTATGAATACTTGGTATAGATACAGCAACAGAAATAAAACACACATACACACCTACAAAATAGAACAAAATAAGAAAAATATATAGTAAAATAGTAAACTACACCCGTTGGACATTGGACCAGAAACAAATATAGACCAGTCAGTCATTCCAACTTGACCTATAATCTGGTTGTATGAATTGTCTACATGTGTCTTGGAAATTGTCTCTTGGCACACAAGTTTCAGTATTCTTTACTATATTTGGCGTTCATAGAGTTTCAATATCGTTAGAGTATTTTTGACCAGGAAGCGTTGGGGGCGGGGGGGGGGGGGAGGGGGGGGATATGTCTTGGACATTGTCTCTCGCTTGGTACACACGTTTCAGTATTCTTTACTATATTTGGCGTTCATAGAGTTTCAATATCGTTAGAGTGTTTTTGACAAGGAATCGTTGGGGTGGGGTGGGGGTTGGGGGGTCTAGGTCAATTATTCTGGGTCGATTTCTGAGGGTCCAATGTTCAAAATGTTCAGTGTTTTCATTATGTGATGAAACTGACATTAATGTTCTTGGTTGTTATTATATGACAGAAATTGTATAGTGATATATCAAAAAAATAAGAATGGTAGGTAAAACAAATATACATGGAAAAAAGAAAGAGTAAATGAAAAAAAAAAAATGCCATGTACTAGAGAAAAAATATGCGAAAATGTACATGAAAAAAATAGAAATGTACTAGAAATATATATAAAAGGTACATGAGATAAACACATGTACTCGGAAATAAATATAGAAAAAGTACATGAAAAACTAACCATGTACTAAAAATCTGAAATCTACAGATGAAAAAATTGGCCATGTGAAAAATTTACCATACATTGTTTGTATACATATATTATGCAATGTTTTGGGAGTAAGTCCACAAAGCTGGGTTTCAGAAAAGAGTTTCTCAGTAACGGAAATATATGGCATGTACGGTGCACGTTTTTAGGGAGTACTTAATTTGTATATAAACAACCGGGAAATGCATCTGAACCATATAACTATGTTGTTAAATACCGGCCGGTGTAAAGGTTGGATAGGTTTTGGCGACTTGTATATATATATCTCTACATTACAACACAACACTTCGGTCCGGACTTCAACTAGACGGGCGGTCAGATTGACCCGATCTGATCAATCGGTTTGTCACGCCAGCTTTATGGGATCCTAGCTTATTGTTTAATTCAGATCTCTCACTTTCTCTCGTTCAATATCTTACTCCCTTTTATTTTGTTCACTTTAAACATCATGTAGAAAGGATCCTTTATGGTGGTGGCGCTACGGCTAATCATGTATATGGCTATACTCGTGCCACTTAAATCGGAACATAAGTGCGGCCCTTTGTCTTTTGAGTCAAGGGGTTATGTCCGGTGGGTGGTATGGGGGTCTGATGCGTTAGTTTTATATGAGTATAATCTTCACGCATTCTTGGCATTTGTCTGTCGGATATCTACAGCAAATGTCCCCTTGTTGGACTCCGAGGCGGGTGAGAAGCGTGGAGAATGAATATCAATTCCCCATTATGGGACCCAAACACGCACAAAAAACTACCACTGGTTTTAAACGATTTAGAGATAAGTCCGAATCTGAATCTGATGAGGATATTTCTCATTTAAATTGGCCTCGTTTCCTCAATATTATCTCTCTAGAGGATGACAAACCTATCACTAGACTCTCTCCTTTTGCTATCTCCAAGGCTTTACTTGACATCGCCGGTGAGCCAATGAGTGTTAACAAGCTCAATAATGGTAAACTTCTTGTTAAGTGTGCCAAAAATCACACTATGACAATCTCCTTAAAATTCAAACTTTCGTAAATATCCATGTTGAGGTAATTCCTCATATTTTTCTCAGTTCTTCAAAGGATGTAGTACGCTCCAGGGAACTGGAGCACTGCACTCTTGAAGAAATGACTCATAATCTTAAGTCTCAGGTGTGACTGAGGTAACGCGCATCAGTACAAGGCAGGGTGGCAAACTCACTCTTATACACCAATACTTTTGTCCTTACTTAAAGCACACAAAATCTTCCGAAGACCATCAAGACTGGATATATCCTTTTACCAGTTGACCCCTACATCGGTGTGTATAAAGCCATGTTAATTTTATCGTATACAACTAGTGTAATACATAGGATAAAAAATAATAAGTAATAAGTTTGTAATAAGTACATTTTTCAGCTCCAGTACACATGAGTTGACCTTGAACTTGATACTAATAGTTGTGGCTTTCATTAAGAATACTCTCCGATGTCGTCTAAGTATAGGATAGAGGCTATGAAGAGAAATCTTCACCAGTAAGAAACCGAAATGGAGGGACGTAGCGACCGACCGCGGTTTCTTAGTGGTGAGGATTTCTCTTCATAGACTCTATCCGGCTTAGTCTTTACGATAGGTTTTATCGATAGTCTCTATATAGGTCACACTCTAAACCATGAAGAGCGATGGTAGTAAATTCTTCATGAATAAATATAGCCAGTATTTGAAATTCAGAACCATCTGATTGGTTTAAAAAGTAGGGTTAATACTAATACATATTAGGGATATGAGTTTGTCTTTTGCAGAATATGGACATCAAACTTAAACAATCGTATTGTTATCGACAACACAATTTGGAGATGTCAGAAAGGGATAGTCTTTTAAAATGACTAAACCACAGGATTGTACACTCTTTCCTGTGTCTTTCCTATACCGCTGAATTGCTATCGGTTCATACTTCTGTACATGTTCTAAAGGTGGCGTTGTGAAGCGATTTGACAAATTTGACTGTCAGTTCGCTCTGGTGCCTCATACTATTTCCATGAGTAATTGAAGCGACTAAGTTTTGTCTAGAAAAGCGTCCTCCGGTGCACTTTTTATATATTTGTGGTCAAGGGCCACAGCCCTGATGTTTCCTGGTTCAAAGGTCTGAAATATTTGCAATTGTGAAATACTAGGAAACTTGAAACATGCGTTTCTGAAATAATCTGAATACGAATCAATATATCTTAATTGGTCTGGTCGTGGATCAAAGTCATCTGCCCCAGGCTTGTCTAGAGCAGTTGCTTTAAGTGGACAACAATACATTGTGTGCATTTATGGAAACGTTGGAGTTTTTGTGTGCACGTTTCTTCAGTTGTTATTGAGTGTTTCTTTGAATTCATAGCTGCACCAAACATTTCAGTTCACGCATGGTTGCAATGAGCATGTGGCTCCATACTAGCTGCACATTCACATTGTGCATCTATAATTGACCCTACGTTGGTATAAGTGTAGCATTAAAGGACAACAGCCAACCAAAGACACGCACAGTAACAAACAACAATTACAAGGATAAATAAAATGCAAGGTATGTGACATCAGAAACATAAAAGGGTCCCAGCAAACACACTACGTTGGATCAACGTTGGATATAATTTATGCTAGATTTTGGTCGCAACATCGGCGACCTAAATCCAACGTTGATACAACTAGACCATGAGCCAGACAATTTTTCGCTGCCATCTCAGGTGGCAAATTCTTACTGGTACAATGTTATAGAGTTCATTGTATAGAAAGAAAAATCCATAATAGCAGTGCCAACAGGGTAGCTGTTTCCTGTTATTAGAGTTACCTCCCCCTTTTAAATAAAAATCACCTCCCCCTTTTAAATAAAAATCAGGTTTCTTTAAAAAATCGTTTTCTCTGAAACCTTAAATGGGGATACGGGGAAATTAGGCTTCCGACCAGATTCCACGATGTTTGAATCATAGTGGCACAGCATTATAAATAATTTTAGAAAAAATAAAAAGGTGTAAATAAAAAATAAAAAAAGGAGTTTAGGGGTAGTTTTTAAATGTTTTAGATCTTACTAATAGGGAATATATATTCTCTTAGCAAGCAATGATGCATCTAAGATGCGTTATTGGAAGTGTGAAGGATATTGACTTCCTTCACACAAGGTAAGTGTGAAATATCACACTGGGTGCGTATCCATAGGATACGATGTAATACAGACATATCGGTGTGAGCACTTTTTGATATCTGGTTGGACAAGTATTTCAGATTTTAACGAGTGCTCAAACCGTGGGAGTAGGGTATTTTAGGCATAAGCATACTAGTTTTGGGAATGTATTATTGGATTGTTTTCATGACAGTGCTGGCCTTAACAAAGGTATTGGCATATAAGATTAAATAAAATATAATTTCACTGCGTTTACATCTATGGGTAAAGTTGTGGACGTTTCTATTTTTGCTCAGTATATATAGATGACGATGAAATCTCAAGGGGATTCTAACATTATTGTAGCACTATAAGCAATTAATGATTAACAAGCAATGTTATTTAATTGAACTCATTTTCGGAAAACGGTCTAACATTAAATTGTTTGAATCCATTTTATAAGGTTCGATAATTTTATTCCGGTAACCGTGCAGATGTTCGCAGTAGTATTTTGAAGTTTAGGTAATTTAATTAACTGGCAATGGGTGCACGTGGATTTTGTACAATGTGCAGTTTTTCTTCTTGTGGGTTGGGTAAATTTTGCTGTACACGACACGGTATATTAAGCTTTTGTCATTTATGAATGTCATCGTCCGTGTAGCAATATAATTATACTGTAAACGTATTGCTTTTCCAGGTGCAAAGCACGCCTTTCAAAACCGACGCACGTGTTACCATTAGTTAGGCAAGTTTTTATTTCTCATTGGTAATAATTATATAAGCAGGCGCAGATCTCCGTAATGGGATCTGGATTACTAGTTTGTTTGAGTTATTCGATTTAGAATAATTTTTGAAACGTTACAATTAAATCATTTTGCAATATTTTGGCAAAACAATTAGTATGAATTATTAACACTGTTCATATTCTTCGTAAAGGTTATAATGACGCAACTTTGTCATCAATACTCAACAATATTCTATGGTTGCAGTCTTTGTTAGGTTATTTACTGACCTTCATCAATACTCAACAATATTCTATGGTTGCAGTCTTTGTTAGGTTATTTACTGACCTTCATCAATACTCAACAATATTCTATGGTTGCAGTCTTTGTTAGGTTATTTACTGACCTTCATCAATACTCAACAATATTCTATGGTTGCAGTCTTTGTTAGGTTATTTACTGACCTTCATCAATACTCAACAATATTCTTTGGTTGCAGTCTTTGTTAGGTTATTTACTGACCTTCATCAATACTCAACAATATTCTATGGTTGCAGTCTTTGTTAGGTTATTTACTGACCATGTTAGCTTTCGAGATTTGTTTCACTTCTTCGTAAAATGCACGGAATTATAGCATTCAAATCCTATATAAAGACTTTTCTTTTAAAATGTTGCTTTCAAATGCTGTAAGAGGATGTTTCCTTAAAAAAGATAGAATCACAATATAATCGCTATATAGCGGACTAAATATTTTGAAATACGTACTTTAACTATTCGCGTATCTTCTTGGTACATGGGCGTGCATGGAGGGCTGCAGAAAATTGATTGTGCGTTTGAGAGTACATCTGAATCCGTTTATAAGGTCCTGATTACCAATAATGATATGCCAAATATATAGTTAGCGCAATATGTATTGCAATCATGATATAGAATGTATTGATACACATGACGTTACAAAAATCATTAAATAAGACGGTTCTATAAATAAAAAATTACATTGCCAAAATTATGTATGTTATAATTCAAGGAACATTGGGTCATGTAAATAGACAAGTGTCTCCATATAAATACTAGATTGGGAAAAATGCATTTATATAATACTGAGGCCTAGGAAATAGACAGTTGTCTCCACTGCGAGGTTTCAAGATCATGTGGGATTTTTAAAGGGGGTGCCATTAGGTGTACAGGTTGCTCTACATCCTAGCCATTTTCGATACCTCAGTATTCACGTTTTTTTTTATATTTAATATCATTTAACTGGAATACAATCGCTTGCAAAAGGGAAAATAATGTGATCCAATTGTGTTGTATCTAGTGTATTCGCAGTTATTCGTTACACACCTTCCGGTCTAGTTTGTGTCGTTTCTTCTTTCAATATTAGCGTTGTTGATCTCTTTCACTACAATCTCACAAGCCCTCATCGTGGATGAGTGGGGGATAAAGGGGTTAACCCTCTATGCCAGGCACGCACGCATTTCGTTATTTTTTTGACGTGGCCTCGCCTTATGATTTTCTTTCGAGGCCACCAAAGTTACTATTGGTAATTATTTCATTGTTCATATACCTGACACTCAAAGCGTACATAGTACCGTCGTGCAGAAAACTGCAACTTTCTTTCGTTTTAAAGTTTAAAAAAAATAATTTGCATTCCGTATAATAATCTCCTGCAAGTTTATTGAGCAATCAATGCATGTGCCATGATTTATCTATAAATATTGTAAATAATACAATATTATGAATACTTGGTGTAGATAGATGTATATACGTATCCAAAAGGAGTCTGTGTTTGTAAATACATCGCTTAAAAATATATCGATGTATAGACTCCTGCTGAAATACAGCCTCCTGCTGAAATACAGCAACAGAAATAAAACACACATACACACCCACACACCCACAAAATAGAACAAAATAAGAAAAATATATAGTAAAATCGTAAACTACACCCGTTGGACATTGGACCAGAAACAAATATAGACCAGTCAGTCATTCCAACTTGACCTATAATCTGGTTGTATGAATTGTCTACATGTGTCTTGGAAATTGTCTCTTGGCACACAAGTTTCAGTATTCTTTACTATATTTGGCGTTCATAGAGTTTCAATATCGTTAGAGTATTTTTGACCAGGAAGCGTTGGGGGCGGGGGGATATGTCTTGGACATTGTCTCTCGCTTGGTACACACGTTTCAGTATTCTTTACTATATTTGGCGTTCATAGAGTTTCAATATCGTTAGAGTGTTTTTGACAAGGAATCGTTGGGGTGGGGTGGGGGTGGGGGGTGGGGGGTCTAGGTAAATTATTCTGGGTCGATTTCTGAGGGTCCAATGTTCAAAATGTTCAGTGTTTTCATTATGTGATGAAACTGACATTAATGTTCTTGGTTGTTATTATATGACAGAAATTGTATAGTGATATATCAAAAAAATAAGAATGGTAGGTAAAACAAATATACATGGAAAAAAAGAAAGAGTACATGAAAAAAAATTGCCATGTACTAGAGAAAAAATATGCGAAAATGTACATGAAAAAAAATTGCCATGTACTAGAGAAAAAATATGCGAAAATGTACATGAAAAAAATAGAAATATACTAGAAATATATATAAAAGGTACATGAGATAAACACATGTACTCGGAAATAAATATAGAAAAAGTACATGAAAAACTAACCGTGTACTAAAATCTGAAATCTACAGATGAAAAAATGGGCCATGTGAAAAATTTACCATACATTGTTTGTATACATATATTATGCAATGTTTTGGGAGTAAGTCCACAAAGCTGGGTTTCAGAAAAGAGTTTCTCAGTAACGGAAATATATGGCATGTACGGTGCACGTTTTTAGGGAGTACTTAATTTGTATATAAACAACCGGGAAATGCATCTGAACCATATAACTATGTTGTTAAATACCGGCCGGTGTAAAGGTTGGATAGGTTTTGGCGACTTGTATATATATATATCTACATTACAACACAACACTTCGGTCCGGACTTCAACTAGACGGGCGGTCAGATTGACCCGATCTGATCAATCGGTTTGTCACGCCAGCTTTATGGGATCCTAGCTTATTGTTTAATTCAGATCTCTCTCACTTTCTCTCGTTCAATATCTTACTCCCTTTTATTTTGTTCACTTTAAACATCATGTAGAAAGGATCCTTTATGGTGGTGGCGCTACGGCTAATCATGTATATGGCTATACTCGTGCCACTTAAATCGGAACATAAGTGCGGCCCTTTGTCTTTTGAGTCAAGGGGTTATGTCCGGTGGGTGGTATGGGGGTCTGGTGCGTTAGTTTTATATGAGTATAATCTTCACGCATTCTTGGCATTTGTCTGTCGGATATCTACAGCAAATGTCCCCTTGTTGGACTCCGAGGCGGGTGAGAAGCGTGGAGAATGAATATCAATTCCCCATTATGGGACCCAAACACGCACAAAAAACTACCACTGGTTTTAAACGATTTAGAGATAAGTCCGAATCTGTATCTGATGAGGATATTTCTCATTTAAATTGGCCTCGTTTCCTCAATATTATCTCTCTAGAGGATGACAAACCTATCACTAGACTCTCTCCTTTTGCTATCTCCAAGGCTTTACTTGACATCGCCGGTGAGCCAAGGAGTGTTAACAAGCTCAATAATGGTAAACTTCTTGTTAAGTGTGCCAAAAATCACACTATGACAATCTCCTTAAAATTCAAACTTTCGTAAATATCCATGTTGAGGTAATTCCTCATATTTTTCTCAGTTCTTCAAAGGATGTAGTACGCTCCAGGGAACTGGAGCACTGCACTCTTGAAGAAATGACTCATAATCTTAAGTCTCAGGTGTGACTGAGGTAACGCGCATCAGTACAAGGCAGGGTGGCAAACTCACTCTTATACACCAATACTTTTGTCCTTACTTAAAGCACACACAATCTTCCGAAGACCATCAAGACTGGATATATCCTTCTACCAGTTGACCCCTACATCCCAAATCCTCTTCGTTGTTTCAATTGCCAACACTTTGGTCAACATAGAGAGAGAGATGCTAGCGAGCTGCTCCAATCTGTGCTCTTTTGCGGTCAGGAGGGTCACAGCGACTTCACTAATTGCAATAATCCCACCTCTTGCGTTTACTGCAAGGGTACCCACGGGGCTTTCTCTAAGGATTTTCCGAAGAGGAAGCACGAGAGGGAAATACAGAAGGTTAACATTTCTTTTCCAGAAGCTAGGAAACTTCTTGAGAGCCTTACTCCAACCACATCTGGCAAATCGTTCGCCGATGCGAATAGGGTTGAGAAGCCAGCTACAAGGTCTATCGCGGCGCAGACCATGTTGACCTGGCCAATAGACTCCGACAAGTATATTACTCTCTGTTCAGAACTCCTCTAAAACATCTTCAGCCTCTCAAACTGTGGTCCTCTTAAATAAGCCGCCGGCGGTTCCAAAACCTCTTGTGGCTTCCAAGCATAGCACTCCTTCAACTATAACCTCAACAACATCTACTACATCTACTTCCACATCTACTTCATCTATTCCGAAATCGGCGGACTCTGGTGCGACCAAGAGTCAGCCAAACCCGAGTTCGTCACCACACAGAATTGCTGCCACAGACGTGAAAGTAAAGAAAAAGAATTCTCCCGGGTTAGGGAAACAGTCGAAAGGATCTGATGATCCGATTAGACTGCACAACATATTTGGAGACTTGGAGATGGAGGTTGATGATCCAACAAATCTGGATCTTCCAAAGTCTCTGAAGTCTGCCAACTCCAAACCGTAAACCCGTACTTCCACCGTAGTAACATCAATTTCAAATAAGGTTATTCAAAGGAGCTGTCGAGGTTTAAAGACTAATTATGATGAAATCAGCTTACTTTTAAATAAACACAACCCTGTTGCATTTTGTCTAGTATATTCTATTTTTTCCTTGACTTCATATTTGAAAATATATAAATACATTTGATTTGAAATGTACTTCGTCATTTCGAAAGCATCTTTTGGTGCAACAAGAAGTTTTCGCACAAATTCAATGTTATATTGTATAACAGTTTCGTTGTGTTTTCCGAGTTACTTGTATGTTTCTATTCTATTTTAGGTATTAAGAAGATTTTTCCTGAACGAGGCGCTCTTTTCAAAACGGTAGAGACATTTCGGCAGAATGAGTAGAATATTTACAGACACTCAGGGCAGTACCGTTGCTTCAGAAAGCACTTTATTACGTGAAGAAGTAACTTGAAGCGTCACACACGCGTAATGCCGACTTTAATAAACAAATGAGACATGCATCTGGGATATTAGTATTTACATGTTCAACATGAGAAATCAAAACAGAACTTGAATATCATGATTACAGCTGCATAAAAGACTAACCAATCTAACATGTTTATGAAAAATCAGGTTTAAAACTATTGTTACAGGTGAATTCACTCAAAAACTTAAATGGTGAATTGGTTGCATTCTTCACGTGACATTTTAGAGAGCATGTTTCCGTTATATAATATATTTAACGTTTCAGTTTTACCACTTTTAACATTTCAATGTTACAATAGTTTACAAATGAAATCATAAAATGTCAAGACATGTGTAAGTGTTTATTCCAAAACTGTTTTTCAAAATAATAATGCTATTATTATATTTTGGGATGACTTACAAACATTAAGTGTTTGTTTATCGTTTTGAAAATACTTTGATAATATTAGGTCAAGTGACTGAATGACTTTTATGACCAAAACTATGTTGTATAATTACATGTTTATTTGATGTACTGTAAGGGCTGAAACAATATGAAGCACATTTTAAGAATGTGATTTGTATTTTTTAAGTTGCATATTTAATGATCTCATTATTAAATCACTAGAAGCTGAGATGGGCTATTGTGATCACATTTCGTTCGTCCTACAACATATTCTTATTATCTCGTTCACAACTTTTGTATTGGATCTCAATGAAACGTGTTCAGAATGTTCGGAAGGCATTCAGATACGACCATTAGTAATGGAGTCATTGTCCCTGAATGTGTATATTTGTGAACCGAATCACAATTCCATTTTTCATGAGACTATTTAGAAATGTGTATGTCTAAATTTCTAAATAATTCATACATTTCGTCTTATAAACACTTCCCCATTTTATCAAACCTTGATATTAATCAGATATTAATCAGATCTTTAAAAGATCTACATTTTGAAAACCAGTGAGAATAAATAAATAATAAAATCCCTACCTAGCGGGGTCTGAGGACATGTACTCCGGAAAAACTGTTGATTTCCTACGTTTTAGTGCATTCCCGTGCGAAATTTTCAGTTTTATGTCGGACAAATATGTTTTAGTGATTTTATTTAATTGATTTTCCATGTGAATGCCTACTTCAATGTTTGGTGACTTTCCAAAATTCTACCGAGGCCTCAGAGTAGCTACGGGACTGTTTGAAGAAAAAATATATACATTTGATATTTGTGAAGCTTGGTCAAGATTCAATGATAACGAATCATTTATAAATTTGCAACCGAGATGAGTGCACATATAAACAAAAAAAAAGTAATGCCTTCCAAGGTCATCGCTTTAGGTCCATTTGGGTCTCTTGGATGGGCTATTTTTCTTTGTTAAACTTATGTTCGATACTTATTTGCTTTCACTAAGTAAAGTGATTTTATTATGTATGTCGCTGTAAATAAGTTAACGTTACATTTCGTTTAAAAAATGTTTCAACTACTTTTTATTGTCCATGTGTTGTATTACGCAGTTTATAATGATTGTGTGATATACATATTGTTTAATACATCCAGTACACTGAAATGAATAAACATATTGTTAAACTTTAACTCCAAATGAATTTGTTTTCTTTTTGACTTTACATTAATTTTGTCTGATGCATTCAACATTGCATAATTACACAAATACGTTTAAAAAAAAATTATTATAAGAACATTTGAGGTATACAATTCTTCACTGAAAGTCTAAATGACGTTTTTTCTGATCTTTTCTGGTGACAAACACTGCACATGCACATACTGATAGGCATCCCTGGCACCTAACCGGCGTTTATTTAACATGTTTAAGGTAAGCAACCTCTGATAAGAAACCAAGGTGACATACCCACAACGACCACATCTAAACTACTGTCTAGAGGAGCAATCTATTTAAGGTTTTAGTAGAAGGGTCACGGTCGTAAAATGGTTTAAAACGTCTCGACCAATAAAGGTGGCCGCTATGCATAGCTTATTAATCGTTAGGAATGACGTAAAACGGAAAACCAGTTGAGATAAAACGTTTGACAATTTCTTTTTATTCAGTGAACGTTTTTATTCTGCGATATTTATTTCAGACATTTTACATTGTGTTTTATGGGCATTGCTGCCATGGAAAAAACCCACATACATTCCGAGCATACGCATCGTCATGAGAACTCATGGACAATTAATAAATATTAGAATATTACGACACATGCAAGTTGCAGTTTTGACTACTTCAAAATGTCCAGCTTCTGACAAAGTCTTGTTGAAAACAATTTACTTTCATAACGTCTTTATCACTTAAAAACTAGGACACCGCATTGGAGTGGCATTTTATTACTACTGATAGTGTAAGTCTATTGTTTTCTTTTACATTTCATCCGGATCCTTTCTCTAGTATCCAATGTGTGGTTACTGTAACATTACAAAAAGCATGTTTTATTGTTCATGATATCGTTGCCATACATTGTATGTCTTTGATTTGTTGTTTATCTACTCAATATCCGTTTTATTTCTGGCAATCCCAATAGAAATCACCTCCACTATCCTACCCGAATTCTCATGTTGGTACTCTATATGAACTACCACTGGCACCTGAAATGATCAGTAATGCATAAGTAAATCGCATAAACAATATACACTGTAAAATAAACGTACAAGTGTACGAGATCTCTTTTCACGTAGCCAGTGTTCGAGATCATTTTCTAATTTGCATAATTATTTTCACTGTAGCGCATGTAACTTTTAAATTGTGGTATGTATGACTTTTTTTGTATATAAAGCAAAGTTGGGGACTAGAACTGATGCAAGTGAGTACACTTTATGACGAATATCATGCAAATCTCTTCATTCAGTGTACGAGACCGACTCGAAAAACCTACATTTCGGAAATGGGGGCGGATTAAACAAAAAATCTATAGAACATTCATATGCAATCAAAGTTACGAAATAAAATGCAGACATTTCGGATACTTTGGGCTATATTACAAGAAAATGCGTGAAGTAATAAAGAAAATCTTACTTCGAAGCGGGTAGTTTTACCGTCGGTGACGTCATTGTGAAACCACGTGATCCCCCACCTTGAAATTCCTTGGTCTTATTTTTCACCGTAAATTAACGTTTATACCACAACTTAAAAACTTGAAGGCCAATTGCCTTAAAGCTCTTAATTTACTTTAAAATCTTGCAAACACTAATTGCGGAGCAGATCGAAAAGAACTTTTACAACTTTATGGATCTCTTATCAGTTTACGACTCAATAGTATATGGATCGACTCTCAAATCATACTTGCAGATGCTTGATCCTATACATAATCAAGGATTACGACTCGCCTTAGGAGCCATTCGTACATCACCAGCCGAGATTTTGTATGTTGAAGCTAATAAACCATCACTGTCTCATAGACGGGACAAATTAGCCCTTCAATATGTCATTAAATTACAATATAACCCTTCAAACCCAACTTTCTATACCGTTTTTAACCCTAACTCTTTTTGATCGAAAACCGAAGGACATTCGACCATTTTTCCTTCGTATTAAACCAAATCTAAGAGACATTGAAATCGACCTAAATTTGATCGCCAAGTACAAAGTACCACAAATTCCACCGTGGACTTTGTAAACACCAACAATTATTTTTGATCTTTGTAATAGTAATCCAGTACAGATCCTACTATCTTTCAAAGCAAATTTAATGAAATTAAATCGAAATTCAGTAACTTTCAACATATATACACAGATGGTTCTAAAGATCGAGACCCTTTAAAGTCGTTTTCTTAATAATTTTACATCTCAAAATTGAATGTTTATCCTTCAACAATTCTTTATAATTTTCTGTTGATATTCCGAAGGATTTAAGGAAGCCACACACTGTTTTCGCGGTTAATATGAGTTCATGTATTTCACTTCTTTTTCCGTCCTTTTTTCTACTTCACTTTTCATTCATATTTTTTTAGGTTTAAGAAAAAACGTATTCTTTCTGCTTTGGAAAGTGAAAAGCTTCGAAGGCATTTCATAGGGCTGTGTCTTTCCTTCTCTATAACTTTGTACAACTAGTAATAAAAACGCTACTAAACAATATGCTATTGCAGGGTTCATTACGAAATCAGATATAGCGAAGGTATTTTAAAACATTGTAAATAATGTGGAAAATGAACGGTTTAAAACTATCTAGTTTTTGTAGATTTTTGGTGCTTTAAACAGGCATATTAAACACAAAGATAATAACAGAGAAACATAGAGAACACGGAATATAACGTTTTAAACGGTGTCCTTTATTCTACTTTTGTCTCAAGTGAATTTGGTACGACCCCCACTTCAAGTGTTGACAATAGTTAGCTCTGCACTGACATCAATCAATAAGACAGCCGTTATCTATGATTCAACATGGATAAATACATATCTAAACCGTTATACTGTTGTATACTATCACGTACTAGAGAGATACATGGACCAAATGGTCGTTCATTGAAAATATTAATTGAGAAGGAATAGCCCAAGGATTCAATTTCAGCGGAGTTCATCAAATAATGTAAATATGTTTTACTCATACAATGTATACACTTTACATACGTGCATTCAAAATAAAATTGTTTGATACCAAACAAAAGAAAATAATGTTTTCTTTAAAATCGGCACATGACTGTTTACTTAATTACTCCAACAACAAGAAGAGTTAAATATCATAACACTACTGATCATGCGAAATTATTATTTAAAGGGACAGTGACGTTAAATAAAGCATACTTGAGCGTAAGGAAAGAACTGTCTGATTTTTATTCAGTTACATGTATACATGAACACATGGTTACAGACCCAAATAAGTATGTAGTAATGCTTTCGTGAATTAAAAAAGTACAGGTTTCATTTTTTGTTTGAAAAATCGCTGGGACCGCAATATTTATATTTCTGTTGCCCACGTGACATCTACAAGCGTATTAGGTTTTGATCATATTACGTCTTGCATCACATAACTTTCCCGTACAGCAAACTTGGTAACGCGCTCGTCAATTATAACCCGCGAGTGTAATGTTAGTTTGGTCACGAAGCTGTACCGCTATTGAATTCCGTCAAAACATCTTATTTATATATAGCACGTTTTCAATAATGGTAGTTGTGTAATGTTTGTAATTATGTTGTTATCTAAGCTAAAAGTAACGACTAATGTCACTTTAAATTTTAATTGTATATAGTACATGGTAATCATGTCATTATTGTGATTGTGTCAGTTATCAGTTAATTGAGATGTTGATAGGTACAAGCGATATAGCGGGTATTCAAAACAATTATTGAATTGGGTTCAGCTGATGAGACCCTGTGGTAAAGATGTTTGTAAAATGTTATAGAATATAGAATAGAATGTTTTAGGTAGTAATTCGGATCTGGTTAGACCTTTGGAATCCTTATTTTATATACTAGTATTTTCCGTTGTTATTGCTTTACTATTACGTTATATGCTCATAATTTTTGTTAAGTTTGGCAGATATTGCATATTTTAAATGTTAAAAGGGAGTTTTAAATGATACACTGAAATGAAAATGTTAAACTTGTGAAATAGTTTGCGACTTTTACATCCGGGAATTATGTTGTATAATTTTGTATAAAACAGAAAATTACCGAAGATTTCCTTTTTATTATTATTTTATATGATCACAGATAAAATAAAGAACAAACGTGGAAAACTTCGTGTTTCACTTTGTATGCTATCTCGAAAAACTACTAGGAAGTAGGAATTTTGTTAAGGGTATAATGGTATAATGGGATAAACAATGTAGAAAATTATATTTTTTTTATAGCCGACAGGTTTCATTCCTCAGATCAAATCAGTTGCTGTAAAAACTACATAGTTTTCTTAAATCAATAAATTAACCAACTGACTGTGCACGTTTGTATGTATTAGATTAAACACTATAAAACTTAGTTGCTTAAACTTGGGCTATTTACTTTTGGATAACATGAACATACGAGTATTGTGTGAATTACACTGTTCATCACACAGCTCAGTATTTATTGGCCCAATCCCGCCAACAGCAGCCAATGTACACCGTTTATAAACCTACTGACGACGAGGTGTATATATATAACTTACCTATTTTGAGAATCAAAACTCTATATATACACAATATAAACGGCTTTAACAAACCAGACCAAACACAAAACTGGAGCATCGATTAAGTATTTACGATTCATTTACGATCATTCATTACGGGTATTTTAGAACCGTTTTTAAACCTAGTTCTTTGATAGCTTATATACATTTTATATGACTATACAGGCTAGGAGTTGTGTTTAGTGGTTTCGAGATGATTGTTTTTGTGAGGTGTTGTGTGGGAGTGGGTTGGGAGGTTGTAGTATGTTGGTTTTGTTGTAAGTTTGTTGATTGTTTGTGTGTATTGGATTGTTTGTATTGTAAGGAGTTGTATTTGTTATGTTTTGGATTGTTTTATAAAGTGTTGATAGGTGTTGTTTTGTATTGGTTTTTTAGTTGTTGTTATTGTTGATTTGAGGGTTGTTTTATTTTGTTTTGTGATTTGGGTTGGTTAATGTTATTTGTTGATTTGGTTTGTTGTTTTTGATTTTAGTTAGGATTGGGGGGGGGTGAGGGGGGTTGGGTTGGTGTGTAGTGTTGATGGGGTGTTTTTGTATGATGTAGATGGGTGTTTTGGTTTTTGGTTATGTGGGGTGTGTAGGAGTTATAGTGTTTTGTTTGGTTGGTTGGGTGGTGTTTTATGGGATTTAGAGGGGTGGGTTGGTGTTAGGGTGATGTTTTAGTATTTGGTTTGGGAGTGTAGGTGTTGGGGGGTGGGGTGGGTGTGGAGTAGTGTATTTGATATATAGGTAATTTGGAAGGGGTGGGTGGGTTGAGGTGTGTGGTTATTTGGTATGTGATTGGTGTGTGTTGGGTGTGATTGTTGTGGGGTGGGGTGTGGGGTGGGGTGGGATTGGTGGATGTTGTGGGGTGGGGTATTGTTGTGGTGGGGTTTGGTTATTGTGGTTTTGGTTGTGTGATTTGGAGTATGTTTGGGGTGGGGGAAGGGGTGGGTAGGTGGGGTTGTTATGGGGTGTGTGTTGTGTGGAGTTGTGGTGTGATAATTGGGGTGGTTGTGGGGTGTGGTAGTTGGGGTTGTAGGGTGTGATTTGGTGTTTGGGGTTTGGGGTGTGATATGTGGATTTGTATGTGTGGATAGGTGGGATGGAGGTTGTAGGGTGTGGTAAGGAGGATTGTAGGGGTGTGAGATTGGTGTTGTTGGGGTGTGATATTTGGAGTTGGTAGGTGTGTGGGTGAGGTTGTAGGGTGTGATAGTGGAGTGGGGGTGTTATGTGTTTTTATGTAGGGGTGATAGGGGATGGTTGGAGTAGGGTTGTTTTTTGGGAGGTAATAGAGGAGTTTTTTGGGTTATTGGGGGAGGGGGGGGTTGTTATAGGGATAGGTGTAGTTTGTGGGAGGGGTGTTATGGGTGTGTTGGGGGGGTGTTTGTAGAGGGGGTGTGGGTGTGGTTTAGGGTTTGGTGGTTGGGGTGTGGGGTGGGGGGTGTGTGGGGTGTTGGTGTGGTAGTTGATTGTGGTGGTGGGGGGGGGGGTGGGTGGGGGGGTGGGGTTGGGGTATGTGGGGGTGGTTTGGTGGTTTTGGGGGTTGTGGTTGGGGGTGTTTGGGGTGTTGAGTTGTGGGGGTGTGGTTTAGGTGGGTGGTTGGGGTGTGGTGGTGTTGAGG